>OZ005653.1:275337843-275937843 GCA_963930645.1 Salticus scenicus
CGTTTCACACACCATGAAAGCCGAAAATTATTTCAGCAAATTTTGTGGGTGTGTGTCAGCATGTCTGTACCCGTACAACGCTATTTTCATTATTATAAAATATTCCAATATTAAAATATTCTCATTCGATTTGTAGGCCCCCAAAACCCTTATATATCAACCCTTATGTACCTATTTTCAACGAACTAGCTCCAATTCTATTTTTTACCCCTTCGCCCCCCCCCCTTTCCGATCTTCCTAATAATTTTAGACTTTCGAAAATATCCTCATCCTATTTATAGGCCCCAAAAATCTACATGTACCAATTTTAAGCGATCTCACGCTAATTTCAATTTTTTTGTCCCCCCCCCCCCTTTCGAGCCAACTAATAATTTTGCACTTTCGAAAATAACCTCATTTGATTTGTAGACCACAAAAACATAGTAAAATTAAGAATAACAGAAGATTAAATGTCACCGAAATCCACGTTAACCAAAAGAATTGTGGTCCCCTTTAGCCCCCCCCCCCCCCATGTATATTTGAGCTTTAGTGGGGTTTTTGTCCGGTGGGGATTTTGTCCGATGGGGTTTTTGTCCGGCGGGGTTTTTGTCCGGTGGGGTTTTTGTCCGGTGGGGTTTTTGTCCGGTGGGGATTTTGTCCGGTGGGGTTTTTGTCCGGTGGGGATTTTGTCCGGTGGGGATTTTGTCCGGGGGGATTTTGTCCGTGGGGATTTTGTCCGGTGGGGCTTTTGTCCGTATCCCTATATATATATATATATAAATATTATGAAGTCCCTTATACTAATAATGCATATCCTTAGTTGTTTAAAAACAAAAGTAAACTTAAGAATATAAAATAGCGTTGTTTATTCATTATATTATATATTCATTAATCCTTATTTACCTAATAAGAGAAATATACAATATACATTCTTTTTATGGGGTTACAGGAATCAATCTATAGCTGATAAAAAAGATTTATAAAATTACACTAAAAAATTCTGAAATGTTTTATTATTATTATTATTTATTTATTTATTTGTTACTGTGATTTTGATTCAAGTCCAAACTGTATTTTAGATTAGTGGTGTTTTTCTGTTAGGTCTGTTTTAAAAGGCCATACAAAAACTATTAGTCTTCGAAATAAGTAATATGAATTACTGGAACTCATTGTAAAATGGTTACTTATTAAAATTTGAAACACTTAAATGATAATACAAAATGTCATTTTAAATGCATTGTCATTGTTTAAATAAATAAAAAATAAAATATATGCGCTTTTGTACAAAATGTGAAATTATTGAAAAAAAAAAAAAAAAAAGCAGTGTTTCTTTGCAATAAAATAAAATTAAATAAATTGTTTCTCTGCAGTTGAATGAGTTGAGATTATTTGCAAATTTTATGCATTTACAAATTAAATAACTTTGTAAATGCGTAGAAAATGGCCAGTTCGTTTTTAGAAACGTCTTTAACTTGAAACTAAACGAAAATATATAAATATAATTTCAATCCGAGTTTATATATGCATATACACACACACACACACACACACACACACACACACACACACACACACACACACACACACACACATATATATATATATAAACAAAGAAAATAACCGAAATTCGTACATCTCTGCCTAATTTATGCTCAATTATAACCTTCAGAACACACAGAGAGCTTAAATTAAATTATATTATTTGTTTATTTATTTATTTATAAATAAAAAGCTAATATGATTTCATTTTGTTTCAATGTGTATAGTACTATATGAAAAACAGATATGCACTTTTAAATCTAGAAATAGTTGATAAAATTAAAAAATATGAAATAAATACATTCTTGTTCTCTTTCTCTGTTTATTTTAATTTTTATTATTAACATTTCTCTTCTTTTCACTCAATAACAAAAACATTTCTAACATATTTGCAAGAAAACTCACTTTCATTCATATTTGCAAAAATAAGAGATATTTGCGTACTATGTTATCAGCACATTTAATTAAATATTTAAAAATCGGATAGTTTTTATGAATCTATTTGGAAAAACTTTGTTTACACCCCTGCCATATTTAAAACTAGTGGGCTACACCCGCTTAGCTGGGCGGTATATTTAAATGAATTTTCAAAAGAATTGGATTAATATTTATTTTTTACATCACATTATAAAAAAAACTTAAAAAAAAAAAAAAAAAAAAATGCTGAAATCGCTCTAAACCAAGCTTCCGGCACCCGTTGCCTACGGCAGCACTTTTCCCGTCCGCACTCCATCAGGTCGGGGCTCTTACTGCCTGCAGAAAGTTCTTCCCTTGGCATTTCAATTTGGATATTTATTGACGACAGGTGAATTATTATTTAAGAACTACGATTATAAAATAACTGTATCTCAGCAACTATTAAATAGTTTAATTTTCGAACCATGTATTTTATAGCCCTCGGAATTTACACTATATTACAATTTGATTCCGACTAATATAATAATAATAATAATAAGTCGATTTTCTTTAAAAAAGAATTAAATATATAATTTTAATTATTTTACTATTTTCTAATATATACTACATTTTTTCCCCCTGATAAATACCATAAATAATAATAATAATAATAAAAGATTTTTCTTTTAAAGGAATAAAATAAAAAGTTGCTTTACTTTAATAATTAGGCATAAAAAATTCTGTTACCAATACTTTTTTAAATTTTTAATATAATATATTAATTTTTTCTACAGCATTATCATTTGATTTTCAATAAATATAATAAATTTAAAGAAAAGGAAAAAAAGAAAAAAGATTCTGCCATCAAATGAATGTATTCAGTAAAAATAAATAGCGTAATAACTGTTGCTAAGATACGCAGACGATTTCAATGGAAGAATAAATTTATGAAAAATGAGAAATAGAAGCCAATATTTAAAACTAAAAAAATTAATTAAAAAAAAAAAATCAGATTCGAAATTCGAAAAAATATTGGTGAGGTGCACACCTACAGGATCTCAGGTACCCATATGCGAAATTTTGTAGCTCTGCGATCGGTAGTGTGAGCACCAGAGCGCAGACAGACACACATAAAGACATATAAATACTTCTCTTTATTTATATAGATTATTATTTGAAATATTCATTTTTATTCATCCAAACTGAGAATTTTCACTTTTACATTTAAAAATGCATGGAAATTTTCCTTAAATTAGAAATTTAAATTTTTTTTTTTTTTTTTTTGGAAAAAAATCGTGCTGTTCATTTTTATGAAAAAATAAAATAAAATAAATCATTTTAAAAAATATTGTAGTTTATTTGATAAACAGAAAGGTACCACTTTTCTCACGTTACAACGGATTTATGTAATATATTACTTAAATAAAAGTATAGTAAAATTTTAACTTGCAGTTGTTTTCAAGAACTCAAAATAAAAGAGAAAAACCACTTCACTTAGAAAAGAATATCATACCATGTTCACCCAGTATCTTAAATTGGTGTACACACAAATGATAAGAAAGCTTTTCATCAATGTCATTCGGACAAAGCGATCGCCTCATCAAAGACCTTCCTTTCGCGACAGAATGACCCCCATCTGTTGAACTTCCCAACACCCCTATTTTTCTACGATCCGCCTCATTCCGGCCGTATCCGTAGCTAACCTACAAAGCCGGGATCGGGCGGAATCGTAGTGAAGAGGTTAAGTGCAACATAAATTATATTCTGTAATTTTTTGAAGGAAATCGGTGATTATCACTTGAAAGAGTTTCCTTGTTAGTATTAGAGAGACAAAAACATGCGGTCTCGAAAGTGTTAAATTCAATTTCATCACTACAACACACGCCCGCACAAGAAGTCTTATTCTAATAATATCTAGACCTGTCAATTATGCTAATTTATCCGTGTGAGCGTTAGGCTCCACCTTTTTTGCCAATACTAAAATTGTAGAGTCATATTAAGTAATATGTACTCAGGATTAACACTTTTGCGACCGCTAATGTAAATTCACGTCATTTAAAAATCTGCAATTTTGCCAGTGGGCGTTTATTTAGGTTACATAAGTTAGGTTATTGCTTAGCAATACATTCAATATTCACATTTGTATAATATGTGCAATATGGATACAAATACTTCGATTAGAAAGAGTATAACTGTAATGTATGTTCATTTACATTATAAATATAATACAAAAATCTAAAATAATGTAATGTACAAGAATAACACCCACAGGCGGAGCAAACTGCCAAAAAGACAAAAACAAGCGGTTGCGAAAGTTGTAAATAATACTATTACTCTACAAATATACTAGTGCGAAAAGAAGGCGGGCCTAACACTATCACGTCTAATAGCATAGCTGCCAATATTTTAATTTGTTCCGGAGTACTTCTAGCCCCGCCTTTATTTCGCACCACTTTATGTAAAGTAAAGCTAGGAGAGATTGCACGGTAGGAGAGATTGCGTACATAGGGGTTCGGAAAGCAAGAGTAGAGTGGGCGAGTTGAAACTTTAGGTGGTTGTACAACATCATTAGTGAAGTACCGTCTTGAATTTGCATATTGATTGCTTTAAGAGTTTAAGATAAAACGTGGTTACTTTGTCCAGTTCTCAAAAGTAAATGCTTGAATTTTCATAACCCTTTGTAAGAATTTCAGTACAATGGTGGTAGTACAAAATATTTTTTAATTTAACAATTTCTCATAACCTATTGACCTAGCCTAACGGTTCAAGCACCACGATTTCCTCTAAAAGTGAGTAATTATTTAATAAAACACTGCGCAATCTCTTCCACCAAATTGGGAGAGTTTGCACTTTTGCTGTTTAGGAGAGATTGCGCATTTAAAATTCTATACTAACAGAGATTTTGCAGCTTATTGGTGATAACAAGACAATGGTGATCAGTTTGTTCAATGCCTGGGACTGTACCAAAACCTAAATTCGACAAGTGATTGGACTAATTCAAACCATTCGAGACGGCGCACTACCTTTATGGAGACTATCGACAGAATCTGAAATTGAACATTATTCAGAAGTGGCGCAATCGACAAAAATCACACTTCTGTGGAATTTACCTCTAGCATACTTACCAACCTTTAATAAAGAAGCATCACAAAACTGGCGTTGTAAAAATTATTACTTACAAACTTTGAATAAACACCATAAAATGCAATAAACTCGCAACAATTGTTTCGGGTCGAAAAAACACACGACCCTTCATCAGGCGAACAAAGTAAGCACGAGTGCTGCAGTCAAAGCGGCAACGCACGAAATTGTTTAAAATGAAAAGAAAAAGTTTATAAAGTAGAAACTAAATATAGCTACTGGTGTGAGTAGAATTGTACAAAAAAAAAGAAAATAAATAAATGAGTGAGATTAAACATATAACTATCTAAGGATAACAAAAATTAAACTAAAATCTAAGTTACGTGAGTAATTTCCAAGCATCAGAGAAGAAAGGAGTGGAAGAAATATCATTAACAAGATTTTTCGAATTTTTAAATATGTAAAATGCTTCATGAATATCCAAATGGGAGGAACAGACAGGAGATGAAATTATGTTAGTTTTGGAAAAATCAAAACGATGACCTTGAGACCAGCAGTGGGAAGCAATAGAAGATTTGGTAATCTCTTCATTACGAACATTCCGACGGTGCTCATTTATTCTATATTTCAAACGCCTCCTAGTTTGACCAATATAACCTAAGTTGCAGGACGAACACGGAATTAAATAAATTCCAGAACGGTTTTCGGTGGGAATGGGATCCTTAAGAGAAGATAATTTAATTTTATTGACGGGTTTGTAAATAACTTTGAAACCAAACGGTGAAAGAATTTTAGAGATTTTAAAAGAGAGTGAAGAATAAAAAGGTAAAACAACTGGGATGAGACTGTGATCGTTTAATTTGGGAGCAGAACGTTTAGGATTCTTAAATTTATATAGAGCTTTATCGATGATAGATGGGTTATAGCCACGAGAGAGAGCAAGAGATTTTAAATAATTAATTTCTTTCAAAAGATTAGATGGATCAGAACAAATGTGTAAGGCACGGTAAACATAAGTGTAAAAAGCAGACATTTTTTGTTGAGGGGCGTGGTTAGAGAGAGCATGCGGAGGCAAAGAGACTGAGAATGGTTTTCTAAAAACAGTAGTTGAGAAACAATCCTTTTCTTTATTCACAAGAACGTCAAGGAAAGGCAAAGAGCAATCCTGTTCAACCTCAAAAGTGAATTGAATGCATGGGTCAATCGAATTGACCAAAGAAAGTAAATTGGACAAATCGACGTCAGGGGAGACAAGAACGAAAGTGTCATCCACATATCTAAACCAGTGAGGAAATTTATATACACCGAAGAGTTTTTCTTCAAAATAGTGCATATAAATGTCGCAAAGTAAAGGAGAGAGAGGACTACCCATGGCCATACCATCATTTTGGGAATAATAAGTACCATTAAAAATGAAGGCAGTTTGCCTGATACACAAATGAACTAAATTTACAAGCTCCTCAATTTCAATAGAAGAATAATGGAATTCACGTAGTCTTCTCTCTAAACAAACCAGAGCACCTTGAACCGGAACATTTGTAAAAAGTGACTTTACATCTAAAGAAATCATAGTATAGTTAGACGGAGAGATGCATTTAATTTTGTCCACAAAATCATACGAGTTTTTTACAGTATGAAGATTAGTAGAAGTTAGATGAGAAAGAGAGTTTGAAAGAAATCGAGCAAGATTGTAAGAAGCCGTACCAATATTAGATACAATAGGTCGAAAGCAGAGAGTGGGTTTATGAATTTTCGGAAGTGCATAGAAACGAGCACAATTAGCAGCAGAAGGAATTACCATGCGTTTGGTATAATCATTAAGAGTAACGGAATTTTTAACGTGGTGTTTGACTTGATCAAGATGATCATTAGAAGGATCTTTTTTAAGTTTCGAATATGGACCTGAAGTAAGCAAGGACTCAACATGGGAAATATAATCCGATTTGTTGAGTAGAACAGTTTGTCCCCCTTTATCAGATCTTGTGACAATTAAATCGGGGGCGGAGTTTAATTCAGAGAGGGCGGATTTTTGAGAAGGAGTAAGGTTAGACTTTTGTGGATGATTATTGGTGGAAATAATGTTAGATAAAATGAAACGAAGAGATTCTAACTGGCCTGGAGAAATTTTACTATTTTTAAAGGAATTTTCAATCGGAGCGATCAAATCCGGAATGGAGGGTTTCGAAGTACGCGCAAAATTCAGACCCAAACTGAGCACGTCGCGTTGAGTATTAGTCAGAACGTGCGAAGAGAGATTAACAACAGTATTCTGAGCAAGAGGAGAAACGGGAGAAGTAAAGGAATTACTTTTAAGAAGATAATTAAATTTCTTATTTAAGTTAGTTTGATGCCTAGAAGACTGAAACGCAACGTATGCGAAATTTCTTTTTTCAAAAGAAGAGAAATCATGAACAGAATTGCTAAGAGACAGATGTAAAGTATATAATTCAGACTCAATACACGAGAGAGACTGTCGTATATCCTGAATAATAGCCCTAAGAATGGCAAACTTACTCCTATTTAAAGCATTTTTAATGCGAAGAGAAGCAGGAAGATTGTACTTAATGTCTATGAACTTAGGAATTATCCGAGCACGCTTACATCTAAGAAGAAAATTTAAATGATTGAGATAGCGAGAACGTTTCAAACGAAGATGTTTGAAACGATTAATCTCTGAAGAACTCATGCTAAAAACATATACAGAAACAAGAGTCAAAACTTAAAGAAGGCGGAGTTTAAACAAAAAGAATGGGGGGGGGGGGGGGGGGTTAAAATACAAAAATGTATTTAATCAAATAGAAAAATCGATAAAATAAAAATATGAAATGACAGTCTCAAAAAATGAGAAGAATTTAACAAAAATTAACAAATAAAACAAGTCAAAAATTTAAAGAAGGCAATGTTTAAACGAAAAAAGGGGGGGGGGAGGAGTTTAAAGATACAAAACTGTAAATACAAAATATAAAAGTAACTAAACAATTAGAAAAGCCTCGACAAAAAATATGAAATTAGAGGCTCAAAAATGAGAAGAAATTAGCAAAAATTAACAATTAAACAAGTCAAAACTTAAAGAAGGCGGAGTTCCAAACTCCCCCCCTTTTTCGTTGGAACTCCGCCTTCTTTAAGTTTTGACTTGTTTAATTGTTAATTTTTGCTAATTTCTTCTCATTTTTGAGCCTCTAATTTCATATTTTTTGTCGAGGCTTTTTTAATTGTTTAGTTACTTTTTTGTATTTTGTATTTACAGTTTTGTATCTTTAAACTCCTCCCCCCCCCCTTTTTTCGTTTAAACATTGCCTTCTTTAAATTTTTGACTTGTTTTATTTGTTAATTTTTGTTAATTTCTTCTCATTTTTTGAGACTGTCATTTCATATTTTTATTTTATCGATTTTTCTATTTGATTAAATACATTTTTGTATTTTAACCCCCCCCCCATTCTTTTTGTTTAAACTCCGCCTTCTTTAAGTTTTGACTCTTGTTTCTGTATATGTTTTTAGCATGAGTTCTTCAGAGATTAATCGTTTCAAACATCTTCGTTTGAAACGTTCTCGCTATCTCAATCATTTAAATTTTCTTCTTAGATGTAAGCGTGCTCGGATAATTCCTAAGTTCATAGACATTAAGTACAATCTTCCTGCTTCTCTTCGCATTAAAAATGCTTTAAATAGGAGTAAGTTTGCCATTCTTAGGGCTATTATTCAGGATATACGACAGTCTCTCTCGTGTATTGAGTCTGAATTATATACTTTACATCTGTCTCTTAGCAATTCTGTTCATGATTTCTCTTCTTTTGAAAAAAGAAATTTCGCATACGTTGCGTTTCAGTCTTCTAGGCATCAAACTAACTTAAATAAGAAATTTAATTATCTTCTTAAAAGTAATTCCTTTACTTCTCCCGTTTCTCCTCTTGCTCAGAATACTGTTGTTAATCTCTCTTCGCACGTTCTGACTAATACTCAACGCGACGTGCTCAGTTTGGGTCTGAATTTTGCGCGTACTTCGAAACCCTCCATTCCGGATTTGATCGCTCCGATTGAAAATTCCTTTAAAAATAGTAAAATTTCTCCAGGCCAGTTAGAATCTCTTCGTTTCATTTTATCTAACATTATTTCCACCAATAATCATCCACAAAAGTCTAACCTTACTCCTTCTCAAAAATCCGCCCTCTCTGAATTAAACTCCGCCCCCGATTTAATTGTCACAAGATCTGATAAAGGGGGACAAACTGTTCTACTCAACAAATCGGATTATATTTCCCATGTTGAGTCCTTGCTTACTTCAGGTCCATATTCGAAACTTAAAAAAGATCCTTCTAATGATCATCTTGATCAAGTCAAACACCACGTTAAAAATTCCGTTACTCTTAATGATTATACCAAACGCATGGTAATTCCTTCTGCTGCTAATTGTGCTCGTTTCTATGCACTTCCGAAAATTCATAAACCCACTCTCTGCTTTCGACCTATTGTATCTAATATTGGTACGGCTTCTTACAATCTTGCTCGATTTCTTTCAAACTCTCTTTCTCATCTAACTTCTACTAATCTTCATACTGTAAAAAACTCGTATGATTTTGTGGACAAAATTAAATGCATCTCTCCGTCTAACTATACTATGATTTCTTTAGATGTAAAGTCACTTTTTACAAATGTTCCGGTTCAAGGTGCTCTGGTTTGTTTAGAGAGAAGACTACGTGAATTCCATTATTCTTCTATTGAAATTGAGGAGCTTGTAAATTTAGTTCATTTGTGTATCAGGCAAACTGCCTTCATTTTTAATGGTACTTATTATTCCCAAAATGATGGTATGGCCATGGGTAGTCCTCTCTCTCCTTTACTTTGCGACATTTATATGCACTATTTTGAAGAAAAACTCTTCGGTGTATATAAATTTCCTCACTGGTTTAGATATGTGGATGACACTTTCGTTCTTGTCTCCCCTGACGTCGATTTGTCCAATTTACTTTCTTTGGTCAATTCGATTGACCCATGCATTCAATTCACTTTTGAGGTTGAACAGGATTGCTCTTTGCCTTTCCTTGACGTTCTTGTGAATAAAGAAAAGGATTGTTTCTCAACTACTGTTTTTAGAAAACCATTCTCAGTCTCTTTGCCTCCGCATGCTCTCTCTAACCACGCCCCTCAACAAAAAATGTCTGCTTTTTACACTTATGTTTACCGTGCCTTACACATTTGTTCTGATCCATCTAATCTTTTGAAAGAAATTAATTATTTAAAATCTCTTGCTCTCTCTCGTGGCTATAACCCATCTATCATCGATAAAGCTCTATATAAATTTAAGAATCCTAAACGTTCTGCTCCCAAATTAAACGATCACAGTCTCATCCCAGTTGTTTTACCTTTTTATTCTTCACTCTCTTTTAAAATCTCTAAAATTCTTTCACCGTTTGGTTTCAAAGTTATTTACAAACCCGTCAATAAAATTAAATTATCTTCTCTTAAGGATCCCATTCCCACCGAAAACCGTTCTGGAATTTATTTAATTCCGTGTTCGTCCTGCAACTTAGGTTATATTGGTCAAACTAGGAGGCGTTTGAAATATAGAATAAATGAGCACCGTCGGAATGTTCGTAATGAAGAGATTACCAAATCTTCTATTGCTTCCCACTGCTGGTCTCAAGGTCATCGTTTTGATTTTTCCAAAACTAACATAATTTCATCTCCTGTCTGTTCCTCCCATTTGGATATTCATGAAGCATTTTACATATTTAAAAAATCGAAAAATCTTGTTAATGATATTTCTTCCACACCTTTCTTCTCTGATGCTTGGAAATTACTCACGTAACTTAGATTTTAGTTTAATTTTTGTTATCCTTAGATAGTTATATGTTTAATCTCACTCATTTATTTATTTTCTTTTTTTTTATACAATTCTACTCACACCAGTAGCTATATTTAGTTTCTACTTTATAAACTTTTTCTTTTCATTTTTAACAATTTTGTAGTGATGGGTAAGACAGGAAAAAATTTTGTCATGACATTGAGGCACTTCAAAATATTTTGAAGTGGGACAATGTCATGCTTCAAATGACATGAGGTGTTGCAAGAGAGAGAGCAAGGTGAATGAATGAGGTGAAATATTTTGTCATCTGTTGTAGTGAGTTCTGAGGTGTGAGGTAGGTTGTTTGTCATGTTCCATGTGAATTGAAAGAGTTGTTTTGTCATGAAAATTAATTAGTGTGAAGAGGTGAGAGGTTCAAAAAAGTGAATGAAGATGCATGAATGAAATGAAGTACTATGTCATATATTGTAGTGAGTTGTGATGTAGGTTGTTTGTCATGTCCCACCTGAACTGAAAGAGTGATTTTGTCATGAAGATTAGTGTTAAAAGTTGAGGTCTACATTCGGTAACTACAACTACAAAAGTGTGAACGAAGATGTATGAATGAAATGAAGTAGTATTTTGTCATATGTTGTAGTTAGTTGTGAGATAGGTAGTTTTTCATGACACGAGTGATTTGAAGGAATTGTTTTGTCGTGAAGTTTATTGTTAAGAGATGAGGGGCTTGCATATGGTACCTACAATTTCAAAAGAGTGAAGGAAGACGTATGTATGAAATGAAGGACTGTGTCATCTGTTATGTCTTGTTATCAGTTAGGTAGTTTTTCATGTCACAAGCACAAGTGAATTGAATTGAATGAATTGACTTGTCATGAAGATTACTGTTAAAATGATTGGAAAAAAAGTTAAGGAATCACTGAGAAATTTTATTTTATTTCCTTAAAAGAAGTAATAGTCACAAAAATTTAAATACTTTTAAAAAATAAAGCTGACTTTCCGAAAATATTAAGATTGTTAAAGAAATATTTAGTTTTAACAAGAAGGTGTTAAAATGATTGTTTTAAGTAATTTCTCAGGCACTTCACTCTTCACTTGCTTATAAAAACTCACGAATGTTTTCGGAAGAAAGTATTGGATTCGTAAAACTTTCCTACTTATGGTTTTTGATGGATTTACATGTTTTGTGGGTTCCAGAACAAGATTTGACCCTTTTTATTTTCTTATTTATTCAATAGTAGAAAATATTGGATTCGTAAAAATTTCCGACTTCTGGTTTTCGACAGATTTTCACGTTTTGAGAAGTCTAGAATACAATTTTACAATTTTTTGCGAATGTCTGTCCGTCTGTCTGTCTGTGTGTGCGTGTGAGAGACAAAAATTTTGTGGCAAATGTATCTCCTGGACTACTGTTCAGAATTGTTTATAAATTTATATGTAGATGCACCTTGGCCTAAATTAGGGCCTATCGACTTTTGGTGCCAAACGCTCAACAGGTGGCGCTGCTATACAGCGATTTCCACAATTTAATGGGAGGCTATATCTCAGGTAAAGCTAAAGCACTTCCACCAATTACATTCAATAGAAAATAACGCTTTTGCTTAATTATTGGTAGATCTGTATGTCATATATAAATTATGTACACACCACACTGTGCACGCAAGTATATTCCTACATTAATCGGATACCGGACACTTTTGCGATTTGCGAATCGTAAGATGCAATAAACACGAAAATCCAAATCGGAGTCTACAGATGACTCTCATATTGATTTAAAAATATTTAGGGATAACTTTTGAGTGAAAATTCAGTAATTGCTTAATATAACTAGGAGTGGGGGGTGGGTTGTGGGGGGTGGAGCTGGATGGGAAATGAAAAAGAAAGTAATGGTTTTTATGTAATTAATATTAATGAAACTGTGATAGAAATATAGATTATTAATTTTTTCAGCGAGGGCTAAGTATAACAGAGTAGTTTCTTTTTTTTTTCTGAGGGAGGGGGGAGGGCGGATACAAGAAAAATAAAAATCTTTTTTTTTTTTATTGTTACCTGTTACTGATTGCAATGAAAATTTTTATGAATTTCTTCTCAAGAAAATATTTATTAAGTGTTATATATATCTAATAAGTAAAAAGGGGAGGGGGTGTCTACGTGAGCAGAAAATAATAGTACTTTTTTTGTGAGTCCATGTCTGATTTTAAAGAAAATTTGTGCATCACTGATTATTTATGAATATTTTTAGTGAGTGTTATTAATAATAGGGTGGGGGAAGGGGCTTAGAGGGCAGAGAAAAAGAAAACGAATGTTTTTATAACACATGGTATAAGATTGTACTGAATTTGTGTCATTTACTCATTGTTAAGAAAAATTTCATTGAGTATGGCATGCAACATTGGAGGGGAGGTGGGGGGGGGGGACCAGTTCTCCAAAGAAAAGGAACATTGTGGTTTTTATACAACCAATGTTATTGAAGCAATAAGCTAATACAACTTAGTTTATAAAGATTTTCAATTAGGGTTACTTGTAAAAGGGGGGTTACTGTTGGGGGGGGCGAAAGAAAAGAAATTGGCGATATTTAAATCTACCTGTTCCGGATTGTCATAAAAATTTATAAATTTTTATGAGAGTCATTTAATGTTTAAGAACATTTTTACAGGAAAGGGGGGGGGCGAGCAGAAAATTATAATAGTTTTAATGAGTCTGTGGCTGAATTTAATGAAAATTAAAAAAAAAAAAACATCATTCATTATTCATGAAGATTATCTGTAAATGTTACGTATAATGGAGGGGGGGGGGGGGTTAGGGAGCGAAAAAAAAGAAAATGAATATTTTTATATCATCCAGTTAAAGATTGTAAAAATAAAAAGAGAAAAAGTGCCATGTATTTATTTAAGAAAAACATCAGTTAGCGACGCAAGTAGCTACTGAGGGAGGAGGGTGTCGTTGGATAAAGAAAACCAAAATTATGGTTTGTATGTAACCAATTTTATCGAAACAATAAATTATTATAAATAATAGTTTATTATTTAAATTATAGCTTTTCAATGAGAAAAGAAAAATTATAAAAAGAAAAAAATGTTTAAAAGAATGCGCTTTTTTTTTGGGGGGGGGGGGGGGTAGAGGAAAAGAAATTGACTATATTTAGATCACCCTGTTCCGGATTGTAATGAAAATTTATAAATTTTATTAAGTGTTACTGAATGTTTAAGAAATTTTTCATTGGAGGGGGGGGGGGAGGAGATAAGTGAGCAGAAAATAATAATATTTTTATATGAGTCTGTGAACGATTTACATGAAACTTTGAATAAATACCATTCATTATTTATGAAGATTTTCAGTGAGTGTTACGTATAAGGGGGAGATATTAGGGGGCAGAGAAAAAGAAAATGAATTTTTTTTTAGTACTCAGTTAAAAAAAAAAAAAATGCTCATGTATTGTTTCAGAAAAAAAAAAAAAAAAAAAAAAACGGTTAGTAGCTATTGGGGGGAGAGGGGTGGTTCGTAGGGTAAAGCAATATAAAACTACGGTTTATATGCAACCAATTTTATTGAACCAATAAATTAATAAAAATAGTTTATAAAGGTTTCCAATGATGGTTGCTTGTAAAAGAATACTGTTGAGGGGAGAAAGGCAGAGGAACAGAAATTCACTATGTTTTAATCACCCTGTTCCGGATTGTAATGAAAATTTATAACTATCTATAAGTGTCATTTAATGTTTAAACATTATTTCACAGGAAGGGGGAAAGGTGCAATGCGAGCAGAAAATAATATAGATTTTTTTTATGATTCTGTAGTTGATTTTAATGAAAATTTGAATAAAATATCATTCATTATTTATCGAGGTTTTCTGTGAGTAATACGTATAAGGACGGGGGGGGAGGGGGAAGTTAGGGGGCAGAGAAAAAGAAAATGAATGTTTTTATATCACCCCGTTCAGGATTGTAGTAAAACTAGTCCCACTGACTCATCAGGAAACATTTTATTGAGTACTGCATGTAACTGTTAGGGTGTGTGTGTGTGGGGGGGGGGGGAGTACCAGGTAGGCAAACACAAAAAGAACGTAATGGTTTTTATGGAACCAGTTTTATTGTAACAATAAATTTAACTTATAGTTTATGAAGATTTTTAGTAAGAGTTAGGTATAACAAAGCAGGCTGGTGGAGGGAGCAGAGGAAAAGAAATTGACTATTTTTTAATCACCCTTTGACGATCTGTAATGAGAGATTTTATAAATGTCATTTACCGTTTGAGAAATGTTCCCTAAGTGTTATATATATATACCTCGTAAGGATATATATATACCTCGTAAGGATATATACATACCTTGTATTACATATATATAACACTTAGTAAAAATTTTCTTGAGAAGACATTCATAACAATTTTCATTGCAATCAGTAACAGGTAGCAAAAAAAATTATGTTTCTTGTATCTGCCCCCCTTCCCTCCTACAGAAAAAAAAAAAAAAAAAAAAAAAAAAAAAAACTACTCTGTTACATTTGACCCTCGCTGAAAAAATTAATAATCTATATTTCTATCACAGTTTCATTAATATTAATTACATGGTTACATAAAAACCATTATTTTCTTTTTCATTTCCCATCCAGCTCCACCCCCCACTCCTAGTTATATTAAGCAATTACTGAATTTTTACTCAAAAGTTATCCCTAAATATTTTTAATTCAATATGAGAGTCATCTGTAGACTCCGATTTGGATTTTCGTGTTTATTGCATCTTACGATTCGCAAATCGCAAAAGTGCCCTTTTTTCCCGGCGCCCTTTTTTCCGGGTGCCCTTTTTTCCGGTGCCCTTTATTCCGGGATCCACATTAATCGCACACAGCACAGCAACCTGAAATGCATTTGTAACAATTTCCTAACGTAGTCCCACTATATTCTAAATATTTTGGGTAACCCTGTGAACAACTAATGAAAATTTTTATAGCTGATTCCGCACAAAACATGCTTTCATGCATATAACAAATGTAAATGCAGAGATGTTAAACTGTATACTCATCAAAAATTTCGTCCATAGTCGTAATGCATTAGAATTTGTTTTGGATGTCTCTGTATGTGAACTATTTACTTAATCTCAATGACAAGTTTAATGCCCCTATATGATACAGATTTAAGATAGCAAGTTTTGAATTCCTGCTACTATTTGCTCTTGAGATATGCTGATAACAGACACACACACACTCCAACCGCTTAAAACATGATTTTTGTATTCAGGGGATCTCAAAACATCTAAATATAACAAAACTTACTTCCGAAAATTTTACCTAAAAACAGTACTTTCTTTGCCATATATATGGGTGAGAGAAAGTAAAATTTTGAACTAGAAAATAATTTCTCTATAGTGATATAATTACATTGTATACAAAAGTGGTCTAAAAACTCTAAATTGAAGTGCAGAAGCAATATAGTTAACCTTATGATGACACATTGAAATTTCTAATTGCCAGCATTATTACTATTTGTTTACTGAATTAACTTAAGAAACGTAATTTTCAGTGCTTCGAATTGGAATCCTTTTAATGTCATAAATATAAAAATAACACATATAGATGAAATTTATGAATAATTTGAAATGATAAAAGCTTTTATAATTTTGAACATAAGCCTTAAAAAAAAAAAAAAGAAGAAGAAGAAAGAGCGAGAGAGAGAAGAAGAAGAAGAAAAGGACATTTAAAGAACATTTAAAAGATAAATACAATTTTAAAATTTTAGACCACTTTTATAAATCACAAATTTGAAGCATTTAATATGGGTCCACAGGAAATTTCACTTGAATAAATAATGTCTGTAAGTTAATTATAAATTATGTATGAATAAAGGAGGAGGTTCAGGTACAACAAAGATTATACATGTCAATTTATTACGGATTATCCATTCTTTATATCATTACTTTTTAGTAGTACTCTTTTGTGATATTTATATGGAATTAAATAAGATGAAGATTATTATTTGTAAATAATGGTATGAAAATTTTTTATGTTCTATATTAAATTGACAGGTATAACTAATATCTATCATCTTAATCGCGTGCACCATGAAAAACTGACAATCAATTAAAAAAAAAAATTAATGATTTGTAAACTATTTTTAGTTTTTTTTTTTTTTTTTTTTTTTTTTTTTTTTTTTTTTAAACACCGACTTAAATATTTAGAAGATGAAGCTAGGTTTGTGTATTATTTTATCATAACTAAAAATTAAAGACCTTTCAACGTACAAAAATAAATAAATAAATAAAATCTTTTAAGTGTTCTTGTCCAAATTAAGAACACAACCGACTTTTAATTATTTTCATAACTTAAAATTTTTTTTCACAAGGCACTTGCGTACATGAAAGGATATTTATACATACTTGTAAGCTATATATAAGGGGATATACATTGGCCCATAAGAGTTAAGTTCGTGCAGCAACTCTAGAGCACAGCTCATACATGTTGCACATTTTCTTTTAGCTTTGTTCTTCAAATATGCTTATTACATACACAGACACCCACAAAACAACCATTATAAATCTGATTTTCGAATTTAGAAGACCTTAAAACGTTCAAATATATTAAAAATACCGTTTCAAAAATTCGATCAAAAAACAACACTTTCTCTGCCATACATGGGTAAGAGCAAAAAAAGAAAAAAAAGGTATTACAATATTTTCAAACTTAAAGATATTTTCCCTTAACGGCCCTCTTCACTCACCGTCGCCGGAAGCCCGAGCCAATGTTTTTCTATGGGGAAATTTTCTTTACAAATAACTTATTAACTAATACATATTTTTAAATTCTGTTTTCACATTCAGAAAATTCCCAACTGTTAAATTGACGGACCTTTTTTGAAAATGTATTTTTTTAATTTTTAATATTTTATTTCGAAATTGCAAAATGATAAAATTTCACATATTGAAAATTCATATTTTGCAGCTTGGAAATAAAATATAAAAAATTAAAAAAATAATTTTTTAGAAAAGGTGCGTCAATTTAACAGCTGGGAACTTTCAGAATGTGAAAACAGAATTTAAAAATATGTATTAGTTAATAAGTTATTTGTAAAGAAAATTTCCCCATAGAAAAGCATTGGCTCGGGCTTCCGGCGGAGGTGAGTGAAGAGGGCCCTTAAGTAAAAGGGGCCCACCAGCGGCCGAGCGGTTCTGCGCTCAAAGCTGATAGACGTGAGGTGCTGGGCTCAAAGCCTGGTCGTGCTCTTCGCCCTAGCGTTCGGACCTCCGTGGTTTTCTCCGGAACTTGCGTAAATACGGGCTAGGATCCCTTAGAAAAACCCCGAGGGCACTCCCCCTCGGGCCTGGGTCCCTGGTGCGGCCAACTGACCTTTAATCCCTACAACCCAACCCAACCCTACCCATTAGAAAAAGAGGGTGTATTAATAAACATTTCGCTGTTTACGTCCTGCTGTTAACTAGAATAGGCCTGTCCTTTACACATAGCATTCAGGGTACATTACACTGTTGTAATGTAAAGATTATTTTTAATTACTTGAAAAAAAAAAAAAAAATTCTTTCGAAGAATTGAGAGAATGAAACGTTCTCATAAAAGTATCTTTAATGCATTCTTCAATGCAGAAATTTTCACGTATTTATGGCAAATCACTAGTCGGGAAAAATTGAGAGCTCACAGATTTCAAATGCAAAGCACCGGAAATTAAAACTGCTATGTTCAACTAGGTGCAAATTCGTGATCTATGCAATCCTGCTAAAACTAGTGTATGATGAAAATTATATTAAAAGTGATTATTGTAAATATAAACAAAACTTCAGTGCACAACGTAATAAAATTTCTTTCGTATTAAATTTACTGTTAAAAAAATCCACTATTTTAAATATTCACAGAGTTAAAAAAAAAAAAAAAAAAAGTAAAATAAGGTAGCAAATATATATTGAGAGGTAAATAATTTTCGCATATAACGTTTTAAATGTTAAATATTAATTTTTATGCCTTTCTTCTCCATAAGTTAAACTTATGGCTAAACATAATTGCTATGAAAGAAAATAATGTCCTCCAGTGTCTTGCATTCAAAAGATTATGTTCAGAAAAAAGCAAATTTTCATTATTATTATTTACATAGAAGAGAAACATTTTGCGGGTAAACACGTCACCTCCTTCCGCCCCCGCGAGCAGTATAATTAAAGATCTTTCAATATCTATTAGAAGTTCTTTGGTATAATGCCAACCCAAGGTGTCGTTAATAGTTTTCTCTGCCTTTATTTTATTCTCCCCTGTCCCTAAGGCATTCTTTTCTATTACAGGTCACACCACGACCACCCACAGACAGGTGACGACCTTGAATTACAAACACAACTACAAATTCCGCTTCTTGCAGGATCCGAACTTACAACATATCCCTCACACATTAACCTCCCAGTGTCACAATGCAATGCATTACAAACATAACACTTCATTCAGTCATGTCATTCCATCCAGGCGCTTTCTCTGCTTTGTGTTTTTATTCTGAGTATCTGAATCTCACCCCATTGAATGAATGGGACAAAATTTTTGAAGTACTTCAAATCCAGTTCAGATAGATTGAAGTTCTGTATGAGTGAATGAAGATGACAAAACGTTTGAAGCGTTGAATGTGTGTCTTTGAACGGGACAAAAATTTTGAGGTATTGAATGAGGCGGTGAATGAATGAGGAAAAACATTTGAAGCACTGAGTGAGTGGTTGAATGGGACATGACTTTTGAAGTAATACAAAAAATAATTATGAGGTATCATGACAAACCGCTGTGATGAGGTGTGACAATGTCATGCCTCATGTATGAGTTACCCATCACTACAATTTTGTGCGTTGCCGCTTTGACTGCAGCACTCGTGCTTACTTTGTTCGCCTGATGAAGGGTCGTGTGTTTTTTCGACCCGAAACAATTGTTGCGAGTTTATTGCATTTTATGGTGTTTATTCAAAGTTTGTAAGTAATAATACTTACCAACCATCTCATTAATAACCGTATAATTGTTAACGCCCCCTGAAAAAACGCCCCTTTTCTCACACCACTATATTTTTAGAGTTATTCTCTCCAAATGTTGTTATGATTAAATAAGACGAAAATCACTCTAAAAAATTATTGGTGTAAAAAAAACGCGGGTACTAGAAATTGTACGGTTCATAATGAGATGATTGGCAAGTATGCGTATGAGAAATTTATCGCAAAGGGTTTAAATGTTATTGTATATCTATTTAGTTTTGCAATACTTTCAAGTATGATGCTCAAGTTTTCAGTTTTCAGTGCAGCTATCAGCTGCTTAAATAGATGATATAAAACCAAATGCACGCAAAAAATATCAGTCTACTCAATCTTCTTTTTAAGACTCTCTGCTATTTTTTCAGGACGCTTTCAGAAATAAGAAATTTTCAAAAACTTTGCTACAACCACATTTATACTATAATCTTTACCTTGTATAATCGTGGCATATTACTATAAATATAACCAGAATAATTAATGGCGAATACATGCAATTAATGGTTGCTAAAAAGGTGAGAATATCTTGAAAAAAGGGTGGAGAGTACGACTTCTTTTTTAAGGAATGTAATCGTCTAAGTTTCAATAAAATAAAATAAACTTAAAGGATTTTAAAGCGTAAAGGATTTTAAAACGTAAAGGATTTTTTCACGGAAGATTTTGAGGAAAAGAACTTTAATAAATAGTAAATGGTGGGCGGATTCTGCGCTTAAAAATGGGCGGGACTAGTCACATATCATTGCACGCACGATGTGCTTTTATCTATTTATTTATTTATTTTTTGCTCGGAAATGCCTGTTCGAGACGGATAGACTGTTTCGAATAGGTTAGCTTGTGGCAAGTGGTTACACACTAACTTCATATGTACAATAATAAGTACAATAATTGTGGACAACAAGAGATACGGTCAGCAAACAAGAAATCATCCTAGTTGAAAAGGTTATGTACTAATTTTAAGTTAAACGTATTAACTAGTAACTTAATATTATTTTCTGGTCTTGTTCTTTATCTAGCTTTGTTCTTTTTACTGTTTCTTTAATATTTTTTCTTTAAATAAATTTTTGTAGTTCTTTTTTAAATTTCTTTTATTTTTCCGATTTTTTTAATCATTGAATTAAAATATCCACTCCCTATGAGAAAATATTTGTTTAAAAATATCTTACAACAATGTAATTTAAGTGAATTATAATTATTAATAATGTAATTATAGTTATAATTAAGCGCAATCACCCCTACCCTATAAGAAGAGATTTCGCAAAATAGTTCTCTTGGTTTTCATTACTACAGTTGTTTTAAATTACAAGAGAGAACACAATAGCTATAGAAATGCATAGAAGAAGGATCAAGTCAAAGTTATACACCAACAGTTTAGCAAAAAATTGATATTTGGATATTTTATATGATATTGTTGAATTGTGCGCAAACTCTCCTTAGAGAAAACTTTTTTTCAATACATAACTTCGATAAGATAAGAAAAAAATACTTTTAAAAAATAAGGGATACGAAACAGAGGTGGGGCTAAAATTACTCTGGAATAAATTAGAATATGCTCAGCTTTGTAATAACAATCATCGCTTGCTGACACTAAAGCCGCCAGCGATGCAATGGTATGCATAAGACGTTTTTTTTTAAACAAATAGGACAGTTAAAATATAAATATGTATCTATAAAATTCTGTAATTTTAACGGTGTACATATGTTAATATATTACTATTTTGCCACATAGATTAGACTTACAACGAGAGGCGATCACGACATGGAAAATTTTGATCGGGACAAAATTGCACAGAATTATAGTATACTATAAAGGCAACAGCATATTAAAGCAGTAGCGTGCACTAGTCAAACATTTATTAAAGGCTTTTTCGCAAAAAAAACTTTAAAGTTTCAGTAATCATTGAGTACAAGTTATTTCGCAAAAAGCCAAAGCTCCAGTGAGTGACGTATTTGGTAAAGTTGTGAGGTTTGCGTTGATGCAAACTCCATCTTATTTAATTACTTAGAACTTAGATAGCTAAATGGATAAGTAAAGAGAGCACAAGACTTGGATTAAACAATAAATAAGAGTTTTATTTGAACAGATTAAT
Source organism: Salticus scenicus (assembly GCA_963930645.1). Classification (NCBI taxonomy): domain Eukaryota; kingdom Metazoa; phylum Arthropoda; class Arachnida; order Araneae; family Salticidae; genus Salticus; species Salticus scenicus. The sequence continues at coordinate 275,359,712 of OZ005653.1, forward strand.
GGGAGGGCGGTCTGGCAATCAAACTAGCTCAGTCAGCGTATTTAATTACCTTATGAAAATATATGTATCAGAACTTAAATTAGATAATTCTAAATATCTCACTCCAGCAACAGTCGAAGGTGTAGCGACGGATGCACTCTTTAACTCCGCTACTGTGACTCCACGGTGGATCAGAGGATTCCCTACAGAACCAACTTTACTTCACGAATGCTAGTAGATACGCGTACCAGCACTCATCACAACTTAATCTTCACACAACTAAATCTCTACTACTTCACAACTCAATACTCGCCAAAATAAGATTCTTCGCAATCTACACCACAATCCACTATAATATACATCACCATCCACACCAATCTACTAAAACCATCTCCATCTTATACTTCTTCCTATTAACCTCCTTTCCCTTCATTTCAATCAACTTTTAAAATCACTTCACATTCATCTAACTGTCACTGCCTAAATCCTTCTTTGCAGCACCATGTCGTCACGAAACTAACCCGACCAAAACTTTCGCCGAGTCACTGGCGTCGAAGCGATTTTAACCGTCCTCACTTTCTACTTTGCAGGATCCAACTTAATTTCAAACAACTATGGAGACGTTCTGTTGTCTCAACCTCACAGTCCCTCTCCAAGAAGAAAAACATTTATTAAAGGCTTTTTCGAAAAAAAAACTTTAAAGTTTCAGTAATCATTGAGTACAAGTTATTTCGCAAAAAGCCAAAGCTCCAGTGAGTGACGTATTTGGTAAAGTTGTGAGGTTTGCGTTGATGCAAACTCCATCTTATTTAATTACTTAGAACTTAGATAGCTAAATGGATAAGTAAAGAGAGCACAAGACTTGGATTAAACAATAAATAAGAGTTTTATTTGAACAGATTAATGGGAGGGCGGTCTGGCAATCAAACTAGCTCAGTCAGCGTATTTAATTACCTTATGAAAATATATGTATCAGAACTTAAATTAGATAATTCTAAATATCTCACTCCAGCAACAGTCGAAGGTGTAGCGACGGATGCACTCTTTAACTCCGCTACTGTGACTCCACGGTGGATCAGAGGATTCCCTACAGAACCAACTTTACTTCACGAATGCTAGTAGATACGCGTACCAGCACTCATCACAACTTAATCTTCAATCAACTTTTAAAATCACTTCACATTCATCTAACTGTCACTGCCTAAATCCTTCTTTGCAGCACCATGTCGACACGAAACTAACCCGACCAAAACTTTCGCCGAGTCACTGGCGTCGAAGCGATTTTAACCGTCCTCACTTTCTACTTTGCGGGATCCAACTTAATTTCAAACAACTATGGAGACGTTCTGTTGTCTCAACCTCTCTCTGTTGTCAAGAAAAAAAAAAAATAATAATCGGGAAAATCCCCAGCGGGTTTTATCGAGTAATTTTAAACAACTTAATTCCATCTCTAACTATAATCTGATATCTTGGAAGTGTGAGTGCAGCCGTCACTTAAATTTTAACCGGGTGAGAGTAACTTAAAAAAATTTTTTTAGTTAAATCCCTGAGAGAAAAACTGGGGAACGCCAAAAATAATAATAATAATAATAATTTTAAACTTTTAAATAAATGGCGCTCTTTTACCCCCAGAAATTCGGGGACCCTGACTGAGCTAATACCAGAATTACAATATGATTAACAAACGTCTTCCTGTTCTGCCAGGAAGGCAAAATCTTAATTTTAAACTGTAGTTGAGCTGGATGTTACAAAGCAAGTCGCTTTACAATGCGATATTCAATAACAACGTGAAGAAAAAAGTTTATTGAAAAAGGAAAAAAAAAAAAAAAAAATCTTGAAATTCCTGTTGAAGTAAGCCATCCTTCAAAACTTATAACAGGAATTTTCGTCAGACAGCAAAAGACGCCGGCTAGTAGAAGTAACTTCAGACCTCCAAATACGCTGGCTAGGACATCAGATTAGATTGAAAGAACTGTCCATTCGGAGAGTTTCTAAAATGAAAAGACTTGTACAGTATAAAAGGATATACGAAGTTAAACTGCGTCTTGCAGACAGATAAACGAGACACTTTGTCTCTAAATACATACAAATAGTTTATATACAATAATTATTCCCATCCTGGGCTATAGCATGAAAAAACTAGGTTGTTAGTATTTTTATAGTTAAAAGTTAAGCATAATTGATGCTGATAGCCAAAAAAAAAAGAAAAAAAAAAATTCCCCACTCAAAACATATATACAGAGAAACTTTTAGGATATACAAAAGTTTGCAATAACAAAATTTCATTTTATATATAAAAAGACGTTTTTTATAGAAACACGAAAAAGGGGGGGGGGTTACAAAGGGTTAAGAAAAACATTTTATATTACCAGCTCTGCAGGTGCTGGCTACAAAGTAAAAGAACTTAGCGTACATACATAAAATATGTATATTAAGAGAGAACAAAAAGGTTGACATAGATGCTTAAACATGAATTTCGATGTGAAAGTTCATGCATTCTGAATTTTACACTTTTAGTTTGAGAAAGTCCATTGCTTTCATGAAAGTTCGAAAATTTAAAGTCCCAAAAAGGCTTCAAGGTATGTCGAACATTTTGTGCAGCTCCGACAGAAATACACATGTGAATAGAAAAAAATAAGGCGGGTGGGAGGGCGGTCTGGCAATCAAACTAGCTCAGTCAGCTTATTTAATTACTTTATGAAAATATATGTATCAGAACTTAAATTAGATAATTCTAAATATCTCACCCCAGCAACAGTCGAAGGTGTAGCGACGGATGCACTCTTTAACTCCGCTACTGTGACTCCACGGTGGATCAGAGGATTCCCTACAGAACCAACTTTACTTCACGAATGCTAGTAGATACGCGTACCAGCACTCATCACAACTTAATCTTCACACAACTAAATCTCTACTACTTCACAACTCAATACTCGCCAAAATAAGATTCTTCGCAATCTACACCACAATCCACTATAATATACATCACCATCCACACCAATCTACTAAAACCATCTCCATCTTATACTTCTTCCTATTAACCTCCTTTCCCTTCATTTCAATCAACTTTTAAAATCACTTCACATTCATCTAACTCTCACTGCCTAAATCCTTCTTTGCAGCACCATGTCGACACGAAACTAACCTGACCAAAACTTTCGCCGAGTCACTGGCGTCGAAGCGATTTTGACCGTCCCCACTTTCTTTTTTGCTGGATCCAGCTTAATTTCAAACAACTGTGGAGACGTTCTGTAGTCTCAACTTCACAAAGTAAACGGCTGCCACCCCGCCGATCCCGGTACGAAGCGAAAGACGGGAATTTTTTAAAAATTATTTATGTAATCTAAACGTTTTATTTTATTTTTTCTTTTTTTAAAATTCAATTCAGTATTTGCAAATTTTAGTAAATAATATTTATTTATTTTATTTTATTAATATATATATATATATATATATATATATATATATATGTAGGTTTTATATATTTTTATTTGTAATATTTATAACTTTCTATAACTTAAGAAAAATCAATTTTAGCTTTGTTTTAACTATAAAATAAGGTCAAAATAAAGGGAGCCTTTTTCTTCTTCATTTAATTACATTTTTTTCTTTTAATCTAATATATATGTGATGTCGTAGACTCCTGATTTCGTGTTTGCAGTCGGGAATCTATGAGAAAGTAATCAAGGCAGGTTAACTGGAAACTTATTTATTTAAAGTTCATTTCAGGGCTGGGGATTCGAGTCATATTAGGCAATGAAGTCTGCTGGGGTCTTGTAATTAGTCCTGCGACGTGACCAGAATTTTCCGGTGTCCCGACCTCGCACGTACCGTTCAAATTCGGTGGCGCGTAGTTGCTAACTTTTTCTAGCAAGAGCTAATCAAGAAAGATTAAAAGAGATCCTGAATTTTTGGCGAGTTCCATCTTTTAAACCCTAATTTTTTGGTGTAAATTGGCGTATTTTCTAAACCCAACCCATTTTATTTAATTGGTTATTTTATTCAAAACCAACGCCTCTTCCTGCCTTTTCATTGTTTACTATTGGTTATAATTTTGTATTTTGCAGACATCGCGAAGCTGGTCGGCGCTCTATTTTGCCAACTCGCCAAGCCATTAAAATCATTATTTATTGCTTTGTATCTGACATAAAATAATCAAACCGCAATTTAGACTCATAAATCTTTTATTCTTTAATTGAATCTTTTCGGCACCTACTGTTTATTAAATTTATTTCTAGGCTAATTATAAGCTATTTCCAGACATCAAAATACTTAAATGAATCATTTGTTTATTTATTTCAAAGGATGATGACCGCGATTGCAATTTCCACTCGCTATTTTTCAAATACTTTTAGAGTAATTTATAATCCAATATGAAAATTTTTTTTAAATGCTTTCTGCTATCTAAAAAGCATACCGTAGAACGTAAACACAATAATTAAAAATATAAAAATATAAATTTATTTCTTATCTCTTTTTATCTATTATATTTTATATCTTTCAGATATATATATATGATAATGATTTTATTTTTACTCTATTTTATAATTAAAACAAAGCTAAAATTTATTTTTTAAATTATAGAAAATTATAAATATTACAAACAGACAAACATAACTATACAACCTATATGTGTTTTTTTAAATAAAAAAAAATTCAATAATTGCAGAGATGCCAAGTTACTACTAACGAAAAATCAATTGCATACCACAATAAAGAAAAGGTAAAACTTGTCTTATTAAATTGCAGGTAATTACTACAAAAGAATACATTAAAAATGTTCCGGTATTAAGATTACGGACAATCCGTAATAACTTGGCATCTTTGAATTATTCTTTATTAAATTCTTGAAAATTTGTGTTTTGTTAATTTAAAATTTAAATTTTTATCAGAACGTATTTAATTATAATTTAAAAATTACCTTACAAAGCTCTGTTATATTGGTTATAGCACTTTCAGGGCGGATCTACCCTTTCTTCAGTAACTATCTCGTAGTCCGCTGTAGTCGAAACTGATTTCAGATTTCCTCTTTGTTGATTCTTCAGGAGGTGGCGCCATAATCGATCCAAATCTGCGCGCGACTCGTGCCCGTTACAAGCCAATTGGTTATTAATTCTTTTGATGGTTTCGCGATAGAAAGCGTAATCGGGGTTATTGTAATTAGCGATTTTTCTTGTTTCATTACAATTAATATTGATATTGTTTTCATTGTTAACTTAAATGAAGGCTGTTGTTAATTTGCCATATTTAATATCGTTTTTATGTTCTTTAATTCTACTTGATATTTTCCTTTTGGTGACCGCAATATAGTGATCTATTTTTTTTATCTGGATAATTAAAAAGGATTGTGATATGATATATTCCTGCGGTTCCGCAGGAATATATCATATCCCTTTTAATTATGTAGATAAAAAAATAGGACGATACACAATAATGAATACAATCAATGAAGACAAAAACTTTGCAAATTCCAAACACTTTTGATATACATGGACATCAAAGGTGCCTTTGAAATCATTAGATGGTCGATACTGATAAATATAGTTGCCAACTTAGCACCTTTTTGCTAGAGGAAAATTTTATTTATTTATTTACTTATTTTTCTATTTTACTTTATCAGTGATTCCGCTACAGTTCACTGATTAAGTAAAGTAAATACTTCTATTAAATTTTTCCGGTAGCCAAAAGGGGCTACGTTGGCAACTATGCTGATAAATAACTGCCCTACTTACCTACAAACTGGATCATAATTTTCCTACTAGACGACAAATACGTAACACTAGAGGAAAACGGCATCGCGGTCATAAGGTAGACTTTCGGAGGGATTATTATAGCCTTATAATCAGTGCTGCCAGATGGAAACTTTAAAATTTCCCTCATTTCGCTTAAAATTTCCTTTTTTAGCATAAAATTTCCCTCAATTGTGCAACATTCAAAGCTTTAACGTCATCATGTGTAAAACATTTTGCACTGAATATAGTGATGTTAATGGTGTAAAAGTTAACGCAAATTGTCCACACGTTCTAGGTCCCTTAATTAAATAGTGCCATTTTTTTTATTAGTTAACTTTAAATAATTAAACGAAAAAAAAAAAAAAAAAACACTGCAAACGATTACCGAAGTTCACTATTAAAAAATATAGTATACAATTAAGAGACGGCAAAGGCCTTGAGTATTGGATCTAGGCCTGGGTGGAATGCCCTGCATATATATCTTTTTAAGGAATCCTAGTCAATATTCGGGTGTATTTCTGAGAAAATCAGAGTATGCTCTGAATGAGTAGGGTGAATGACACTAAATCCTTAAATTTCTTCAGAGCATTTTAGATTTATTACAAAAGATGAAAAAAAAAACTGCTTGTAAGTTCTCAACATATAGAGAAATTGATTCGGATGGGTGCTTTAAAACTAACAAGGTAAAATTACCCATTTTCCCCCAATACCTTAAGTCACATCAAAATTTACCACTTTGAAGGATATGCCTCTCATTCTGACAGCATTGCTTATAAGAGGCTAGACGTAGTAATCCCTCGACGATGGCTTTAAAACCCCAATGTTAATGTTACTTTGTATAATAGTATCCAACTAAGTCAAAATTTGTGCAAAGAGATAGTGTGATGCAAAGAAAACATTTGCACAAATTTTACTTACAGTTTTGGATAGCGTGACGCAAAAGACAAATCGATTTATTGAAATAAATAATTTCAATTTATAATGCAAACTCAGTGGAAGTGTGATTATTTGACAGTATGTTTGAAAATTAAAAGCACTGTTTCAATGTGTAAATATACTTTATTAGACAAAACAAAGGTAATTTTAGTGGAATCTAAAAACAAATCTTTTAAAGTGACATTGAGGCGTCACTGGAATTTTGATGTCATTCCTTTTAAAACTGTTATTTTGAAATTGAAATGCAAATGAAAAAGCATCAGTGAGTATATTTTACATATTTGTCTTATCTTGAAGTTAAAAATATTATGTTTGCATTGTAAATACAAATAAAAGAAAAAAACAAATGATCAAATAAGAAAATCTATGTATATTTTAACTAATAGCAAAGCGTCACTTAAAATTTGATATCATTATTTTTAAGACCCATATTTCAATTTCTTTTAGCCATAAAGTAACTGCGTCACAAACTTTTAACCCGTTAAGGGTTTTTTGTATTGATGGAAACTACTGTTATAGATATGGACCTAGCAAGAGCTGACGAGGAAAGATTTCCCTCTATATTGTTTTATCCAGATAACATACAGGAACGAGATATTATTGTTAAAAATGTTAACAAAGAATTATATTTATTATAAACTGATGAGGAAGGATTTCCCTCGATACTGCTTACTTCATGTTACGTACAAAAAGAAGAAACTATTGTTTAAGAGACAGACATACCAAGGATTCACGAGAAAGGATTTCTCTCGTTTTTTTTCTTTCCCTTTTTTCCTCTTAAATGATTTACAAAATAAAAGGAACTAATGCTAAAAAAAAAAGAAAAATTAGTAATTCAGTTTATTGAACTCTACGAAGTATTTAATAAAAATGTACAAATATATTTCTTATTAAACGAAATGTGATAAATATATACTTGTATTCTATTATGATTTAATATGTGGAATAAACGCATTATAATTTAATACATGAAACAAAACTATTTATTTGTCAGATCTAAGTAATTACTTAATAAAAATATGTATTCTGCAGTGCATTATCACCCTTTTATACGGAATTACTGCTTTAATGCGCAATGGCATAGTATAGAGTTTTTTAACATAAACCTCAGAAATTTCACAGTGCCAAATATAAAAAAATAATTCCTTCTAGTTCTTGCAAAGTTGTAGGCTCCATTTCTGAATCTGCTCTCATCTTTTATAGACTAAACATTTCCGAACGGATAGAGATTAGGGCTGTTTCCAACTCTGGTAAAGAAGAAATTCTACCCTAAGAGACGACTGTTGTAGTTTTAAAAAATTAAAGAACACGCTTTTATAGAAATGTGAACTAAAAAGCACAAAATATCTATCTTAGTATTAAAATGCAGGGTAAGAGAAAATCGTGTGAGTGACACACCATAGTATTTACATACATTTAAATCTTGATTTAAAGTAATTTAGAATTGAACAAAAACCATTTTTAAAAAACCTCCCCTGACTGGGATCGAACGCTAGACCTTTAGGTTCGTAGCGCGGAGCTATACCTCAACGCCACGGCGTTCACGTAGGGAAAGTCTTTTTTTACAATATAGATTTTTTGTTTGCTCCCAGAGCGGTTACAAACAAACATACAAACATACATACAAACATATATACAAGTGAAGCTAATAAAAGTGTGTTAAAAAAAAAAAAAAAAAAAAAAAAAAAGCCGCATTTACATATTTTCCTTCTCTCCTTCTGCAACTGCCAGTTTTATCGTTCCTAAAGCAAGTTTTCGAGCAGATATTTTTACGTCGTCCTCCACGTACATTTTAGGATAGGATCCAGTGTTGAAATCAAAATGCAATTGTTAGGAAAATTGTAATTTTAGAAAGATTTTCAAAAATAACTAGGTTGAGACAATTAACGATATTATAAAAAAGTGTTACTTTTAGGTACATAAATAAAGGTGCTCACGGGAATGAATAGGTAATTTTAACAACTTGCATCAAATAAACGCATTGACAATTTCCGTGTGTAGCCTCAATAGATCCAAATACTTTGGGTAACCCTGTAAATGAATGTCTTCAGATTTCCATATAAAAATCTACATAAAACGTGCTTTTATGCATACAATAGATTTTGTTCATTTCGTTTTCTTTAAATCAGCCTATAGATGTTAGAGCTTACCTACCAGAAATTTCCTCATCGACGTAATGTATTTGATTTCTTTTTGTTGTCCCTGAACACGAACCATTTGCTTGGTCTCAACAAAAAGTTTAGAGTAGCATCCTTATATGATACATATTTAGAATACCAAGTTTGGACTACTTCTCTGCATTTATTTGTTTTTGAGATATGCTCATAACAGATAGATACATACACTCACAGATAGAAACACAGACTAACCGCTAAAAACATGATTTTAAATTCAAATCAAAACGTATAACTATAAAAAAAAATTCAATTTTGAAAATTTGAACCAAAAACAATACTTTCTCTCTACCGTATATATGGGTAAGAGAGAGATCACTTCATTTTAACACATTTTCCAATGAAATAATAATATTGTATTTAATAAAACGCATCTTTTCTATGTGAATTATTTTGAATACAAATATAGGATTTTTAGATAGTTACAATTTTACGTAAATATTCATTATTTATACATTTTTTAAGCACTGTTTTTGCATGATCAGTCTTGTAAAGGTGAGGTTTTCGATTCTAATAATTCACAGTTAAGCACTTGCTTTTAATATAAACTGATTCATGTTTGCGGTCTTGGTTCCATAGTTTACTTGTTAAAGAATAAATATCATCTGCTTTAATAAGTGCATCTCGTAGATGCTTTTATGCCACATTGCTTTTTAATTAAGCCACAGTATGTATTTCCTTTATTTACGCTGTATATATTAAGTCAACTGCGGGAAATTAAAAATTTTTTCAATGTAAAAGTGAAGGCGGAAGTTTATTGCATACATGGAAAACGTAAATTCCGATAATGTAAAAGCGAGGCTATACAGTATTTCTTTTATTTATACATTAAATATTGTTGATAATGAGTTACAATAGCTTCTTTTTGATCTTTTGGAAATTTCTGCAAAAGATCCATATTAGATCCGTTGAAGGAAAATAACGGATACGGATACGGATATTTTTTCCCGCTCATACTGATCGAGATACGAATCCGGATCTTTTTTCTTCGCGAATGTGAGCGGATACGGATACGGAGCTCCGGCACATGCCTAACACATATATACATCACCAGAAAAATAGTGAAAACGGACTCAAAGGACCTCAGAACGTATAGAAACATCAAAAATCTCAAATTTAGATTTTTTAATCTCGTTTTGAATCTCCAAACTAATGTCCTTCCCAAGAGGACAAGGGGGGTAATTACCCCATTACCCTCCCCGTGGATACGCCAGTGCTCTAACGTGGACCAATTACGATTACATTTTGCCGAAATGGTACGATAGTGATGTAATTAATAAAGTACGCAAGGATTAAAAAAAAAAAAATTATGAATGGACAATATTTAAGCACACGGTTTCAGCTTAACGGTCTAGTAAGAAACAAATGACATTTTTCTTATGAGACCATTTTATGGAAAAACGTATTTTTAAAAGTTGCTTCGTTAGAGTCTTTGCAAGCGTCATTTTAAACCTAGCAATACTTTAAAGATATATACAGAATATGAATTAGTATCATAAATTGACTAAAAAACGCATTCAGGAAAAGTGCTATCAAAATAGGAATTAGTTTTTTTATTTATTTATTCATTTTTTTTAAAAACAAAAATACAAATAAATAAACAAATAAAATGATGCAAGCAAACAACAAATAACAAACAACAAACAACAATATAATAAGTACTGTCCGTTTTCGTAAACCATGTCTACCTCTCGCGGAACGATCCTACTCGGAAAAGGGGTGATGCGTTGAATGAGATGGGCACTTAGCCAAATGCGCTTTTCGTTCTACACGTGTTCGTTTTCTTTTTATGAGTCTTCAATATTTATTTTACCTTTTTACGCGAATTTAAAGTTTAATTTTTAATTTTAATTAACAATATTTTATTTAATGTAATTTATATGACAATATGCGCGAAAAATAAAAGGTGTAAAATAATCATGATAAAAAAATCTAATGATTTGATTTAAATACGATTTTCTGTAAATTTCTGTAAAATAGAGATCCAAAAATATGGTATTTTTATTTTAGCAGTATAATTTAAAAGAAAAAAATATATTACTTTTACTACAGGTAAAGTCTACTGTAAACGTTGTTCTTTTTCTCTTCTTTTATTAATGAATTATGTAAATTTTACCTAATTTAAGTCATTTTTAATTAATTTACTACTATAATCAGTGCATGAAACAAGTGTTCAGGTATGACAGATATAGTACGAATTTAGAGATCAAGTAAGCAAATAAAAATAATTTTAACTGAAAAAAAAAAAAAAAAAAGAAGAAGAAGAAAGAAAACAGGCATTTACTTTTAAGTTTACGGATTTTATTTTGCATCGAAGAATAAAACTGATCTTCTACACTTATTTAAAAATTACAAGGGGGAAAAATCAGCATTTTGCCTTTATACGAATATAACGAAGAAGTATCGCCTCAAAATTCAATAATGTCCTGAAAAGAAAAAAAAAGAAAAAAGAAACCGCAACTTATCTCTCACTCGTAAAATGTAAACATTCTCTCATCTTCTACGCTTCTACCCTATTTTAACAAAATCAATGCAGACCTCACGCATGCGCATAGGTGAGCAGGGTCACAGCTAACGAAAACAAACAATAAATAAAATGTCATCGCCAATACGACGACAAAAGTTTAAAAGGAATCATGGAGATCCTATACTAAAACTGTACTGCCTGCGGAAGTATTAAAACTGGGTCGTCAACAATGAATTTTATTTTAATACCTTTCTTTGAATAATTAATAATAATTTGGTTTCTGGTAAGTTAAAATTTTAATTAGGTGGTAAAATTGGTATAATATTTATGAGTTTCAAATTTTACAAGTAAAGAAGAAAAGAAAGTGCGAAAATTTCGCACAGGTTTGCTAGTTGTTATATAAGTTTATTTCTTTCTCATGTATTAGAGGAAAATTAACAGTCATCCTTCTTAGGTAGGTTATCTTCAGATCTCGGAAATTTGTGTTTCAAAAAATAATTGTGCAATTTTTTTCCTCGCTGTATGTAAGATTCGTTTTATATGTGTATAAAGTTTCTCTTACCGGAGAAATTTTAGGTTTCTACTTCTTTATGTTTTGGTCACTTTTATGTTTCCTGATCACATTATCACCCAAAAATGCATATAATACGTGTAATAGTGGGTAATGGAAGTCATGTGGTTGTTTCCCACCGATTTTTTACTTTCCGAACACTATAGTGAGGAAAGTATTGTAATCATGTCAAAAATCCGAATTTGAGATTTTGATGTTTCTATACGTTTCGAGGTTCCCCGAGTCCGTTTTCACTATTTTTACGATGATGTATGTATGTGTGTGTGTGTATGCGTGTGAGTGAACACGCTAGCGTCTAAACGCTTTGCTCGAATGAGCTGTAAGTTGGTACTCATGTTGCAAGTCACCGTAGCACGAACACTATAGATTTTGATGAATCTAGCACTTATAGTTTTTTTTACAGGGACACAAAGAATAATTCTTTATCATTATGGCCTATGGGACCAAAATCTTAGAAGTGCGATAGCATCTAAACGCCTTATTCAATTGAGCAAAAAATTTATACACATATTATAAGTCACAGATACTCAATCTGTATATATTTTGGTGAATATAGCACTTATAGTTTTTTTACAGGGGCACAAAGAAAAATTCTTTATTATTATGGCCTATGGGGCCAAATTTTTAAAAGTGTGATAGCGTCTAAACGCCTTATTAATCTGAGCAAAAAATTTGTACACATGTCATAGGTCACAGTTGCATCAACTGTATAGATTTTGGTGAATTTAGCACTTACAGTGTTTTTACAGGGACTCAAAGAAAAATTCTTTATCATTATGGCCTATGGGACCCAATTTTTAAAAGTGCGATAGCATCTAAACGCCTTATTCAATTGAGCTGAAAATTTATATGAATATTATAAATCACTGTTGCACTAACTATTAGCATTTTGGTGAATCTAGCAATTATAGGTTTTTACAGGGACACAACGAAAAATTCTTTATCATTATGACCTATTGGGCTCAAAGTTCAGTAGCGTTAAATAAAACATCGTGTAATATATGGAGAAAAACACTCAAACACTCTATTATGGTTTTCTCTCTTTTATTTGTTTAAAAACTCCTCTTTCTTTACTTTATCTGCAAAACTGTTAATTTCTCAATGTTCGGAAAGTCGAGTAGAGTCACTCCAGATTTTTTTTTTTTTTTTTTTAATTAATTTTTCACATTAAATGTCCAACAAACACAAACATTTTTGAATGCAAAAAAAAAAAAAAAAAAAAAAAAAAAAAAATTCAGTGGTAGTCTTAGAGCTTTTTCCACCACTGTATGACGTTGGGAGCATTCAATAAAAATACTTTTAGACCCCCATCTATTTGTTTCTACAGATGTTTTTCTGCAAACTGAATGCGAATTACGGTCAGATGTTAAAGGCAGACACCGGCGTGTTTTTACATTTCTAAGGATTTCTTAGCTTTTAATTTCTCTTCTTATGGTTCATATTGATGCTGGTGTCTTTATTTGGCTTCTAATTTATTTTTCTCAGCATTTCATTTGCTACTGTGTGAATAGTCAAATGTCTAGGTCTAGGTCGTTTCAAAATAAATCTTTTCTGTTTTCTTAACTATGCATTACTTTACGCAACTGGAATTTGTAGTAAATTTAAAATGATGTCTTCTACTTTATTAGCAATTTTCGGATGTCTGCTTTTTCCCACACTTTCGAACAACGTTAGAAAAGGTTTATGACTTCGGTTTGCCTGTCTGTCTATGTGTTTATCCGTGTTCTAATTCCCGTAAATATTCATCGAATTCCTTCAAACTGATATATGTTAGTCAAGTTCACTATGGGGTATTCCCTATTGAAAAAAAGTGCAAATATTGTTACCGGTTTGTGTTCATGAGACACCTGAAAACTATCAAAGCATTACGTTCTATGAGAGGTATTTCTACAAACCGTACTTCAATATCTTTATTCTGGGCAAATCATAATGAAATTGACATTGATTTTTCAAATGCACAAAAATGCTTTTTTTTTTAAATATAGTTTGGTTAACATTAATATTTATACGGCCTCACAAAAATATTCAGATATATTAAAGTCTATAAACTGAAATTTGCTACACTTGAATTTTCTTTTCCATTCAGCGTTTTTAACACTTTCTAACAGTGTTTAAGAGAAATTATGATTTGAATTAGTCTATCTGCCTGTGTTACTTTTCATCTGGCTGTCTGTACGTCTCTATTTCTAGTACTCGTAAGTATTTTTAGTATTTCTTCAAAATGATATATCTTATTCAAGTTCATTATGGCATGTTCCCTGTTTAAAATGGTATGGATAGCACAGCTGGTTTACGTACTGATACACCCAAAACTACCAATGAATTACGTTTTATGGGAGGCACTTTTATAAATTATATTTAATAAACTTTATGTTGTATAAATCATAATGAAATTGGCATTTATCGTCCTTATGCCTAAAGAAAAAATATGTTTTCTATAGAATATGGTATGTTAAGCGTTAAAATCTACAGGGCATATAAAAATTTTTAGATACACTAAGGGTTAAAACTGAAGATTTCTGGAAATGCATTTTTGTTTGCATTAACCATTTTTAACACTTTTCAAGAATGTTTAAGAGTAATTATGATTTTAAGTAGTCTGTCTGCATGTGTTCCGTTAGTCTGGTTTGTCCGTTGCATAATAACCTATATAAAGTACACTGAATGTTAAACGAGGCAACGAAGTACGTACAGTTGGAAAATATTAATAATCGATGCAAATCCTATGATTTTCCGTTCTTGTTTAAAGTAAAGTATTGTTCTATAAGAACGCTCAAAGGCAGAGTTCGTTTTTTTGGAATAAAGAAAAGAAAAGCGTATTTTTATGTGACCCGCAAGTAATGTGTAATTAAACTCTTTAATTACACAGACCGACAAAACTGAAGTTGACAAAATTTGATTTGATGATTTCAGCTGATCTTAATGTTTTTTGATATGCTGAAACCGAAAATGCAGCCCATTTTTCCCTATCACGTATAGTTTTTTGTCAATACAGGGTGTTTACCGACATGATTTCTTACATATACCATCATAACAATCGGTTGGTTGGTTGATATGGTTTTAAATAGCACTAGTGCTTCACAATTACAACAATAGGCATCTATTATTAATTAATCATGGAAACGTACTATAAAACTTACTATATAATTATATTGGTGGAAGAGTAATGGAAGAAATTGTATAGGCAGGCACCCTGTATTGACAAAAATCTTATCGTGATAGAGAAAAACTGGCCTCATTTTCGGTTTCATTACACCAAAAAAACATAAAGATAAGCCAAAATTATAAAATCAAAATTTTACATGTCGAACTGTGTTATTAATTTTGAAGAATAGTTGTTTCTTTTAATGTCTGCATACTATTTTATAGGTTTATATTTTATAATGTAAAAAATAAATAAATAAAATAAAATAAAATAAAAATAAAAATTTGAAAATTTAAAAAATGCTCACAGTTAACGCTTAATGAATCCATATTTTGAGAATTGGCTTATTATTCAGCTCTATTTTTATCACTTTTCTTCATCGGAAATGTCATCTTCATGAAATATTTTTCGATTCAGTGCGTTGTAGTTGTATCTATCACCCTTGATACTACTTCTATTTTTAAAAAATCACTGCAAAATATACCTTGTTTCATTTTCATATTCTTTCGTAGCGTATTTAATACGGCTTCACAGGCAACACGTTCTTCTCTCGAAATGCTGAATCAGATTTTTCGCTTAATTGTCTCTCGTACTTTCCGGATTAAGTTTGAGATGTCGCCTTTAGATTGGCAATCCTGTTTCGAACATTTCTATACCACAAAGGAATTTGACTTTTGAAGTATAAAAAATAATAATGGTACTAAAATAGTAATAATAATAATAATAATAGCAATAATATACTACTATATTGTAGCCATCACAAAACGGAATTTTATACGAAAATTTAATTTATGTTGCCATATTAAAATCTATGTAAAAAAAAAAAGTGAGACAGTGCCACCTGTTGTGCGATATGCACCAAAAATTGATAGACACCAATTTATGTTAAGATGCTATTATATAAATTTTTATGAAATTTTGGTGCATTAGTTTCTGAACTAGAGCTGCCACAAAAATTTCCCCACAGCCCCAGTAGTACATAACGTTGTTTTAATGTTCTTATAAAATTTTTTTCATTGTTCAGACTTATTTGCAACGCTATAACAACGTTATGTGCTACCTGGGATACAGACATACGGACTGATAGAAAAAATAAAAGGCATAAATTCTGCACTACAGTAATTGTTCAGAAATGTAAAAGCTTTAGATAAAAGCTTTTTAACAAAATGTAAAATCGATACGAACAAAGGTCTCGCGCCCGAAAGAAATGTATTAGGTAATAAATTGTCAGTTTTATGGAACAGGATTAAAAATATAGAAATAAGACAGAAGTTTTTAAGAAGGACACTGAAAAGAAATTTTTTTAAAGTTAAACGAAAAAGTTTATCAAAAAAAAAAAAAAAAAAAAAAAAAAAAAATGAAAGATAAAGTTGAGAAAAAGCCGAGAAAACTTTTTAAAACAGAAAAATGCAGTAAGACTTTTTTGTTAACAAAAAAACTATTTTTTGCTGTGTCTGTCACAAATTTTTATGTTTGACCTCGTATTTCAGTATAGCATTCGTAACTATTTTCAATATTGCGTAAAAAGCTAAACTAAACTAAAAACTGAAAAATAAAATTTTAAAATAAAAATTAAAAAGTTTTATATTAAGCGAGTTTTTGAAAATTACGTTGTTTATATATATATTACCTTACAAAACCACGTTTTTGTGAATTTTACTGCAGTTCTCGAACATTTTTACTCTCAGAGACAACGTTAAAAAAAAAAAAAAAAAAAGAAAGAAAGAAAGAAAGAAAAAAAGTAGTATTGCTGTGTTTTCTGTAGTTTGATAATTTTTTCTTCAAAACTGCTATAGACAGGGAGATGCTCTATTCAAACCCATAACTTTTTGGAGTTTACCACGATTTTCTTCTAAACTCTCGTCAATAAGTGCTAGGACCAATTAGAAATAAAAACACCCTGACGAATTGTATCCCAACAGAATTCAGAACGCATACGCATTGTCATTTGATCTAAACATATTGTAAATTACTGTTTCTAATATTTTTTTTGCCAATTTATTTAAAACTGGCACAAAATATGGTTGAAGAATCTCGTGCATACAAAAATATAATGATATTCATATATTTTAAAAGCAAACCTTTATATCTCCATTAATGTAAGAGATATCCTCAAACAGATGAAGATAAACGTTTTAACTGACCCTGAAAAATTTTTTACAGTTAAAAGAAGCTGTTTAGAGCATTTCTACGTGCATGGTGTTCACAAAAATTAATATTATTATTAGTATTGTAACTGTTATTATCATTATTATCCCGTTAGTAGTAGCTAGTTGGTCGATTTGCCGCCCATCCTTCAGTGTTGCCAGTGTTTTTTTAAATTCAATACCCACCATAATTTTTTGAAGTGTCATTTGATATACATAAAAGGCAAACAAAATCGAAGAAACGTCGATTATATCACTTCTTAAAATTATTGGTGACAGTTGAGTAAAAAGTGCGCAATCTGTACCAGGTGGCGATGACAGGGATGGAACACGGGCGCAGAATTCATACCGGAATCCGTTTAAGAAATTTCTCTACCTATAATATCGTTGATTTAAGAAGTAGAAAATTTTCTTACATTGATAGTGGTATGAAGTCTGCGCCCGTGTTCCATCCCTGCGATGTCTATAGCGACTACTAACGGGTTATTTTCATTTTATTGGTTGTGGATCTCCTTGAATCAGCAGAGATGCCATGTTACTACTAACGAAATATCAATTTCATACCACAATAAAGAAAAAGTAAAACTTGTCCTATTAAACTGCAGATAATTATTACAAAAGAATACATTACAAAATTTCTGGTATTAAGATTACGGACAATCCGTAATAACTTGGTATCTCTGAATCAGTGTTGCCAGATTTTTTTTTAATTCTACTCTCACCAATAATTTTAAAAAGTGATATTTGTTGTATATAATAGACGAATAATCTTCAAAGTGATTAGGGAACCGTTACAATTAAAATTTACTGGTGGATATTGAAAGAAAAAAGTTCCCAATCTGGCAACACTGCCTTGAATGTTCCTTGTGCACAAAATGTCATTGAAAAATATGCGGTCAAACTCTATTGCACTCTTCTAAATTTGTTAAAGAATTTGTCATGCATTTCTTAAGGAAATTTTGCATCTTTGACTTGACACCACTGAAAGTGCTTATGGGCAATTTCGTAGATGCTTATGGGCAATTTCGTAGATGCTTATGGGCAATTTCGTAGATGCTTATGGGCAATTCCACAAAAAATGTAATGTCAGTCACACACAGAGACATTTTTCATTCCACCAGTACTTTTTAACAAGAATCATCATCCTAGTTAATCACAATTACAACATTAAACATACTATTTTTTTTTAAATCACAAAATCAACTGTGGAAGAAAACCATATTTATTGAAATTTTTTTTTCCGACTTCAATCAGTCGGAAAAAAAAGAAAAAAAAATCATTAAACATACTGTAATTGTGATTAAATAAGATAATGATTCTTGTTAAAAAATACAGGTGGAAGAGAAATATCTCTGTGTGCAACTGACGTTACATTTTTCGTGGAATTGCCCTTATATTTCCATTTAATGTTTATAAATTGAACTATATTAGGCAGGCTTGTTCAGTAAAATGTATACATCCAGGCAACAGTTCTTACAGTTTTCGATATATATTTTTTACAAATTTGAAATTTTTAAATAACATTCTCTCATTTTTCATCCTGTCATGAATTCTTAATCTTGAAAATGCTGAAAACGTCTACAGATATTTAAGACAAGACTTCATATTTTTAAAAATGTTTTATAGAACCTGTTTAAAAAGGCTTCATATTTTTAAAAATGTTTTATAGAACCTGCTTAAAAAGAATAATTGATGGCTTTTACTATACAGTGCGTATCGAAATGATAGGTCCACCGGCATTTTTCAAAATTTCGACTCTTAATTGAAAATAAGAATTACTTTTTTGGTAGAGATAATTAATCAGTAATTGTTATAACTATCTATGAAGAAATTTCTTAAAAATAAATAATTCTTTTTTATTTTATGCAAATTTTCATTTTCACACGGTTTCGAAAAGATAGGTCCGCCTTCAGAAATTTTGCACCAATCACGTTTATTTCCAAAAAATTTGCATAAATATCGTTGCATAGTCTTACTGCGGGATTATGCTGGCTGCTGTGGAGGTATTTAAACAGATTTGAACATCACGTTGTAATCAAACGAAATGGGTCGTCGTTGCAGTCTTTCGCTGATTGAGCAGGAGAAAATTGATGCATTTAAAACGTGTGGAAAATCGAATAGAGAAATAGGTAATTTTTTAAACAGATTACATAATGTTGTAAACAATTATTTGCGACTTAGAAATGCTTATGGCAGTAAAAAATCATCTGGACGCCCATTAAAAATGACACCCCGACAAAGAAGGACTATCGTAAAGGAGTTAAAATCTGGAAAAATGAGCTTATCCACTGTGGCCAAACAACAAAACCCTTCATTATCAAAATCTACAGTTCATAGAGTGGTAAAGAAGTTCGGTGATATAGTTTACGTGAAGAGAAAAGCGGCTCCGAAATTGACTAAAATGCACAAAGAAAAGAGATTGAAATTCGCACATGAAGTGATGTCCTGAAAACAAGATTGGCATCGTGTGATATTCAGTGACGAAAAGAAATTCAACCTGGATGGTCCAGATGGCTGGCAGTACTACTGGCACGATCTGCGTAACGATAGACAGATATTCTCGAAGAGGCAATCTCGTGGTGGTTCCGTTATGATATGGGCCGGATTCGAAGGTGCAGGAAAAACTGATATAGTATTTGTAGACAATCGTTTGAATGCTAAAGGCTATCAACAGCTGCTTGAACAATATTTTCTTCCACAAACATATTGCATTTCTTCCACAAGCATTTTCTTCAACCACATTGGGGGCCCATTCTTCATGTTCCAACAGGACAATGCTCCTGCGCACACTGCAAAGTCCATTTTCGAATGGTTTCTGGATAATGGATTACATGTTATCGATTGGCCACCTTGCAACCCCGACCTGAATCCGGTAGAGAACATGTGGGGTATACTCGCAAGAGCGGTGTATGCAGGAGGAAGGCAGTACAACAGTACTGCAGACTTGAAAAAGGCTATTTCCTCCGAATGGTCAAAAATCGAGAAAAAGTGTTTGGAAAAACTTGTAGAAACCATGCCGAATAGGATTTAGGAGCTTATTCTGAAACAAGGTGGAAAAGTTTCTTATTAATTCAACATTAATTTGATGCTTGGTTCAGTGGACCTATCTTTTTGAAACAGCTTTTTCATGTAATTTTTGTTTTCCTTATTATTCCTATTATTTGTATATTATTCATGTATTATTTTACATTGAATGAAGTAATGTAGTTTATAAAATAGTACTTTGTACACAATAAAACCTTTTTTACCAACATAACTTTCATTTTTACTGGTGGACCTATCATTTCGACACGCACTGTATATCTAAAAGGAAAAATATTAAAAATATTATAAATCATGTTTCATTTATTTATTTTTTGGCAAATTTTTACAGACATGCAATGCACATTTATTTATTTATTATTATTCTTTTTAAGCTAATGAATAAATTTAAAAATCCATCTCTAATTCTTTTAAGTAGGTTCCATAAAGCATAAAAAAAAAAAAAAAAAAAAACTTTTCTTAAATATCTGTAGAGGTTTTTAGCATTTTGAAGATCATGATTTCATGAAAAAATGCAAACTGACAAAACGCAATTTAAAGATTTCAAATCTGTAAAAAATATGTCAAAACCCATAAGAATTGCTGCCTGAATATATATTTTATTGAACAAACCTAATATAGTTCAATTTATAAGTATTGAATGGAAATATATGCTTTTATATGCAGAGCTGCCAGCATCCTAATAAATAATACAGAAAATTCTTAGTACCCGTTTTTTTTTTTTTTTTTTTTTTACACCAGTCTTTTTTAGAGTACTTTTCTTTTTATTTTACTGGAAATACAAGAATTACTCTAAAAATTAAGTGGTGTGGGAGAAGGGGCGGGTACTAACAATTTTCCGAATTAGGTTGGCAGCTATGTGTATGAAACCTACTTTGGTGGTGTTAAGTCAAATGTGCTAGATCCCATTTTGGCACTTAACAAAACATGTACTAGAGGTCTGCACGGGCCGAAATTTTCAGGCCCGGGCACGGCCCGTTGGATAGGTTTGCTTACCCGGCCGCGTATCTCCGAAATGTTGGCGCGTACAGAACAGATTGACAAATTTTCGCCAAATGTGGACGTTCAAAGATAAAAAACTACGCAGCACATAATTTGTGTAAATAAACATTGCCGCTTTTGTTTTTTATTGTTGAATCATGTTATATTTAAAGCTTTAAATCGCAAAATGGAAGCTGACACTATTATTTCAAAATTAAAAGGCAGTTTTCCGCATATAATAATACATTCTAATAATGACAATGTATTAACTTTAAGATCTAATTTAACATGTGAGAAGGAAGCAGAAAAATTTGTCAAAGTGTTTGGTCGAATAACCAATACTCATTGGATTGTATACAGAGTTCTCCACCGTCCAAATCGGTAAGTTAAAAAAGTTATATTATTTTTTAACTAGGGTAGGTGCTCCAGTGATTGGCATGCTCCAGTAGCAGTAATTGACATCTATCCGGAAATAATTAAAAAATTATAAAATCATATAGTATTTTACATATAAGAATTTTAACATTTTATGTCTAAGACTGGAGCATAGGTAAAATAAAACTGGTAAAATAAAAAACTGGCAGTGTCAATTAATGGAACACTGAGTGGGTGTCAAATAAAATCTATAAAAAAATATAATTGTTATCAAATGTATATATTTTAACATATATGTGGTTCTGAATGTCTTTCATGCCATATGTACTAACTTAAGATTTCTAAACATATTTTCTGATGACTAGAACATTAAAAACATCAGAGATTGCTCTAAAAGTGTCAATCACTGGTGCACTTACCCTATTTCTGTTTAACTATTATTTTGTATTATTATTTTTATTTTAAATGTATGACTTAACTTTATAAAATATTTATCTTATGATGCAGAGCTTGAATTTTCACTATATATTTAACTATTATGTATTTTTCTAAGAATATCTTAATCATAATAAATATCGATATTTTGTTTTAAATTCCACAGTTAGAGTTCATAAAACCTTCTACATATAATTTTCTTCTTAGACATCTCAATCTTTACACCTTCCAACGTACATAGTTAAAAAGTGAAACGTTCAAGATTTTGTTAGTGCTATTCTATTTGTTCCTTCTCAGTAGTCATAAAAAATCTAATCGTAATGTGTTATAAAAACAAGGTAATAAGGATATGCATAATCTATCTACAACCTTTTCCTAAAAGAAACATGTCGGTATAGATGGATTCTGCTCAATTTCTCATCATATATTTGTTCTGATGAAATGCTATTAAGAGCGAACATAATAACATTCTGTTAAGCTTCATGTTAAAAAGTAATGAATATGATAGGAAACTAACGAAGTCGCAGACTGAAATGCCCCTCTAACTAGGCTAATCTCAATCCGATCCAATACATTTAACTTATTCTAATTTGCTGATTAATTTTATTAGGCGCGCTTTCGTTCTTTAATTTCAAATGCGATATGATATTACTATTTCCAATGCACTAAGACAAAAACATAAGTTTACGTAAAATGTTTTCCTATTTTGTCATATTAAAGAATTTTTAAATTTTAAATTACTTGCGAAATTTTCAAATTAAAATGTTTATACTTTATGAGATGTAACATAAATGATATTTTTAAAGTGATGTGATATCCTAAAGATAAAATATTTCTCTTAATGGATTTTTAAAGGAAATTTTGCCCTATTTTACCATATTGAAAAAAAAAAAAAAAAAAAAAAAAAAAACGATTTTTTTTCTAAGATTTTTTTCGTTAAAAGTAAAAAAAATCTATAACTTTGTTTTAAATTATCACAGATTTATAGTTCAACCATTCGTTTTAAAGGTATTGGCGAGCTCTTTTGAATGATACCCATCATGAAAATTTACTCCCCTCGAGGGGAGACTTCCCCCCAGGGGGGGGGGGAGGCGAGGCTCCTATATACACAAACATTTTTTCCCAGTTAACTATCTCTATTACAAAAAATATATATTCGTTTCATTTGGTTTAGTGCAGACTATAGACGTTAAACTCTACTTACCTGCAATTTCCTCCATAGACGTAATGTATTAGAATTCTCTTGATTGTCCCTGTACGCGAATCATTTGCTTGATCTTAACGAAAATCTTACTGTAGCATCCCTATATGACCTCAAAACGTGTAAATATAACAAAATCTCGCGTTCGGAAATTTGACCCAAAAACAATACTTTCTCTACCTAATGGGTAAGAGAAAGTAAAAATAGTAAAAGTAATTTTTTTTTTTACTTCTTTTTTGGATTAAGAAAAAAGTAAAAATTAAATAATTGGACAAAAAATAGTTTTTTTTTTTCTTTCTAAAATTTGACCTAAGAACAATAATTTCTCTACTCTTTTTATGGATCAGAAAAAGTAAAAATTACATGAATAATTAGAAAAAAAAAAAAAAGGTGAAGGTTTCCTACTAAATTTAGAAATTAAGTATATTATTTAAAAACTAGTATGCTGTGGCCACCACAAGACTTTCTTCTATATTTTCTTATACAAATTCACGCAGTAACAAAAAAAAAAAAAAAAAAAAAAAAAAACGATTTTTTTTCAAAGTTTTTTTTTGTTAAAAAAAAAAATCGATAACTTTGTTTTAAATTATCACATATTTATAGGTCAACCATTCGTTTTAAAGATATTGACGAGACCTTTCGAAAGATACCCATCTTGAAAATTTACCCCCCCCCCCCGGGGGGTACTTTCCCCTGGGGGGGGAAGCGATGACCGAGATTTTTTTCCTAATTAACTACTACTATTATCAATAATTCATATTAATTTCACAATCACAGGTTAAGAATAACTCCCATTATGTACATTTATACGAAATTTTGTCCTATACTGCCATATTAAAAATTTAGAAAAAATACGATCACAGCACCACCTGTTGAGTGATTTATCCCCAAATCTAATCAGCCCCAGTTTATGTCAGGGGCCAACTAAATACCAAGTCTGGTTAAATTTCGTAAAAAAAAAAAAAAAAAAAAAAAAAAACGATTTTTTTTCTAAGTTACTTTTTGTTAAAAGTAAAAAAAATCGATAACTTTGTTTTAAATTATCACAGATTTATAGTTCAACCATTCGTTTTAAAGGTATCGACGAGACCTTTCGAAAGATACCCATCTTGAAAATTTACTCCCCTCGAGGGGGGACTTCCCCCCAGGGGGGTTCACGAGGCTCTACGCATACAAATTTTTTTCCCCAGTTGACTACCTCTATTATAAATAATTCTTGTAAATTTCATAATGATTACTAAAAAATAATTCTCTTTATGCACATTTATACAAAATTTTGTCCTATATCACCATGTTAAAAATTTAGAAAAAGCGGGATGGCAACGCAACCTGTAAGACAATTTTTACCAAAAGTTGATAGGCAGTAATTTATGTCAAGGTGCAACTACATAATAATTTGTATGAAATTCTGTGCAGTAGTTCCTGAGATACAGTTGCCACAAAATTTTGTCACACACACACACACACACCCGGCAGACTGACAGACAGACAGACATTTTCTAAAAAGGGTCAAATCGTGTTCTACAGCTCTCAAAACGTGTAAATCCATCAAAAACCCGAGGTCGAAAATTTTTCTATATTACTCTATATGAACTATATTAACTCTATATTACATATAGAAGAAAGTAATAACGACGCTAAAACTCATTAACACACAGTTTCAGCAGTTTATTCTTCTGAGAGGGAGAAAAAACAAGATTGAAGTTTTCACGAATGCGGAATGAAGTAGAATCAAGGGTTGCTTTGCGGTAGAGAGATTTTGGCGTTAGCTACGAAAATGCGCCAATCTGTTCTGTACGCGCCAACATTTCGGAGATACGCTACCCGGCCCGGTACGAAATCGAAAAATTCGGCCCAGGCCCGGCCCGGACAAAAAGTGATAAACTCAGGCCCGATCCGGCTCAAAAATATGTAAAATTACAAAAAAAAAAAAAAAAAACATGCCTTTCTACGAAAACAGATTTTTAGTATGTGTTTTGCAGAGGTTTTATATAGCTAAGCAATAGAATGTTCTTTAACAAAACTGCTGAATATTTACAAGATAGTTATATATAAACGGTATATCATTATTACAGACGTACAGAAGGCACAAAGACCGACAGAAAGTCAAATCGAAAATATTAGCATTTCTCAAACAATATAGGAAGATATTTAAAATGGTTAATAGTACTAAAAATACACTTTCAACCACTTCCTGTTATATACCGTAATGTATCCAAATCTTTCATGTGATCCGGTAAACAAAACTTTAATGCTAATCCAACCATATTTAATAGAAAAGATGCTTTTGCACATGCTAAAATTGATGCTACTTTCATCCAGTGCCCCGGAGAAAAGAAAAAGAAACCTTAGAGGAAAAGTTACAGCAGAAGGATTTTTATAGCCTTCATACCACCTAAACACTACAGACCATAGAAAACAAAGCCTTATATACAGTAACGTATCTAATTTCTTTAGTTTGTTACATGTACGCAAACTGGTAGTAACATGCATGTTATTTTGGATTAGAAACCATCTAATATTACTTTAAATAAAATATATTAATTTCGAGACATGTTTAAAATATTTGCGGGAAATCAGATCGCGAACAGTCAAGCTGATAGACAATTAAATTGTAGTTACAGACACCTTTTAACAAAATAAAATTTTATATGACATACCAGACTGTAAAATTATGGTAAAATAAATGACTGAAAAAGTATTTTACCATTTTCCCTTTTCGTTGATTAACGAGAAATTTAGGAAAAGATTCGGGCCGGGCCGTGCTCGGGCTTAAAACTTCCTCCAGGCCCGGCACGGCCCGAGTACACACAAAAAATATTGAGCCCGAGCCCGGCCCGTCCCGAGCCTACAAAAAAAATTTAAGCCCGAGCCCGGCCCGAGAGCAAATTGAAAAATTCGGCCCGAACCCGGCCCGAGGGCCGGGCCGGGCTCGGACCGAAAGCCCGGTCCGTGCAGACCTCTAACATGTACAACTGAAAGTGGTTATATTATTTTGTTACTCATCTATAAGCGTGTTTATGTCATAACTGCCAATATCCTAATTAACACTTTCGCGACAGCTAACGTAGATTTACGTCAACTGAAAATCTGTAAGTCCTCCAGTGGGCGTTTCTTTCGCGATTTGTATGTTACTTATTTCTTAACAATATACTCAATATTCCTAATGGGTATAATGTTGGGTATATTGTACAATAAAATATACTTTGGATACAAATACATTGATTAAAAAGAATATAATTATAATGTATATCCATTTGTAATATAAATGTGAATATAGAAAATTTTATTCTGAAATATTGTAACTTGGGAGAATAACGCCCACAGGCAGACCTTACTGCAGAGGTCGTACTCTCCGCCCTTTTTTCAGGACACTCTCAAAGGTAAGATATATGCACCTTTTTTGCCGCCACTAATTCTATACAGAAATACTTCTGGACATATTTGTAATAACGTGCCATGATCATATAGCATAGAGACTATTGCATAAAAATAGTGGTAGCAATAAATTTAAAAAGTTTTCATTCCTGAGAGTGTCCTGAAAAAAGGGCGGAGAGTACGACCCCTGCCTTACTGTCAAAAAGGCAAAAGTATGCGGTCGCGAAAGTGTTAATATTCCGTA
This sequence comes from Salticus scenicus, assembly GCA_963930645.1. NCBI lineage: Eukaryota > Metazoa > Arthropoda > Arachnida > Araneae > Salticidae > Salticus > Salticus scenicus. The sequence continues at coordinate 275,386,519 of OZ005653.1, forward strand.
GTATTGTTAATACCCGCCTTTTTTTTACACCAGTCTCTTTTTTAGAAGATTTTTCTTCTTATTTAACAGTAATTAAATTTGGGAGAGAACTATTCTTAAGATTAAGTGTTGTGGAAAAGGGGCAGGTTCTAACAATACTACAGAATATTAATTAGGAAGTTAGCAGCTATGGTGTATGTGCAAGTAAAATGAAAAACTTTTTTTATTAACACATTGTTTGCGACTCGTGTAAAAGTACGTTTTTAAGAAAAACGAACCCCACCTTTAGGCGTTTTTATAAAACATTACTGCAAAAGAAAAAAAAAAGTTATTACGTATTCGTGTTTAATCCTTTATTTATTTATTTTTTGTATACATACATGTCAGAAGCATTTACCTCATCGATTACCGAGAATAAAATTTAAATAATGTAATCCCGAATATGCAAAATACTTTTTTTTTTCTTGATTAGTTTAACGTTTTAGAGAAACGCCAAAATGCAGAGATCACTGTTTAATAGAGGGAAATACCTCGATCTTAATGTGCTAAATTACTTGTAAAGCATTAATACAAAAAGATAATTAAATTGAATCAGATTAAATCTGCTATTTTTCTTATTATGTACAATTTATAATTATCAGATCCCCGCATTGCTATTAGCATAGCTGCCAATATTTTAATTTATTCCGGAGTACTTTTAGCTCCACCTTTATTTCGCACCACTTTATTTATAGAAAATTTTTCTTCCATATTTAACTTCGATAAAATAAGACGAAATTACTTTTAAAAAATAAGTGGTACGAAATGAAGGCGGGGCTAAAAATACTCCGGAATAAATTAAAATATTGGCAGCTATGTATTAGTGTTACCAATCTATAAGGACATTTTATTTAATAATTATCAGTAATTTTTAAGAATTATTTTTCATATATATGATATACGATTCGACAAGCATGCAATTAAACAAGCGTTGCTATTCAAAATTAGTGATGTATATTGAATAAAATGTCCACAGGAGTTGATAACACTAATTGTTAATATTTCGGCATAAATAAACTTGTTTTAAAGTTTTACTGCATATAACCAATCCAAATATTTCTGAAAACACACGCACTTTTAAGATGAATATATATAAGACTAAGAATCACGTACAAAAGAAAAACCTCTTGTCTCATTTGCGGAAATGTTTTCTCATACAACTTACTTGCGATTGATCTGAAGTTAGTCCACAGAGAGAAGTTTAAACTTTTATATGAAGAACTATCGGAATCCGTTTTATGCCTAAAGAAGAATCCTAAAACTTGTTTCCATTTTCAAAAGTTCGGAATGAAATACAATCTACAAAACGAAATATACTTTTATATTAGCTACGTGTTATTGTAAAAATGCTTCGTATTGCCTGGATAAAAGATTTCATTTCTTCATGTATAAAATTTACATTTCTTTTATACCCGTGGTGCCATACGTTGCTTTCGAAATGAAGGTTGTATATTAGAGATGGAAAAAAGTTACATTTCAGTTATCGAGATGTAAATAGTGGAATGAAAAAGAGGAATTTAAAGAGAAAGTGAAAATGGAGAAAAATTTTTTCTTAACCTTTCAAATTAATCATATTCGGAATAATGTTTTTCCGATGTTTGTATTCCGAATAATGTTTCTCTGATGAAAGGACCGTTAAATAAAAATTATTACAAATTATTAATGTTTTTATTTACTACTAGCAAGCTTTGCCCGCTTCGCTGGTCATTATGTTGAAATGAAGTCTCCCAATACCATATCATTAATAATCTCTATATGTTAAAAAAAAGTAACTGTCGCTGGCGTCAATTTTTTTTTTGTCTGCGACAGCATCTCCTCGCGGAGGGGAAAGTGCTCTGCATCATGAGAGGTATCCATGTGTTCCGAATGCTTCAAGGAAGGCATTTCAGTAGTTAGAAATCTGTATCATCTTAATTAACGAAGTTATTAACTAAAAACGTCGGGATTATAAAGGTACTCTATTTGCCGCCGTAGAAAAAGTTTCTTTTATGACGTTGTTCTTCAGTCCTGACATCATTTTCCACGGGGAAATTAAAATGTGATCCAAGGTGTAAAAAATAATAAAATCAATGTAATGTTGCTATCCGCGTTTGTAATGATCGATAGATGGCGCTTTTTCAGCTTTGTTGTTAGTAAACATATAATGGCCACGTGTATTAATTTTTGTTCTATTTGTATTACTACTTAATATTCGTGCTATAATTTCTACGCCATTACATCATGGAAAATTGATTGCTTTTGGAAAAAATATTTCAGTTTATTCAACGTTCGATCGGAAGTAGATTTTTAACTGAAGCTGAACAAATATTAGTTTCAAATCATCTGATTAATTTTTTACTTCCATTAGCCGAAGCAACTGAAATTTTAAATTTGTCATTTGGAAATAAATGGAAGCTTAATTTGGAAGCTGGTGTTAGATCATAAAATTAAAACTATATAAGAACACATTGAATACTTAAATAGTGGACTGTAATAAAAACTTGACAAACTAGAGGTGATTTAACATCACAACTACATTTATTTAAACTTTAAAAAATGGGAGTAAAGAAAGCTGCCAGCCTCCCATGAGCGGAGTTACAAACTAACTGAGCTCCGTAACGAAGGAGCGAACTTTACAGAGTGCGCAGGCGCAACATACCGCCCGGCGTTGAAATGCAAATTTCAAAAAGTTACACAAAATTACACATGAGACATAACCATAGAAACATATGTTGGAAATACAAACTGAATTATAGATTAATCACATTGAAAATAAAAAACAATAATTAACACAATTTTAACTTATACATGAAACAATCTATATATGCAAGGTAAGTAAATAAAACCAAAGGAAAACTTATATAGCAATATTAAGAAAATTCAGTATTATTTCTTTCTCAATTTTTAATAGTTTTTTTTTTTAAGTACAATAAATACTTTTTAAATATATATTTTACAATATACCATTTTTTCATATCTAACTAAGAATAAAACAAATGTCCATATTATAAATTGTCATTTTTTTTTTTTTCAATAGAATATAAACAGTAAAATGAAGTTAATATTTTGATGATTTAGTTTGTATTAACATTTATCCCTTATAAGAAAATAAAGCAAGAAAAAAGAAAAACACTATAATAACTCAACAATGTACAGTTAATTCTCAATTGGCAATACTGCTATTTTGCCAATGGATCTTTTAAAGGTTCCGTGTTTAGTTTTAACATTAAGGACACGGACTTTCGAGTCCCCTCCATAAAAAACATTAACTATTCTGCCAAGAATCCATTTTCCTACAGGAAGATTATTTTCCTTAATAACAACCATATCACCGATTTTTATATTATTTTTTGCTATCATCCATTTGTGTCTCTGCTAGAGAGTACTCAAATAATTATTTTGCCAACCCTTCCAAATACGCTGTGTTAGTTTTGTAGTTTTTTGCCAAAGAGTTAATCTGTTATCGAAAATGTGTGTCATACTAGGTTCTGGGATTGCCGTGAGAGGTCGACCAACTAGAAAGTGTGCAGGAGTTAACACCTGCAAGTCATCAGTATCCTCCGATAAAGGAGTCAATGGGCGGGAATTTAAAATACTTTCTATTTGACAAATTATGGTTAACAACTGTTCGTAAGTTAATTTATAGTTGCCTGCAACACGTTTAAAGTGATATTTAAAAGACTTGACTGCAGCCTCCCACAGGCCACCAAAGTTGGGTGCTCTAGGTGGGAGAAAATTCCATTCAATGGACTCAGAAGAGAGAAAATTTGTGAGTTCACTATCAGGTTTATTGAGTAAATTATGCAAGCGGCGTAATTCCAAATTTGCACCCAAGAAATTCTTTGCATTATCACTAAACAATTTTTGTGATTTTCCTCGTCTAGCGAAAAACCGTTTGAGGGTGGCGATGAATGCTTCAGAAGTAAGATCACAAACAAGCTCTAAATGAACAGCCTTTGTGACCATACAAACAAAAATGCAAACATAGACCTTATGAAAAATTCCCTTTCGCTGACCCCGATATTTTATAAAAAATGGGCCGCAGAAATCCACCCCTGTACAATTAAACGGGAAATTAAAATTAACCCTTTCCTTGGGCAGATTGCCCATGATTTGTTCAGCTGTTACAGGTTTTGCCCTAAAACAAATTACACAATTATGCACAATTTTACGGCAATTTGATCTCCCTCTTAAGGGCCAAAACTCCCCACGAACAGAATAAAGTAAATTCTGAGGACCAATATGTAAGCACTTTTTATGAAAGTGTACAAGTATCATATCCGTAAATTTATGTTTCGCCGTCAGTACAATAGGAAATTTTCGATTATGACTAACACTAGAATTACTCAATCGACCTCCCACTCGAATGACATTGAATTCATCTAAAAATGGATTTAAATTTCGAATTTTACCTGTTGCAGGAATTCCTTTTTTCAAATTTTGAACGTCTTCTTTAAATTCTTCTTCTTGAATAAATCTGGCTAAAATTAACTTACTTTTACTCAGTTCCTGAAGAGTGATAGGTCCGCGTGTCTTCGAAGATGGACTCTTGGCATTGTTAAAAAACCTAAAAATGAAACTCAAAATACGAATTAATTTACAAAAATCATTAGTAATGGAAAGAAGATTGACTAAAAATGTTTCTTTCACTGTGACCAACGACAGTTGCGTTGGTTTTACTTCAGCTAACCAGTCATCACTAGAATCCGTAATGTCATTATTCGAAAATTGTATAGGCTCATGATGAAGAAAATCTGGTCCATTGAACCAGAACTCAGAAAGTTGATGAGGAGGACTTCCTCGTAAAACAAGATCAGCTGGATTTTCGGTTGATTTAACATGCCTCCAACAAAAATTCTTCGTGAGTTCCTGGATTCGAGATATTCGATTAGACACAAAAACCTTGAGCACGTGGGGTGATGAGTTGATCCATGATAAAACGATTGTTGAATCGCTGTATAGATATACAGAGCTTAATTGTATATTTAATGATGTGATTACCTTTGATATCAGTTTAGATAACAATTCAGCTGCACAAAGTTCTAGGCGAGGTATAGTCAATACTTCAAGAGGAGAAACTCGGGACTTACTACACAGTAAGCTCACATGTACATCGTTTGAACTAGTGATCACACGTAAATAAACCACTGCGCCATATGCCTCTTGTGACGCGTCCGAAAAGCCGTGGAGCTGCAGTTCATGACAATTAGAGTCTGAGAACACGAAACGTGGGATCGTAATATCTTTAAGCTCGTTAAGAGCATTTCGGAATTTTATCCATTTGTTTTTCTCTTGTGTTGGAAGTTCCTGATCCCAATCAATTTTCAAAAGCCATAATTTTTGTACGAAAATTTTAGCCTGTACTATCACTGGTGCTACTAGACCCAATGGGTCAAAGAGTCTCGCGATCTCTTTCAGAACACCACGTTTGGTGATTGTATTGCAATAATCTGATGATACCTTGAAACTGAAATTATCATCTTTGGGATTCCATTTTAGCCCTAGTGTTTTCACCGAAGTTTTATCTTTTTTTAAGAAGTGATAATCTTGCTCACTGTAAGGTACTTGTTCTAATAATTCTCTGGCATTTGAAACCCATTTATATTGGGCTTAGAAGGCAGAGCACGCAAATTATAATGCATATTAATGAGTCCATATTAACACGAAACACTTTTTAATTAGACGAACACTCACATCACATGGTACATACAGAGAAACAAAAATTCAACAAGGTACAGGTAAAAAGATGCGCCGTACGAAAAACAGTCCAAGTGGTGGCGCGCCAGTCGTTATTGGAAAGATCTATTATACAGTGAAGGAGGGTAAATACAAGAGGCATTGGTAATGGAAAATAAATGTAACCTAACACCCCCCCACAATGTCGACGTATTTACCTAAATAACAATGTTACATCTTCCAATCCCATAATTTTACAACAGTTGTAATGTTTTGATGATGTTAATGCTTTTGTAAGAATATCAGCCCCCATATTTTCAGTAGACACAAAATTTAAATCAATGATTCCATCTTTCAGTGCATCCCTTATGAAATGATGCCTGATGTCTATGTGCTTGGTGCGCTTATGAAAGATCGGATTTTCAGCTAATTTAATAGATCCTAAGTTATCTGTAAATATACTCACTTTTTCAATTTTGCATTCAGATAACTCATTTAGTAATTTACATAAATATATCCCTTCCTTAGTGGCATCGGATAAAGCCATATATTCGGCTTCCGTTGATGAGAGAGCTACGGTACACTGTTTACGGCTTTCCCATGTAATTGCACTCCCGCAAAAAATGAAACAGTAACCTGTATATGACCTACGGTCATCGAGGCAATTTCCCCAATCCGCGTCAGTGTAACCGAACAAAGGCTCATTACTTTTTCTAAATACAAGTCCAAAATTTATTGTTTTCTTTAAGTATCGTAAAACTCGTTTAGCGGCAGTCCAATGAGTTTTATCAAAACAAGTTAGAAATTGACTTAATTGACTGACGGAATTTGCAATGTCCGGCCTGGTGGAAGTTGCAAGATACATCAAACTTCCAACTAATTCACGGTAGGGATATTCGTTTTCACAACATTTTTCGGCCTTTTTTAATCGAATGCTTGTATCCATAGGACAAGCTACGGGCTTGGCTTCTGTCATGCCAAAACGCTCTAAGAGCTCTCTAATATAACTATGTTGACTCATTGTTATAAGGCCATTTTCTAACTGAAAATTTATCCCTAGACAATATTTAACTATGCCTGAATATTTAACATCTAGTTTTTCATTAAGATGAATTTTGAAGTTTTCTAACATATCAGGGTCCTGTGACATAAACAATATGTCATCAACGTAAATCATTATAAGAGTCAACCCTTTATCACTTTTAATATAATATAAACATGGATCTGCATTTGTTTGTTTTGCTCCGAAATCATTCAAAATTTTATTTAATTTAGTGTTCCAACACCTCCCGGCCTGCCTGAGGCCATAGAGAGATCTTTTTAACAAAAGAACTTTATTCCCTACATTTAGATATTTAAGAATCTCGGCTGCTTTATTAGATATGTCCCTATCGCAATTTTCATTTATAATTATTTGAAGTATTTCTTTAAAGTAATCGGGAACTTCCATAAAAATTTCCTCATCTAATTTTCCATTCAAATATGCTGACGTTATGTCAAATTGATGTATTTTTATTCCTAATTTAGCAGCATAACCTGCTAAGATTCTAATAGATCCCATTTTTGCTACCGGAGAAAAAGTTTCACGAAAATCTATACCAAATTTTTGACTAAATCCGCGAGCTACTAATCTCGCTTTATATTTCAAAAGAGATCCATGTTGATCATATTTATTTGTAAGGACAAATCTACCTCTTATGCATTTTTTCTGGGGCCTTTCTACTACTTCGAATGTATCATTTTTTAATATTACTTTTATTTCGTCAGTCATTGATTTATACCAATTCGAAGCTTCCGGACTTTTTAAGGCATTATTTATTTCTATTTCCGAATTAAAACTACAAACAGCATTCGCAATAGATTCCGGCTCCCTAATTATTTCGCGATTACGCAATGACAATATATTTTTATCTTCGAGCGCCGATTCTGAGTCACGTGATAGTTCATCTTTTTCATTTTTTATTTGAGGAGGAGAAATTTTTTCTTCTGCCGGCTGCATGTGTGAGTCATTTTGCAATTCGCTTAATTGTATTTCTCTTTCAGAAATATCTGGATACAATTGACCTATTTTTGAAACATCATTAGATTTCTCTTCAAAAAATTTTACGCTACGGGATAATATTATTGTTTTTGATTCAGGAAGATAAATACGAAATGCTTTAGAATTTTCTGAATAACCCACAAATATCCCTTTTTTAGACCTTGGGGAAAATTTATGTTTAGGATGGTTATCGAAAAAATAAGAAGTGCAGCCAAAAGATTTAAAATAGCCAACGTTAGGTGTTATATTATTCCATAATTCATATGGGGTTTTTCCATTTAAAGCTTTTGTTGGGCATCTATTTCTTATATAATTAGAAGTATTAATAGCTTCCGCCCATAAATTTAAGGGTAATTTTGATTGTGATAATAGACAACGGGCCATTTCAACGAGAGTTCTATTCTTCCTTTCACAAACACCTGATTGTTCCGGACAATAAGGGGTTGTTAATCTATGCTGAATACCATTTTCTTTTAAGAAATTTTCAAATTCAGTCCCAATAAATTCGCCCCCATTATCACTCATGAATTTTTTTATTTTTATAGATTTTTCATTTTCCCAAAGAAGTTTGATTTCTTTAAAAGCATTTAATGCTTCATCTTTAGTTTTTAAGAATTTTACTGCACAATAACGAGAATAATCATCAATAAAAGTAATAAAATAAAGGGACTTACCTATTGAGGGAACCCTAATAGGCCCACAAAGATCCGAATGCACTATTTCTAACATTTTTGTAACACGATCTGAGTGCTTAGGAAAAGGAGCACGGGTCATTTTATTTAACGCGCAAACTTCACAATTGAAGTCGGATACCTTTTTAATATTTAACCCCCTAATATGACCCTTTAAATTAGAGTCAATCAAATCTTTTACATTTAGATGACCCATTCTACAATGCCATCTTTCCACATCGGCGAAAATATTTTGAGAACTATCGATTGATTCACTCGAAAAATTAACTGCATTATTTATATTTGCATTATTATCCCGCAGATAATAAAGTTCATTTTTTCTGTCCGCAATTAGAGTCACATTTTTTTGTCTGTTATTTATAACAGCACATTTGTCTTTAAAAGTTACAGTGAAACCTTTGTCGCACATTTGTGACACGGACAATAAGTTCGTTTTCAAACCTGGAACCAATAGAGCGTCGTTGATCTCTACATTTTGAAGTTTTGAATTTACTTTTGTTTTAATTAATATTTTACCAACACCGGACACATCAGTTGTTTCATTATTCGCTAAATTTACCGATTTTATATCCGTATCCTTTAAATCGTGAAAATTGGAGTCATCCTTCCCCATGTGTCGAGTACAGCCGCTGTCAACACAATAAAGATTCTCGGATTGTTCTTTGAATAATATGTTCGTATTCGTTGAATTTGTGCTGGCCAGTAGTCCTAAACTGTTTTGTCGATATTTAAATGATTTATCTTTTTCACACTGATTTGCACGGTGACCGATACGTTTACATTTCCAGCAAGTAATTTTTGAATTATCTCTTTCATTCTGAGTGTACTGTTCAGTAATCTTAGGATTCCTTTTATTTTTATTCCACGGAGCAGGTTTCTTTCGGAAATTCCCAGTCATGAACGCTCCATCGTTCGGTCTGTCATCATGGCGTCTGGCGTCGTTTTCTTCTACTATTTTTATTCGTAGTACTTCTGGTTTAGGTAGCTCATCCCTGGATTCTATTGCGCACCTGAAATTTTCATAACTGGATGGTAGGCTGTATAACAACATCACAGTTAACAAGTCATCATCTATTCTAATGTCCATTTCAGATAGTTTATCGACTATGTCAAAAAACTTTCGAAGATGATCTCGAATGCTCACAGAAGAGGAATCTGCTATTTTATGTTGAATAAGCGATTTTAACAGTGACGCTTTTCTAGCGGGGCCTTTAGATTGATATATTTCTTCTAATTTTTTCCATATATCCAAGGATGTTTCGCAGTTTTTTATTTGTTTCAGTTCAGAAGGCGATATACACAAAATTATGTCGGCTTTGGCCTTTTCATCCATATCAGTCCATTTATCGAACGTTTCTTGTGATGTCGCATCACCTGCCACGAGCTCTGGCTTTGGTTTAGAGCCAGATACATAAATCCAGGATTCATTTTTTATTAAGAGTGCCTTCATTTGTATCTTCCATGTCTCGTAATTATCTTTGTTTAAAGTTTCAATACGTAGTGTTCCATAAGACGCCATTTTTAAACGTGGTCGTCTATCTAACAGATAAAAGTCTATTTATCGTAAATAAAAATTAATTTGCTCTGGGCCCATAACCTATTGGGCTTAGAAGGCAGAGCACGCAAATTATAATGCATATTAATGAGTCCATATTAACACGAAACACTTTTTAATTAGACGAACACTCACATCACATGGTACATACAGAGAAACAAAAATTCAACAAGGTACAGGTAAAAAGATGCGCCGTACGAAAAACAGTCCAAGTGGTGGCGCGCCAGTCGTTATTGGAAAGATCTATTATACAGTGAAGGAGGGTAAATACAAGAGGCATTGGTAATGGAAAATAAATGTAACCTAACAATTTATGCAACTCTAGTCCACCAGCCGTTAACATTAACACCAACTGTTTCTGGAGTTCCAGAGCAGACGACACTTCATCAGTTCCCGTTAGAATGTCGTCAACGTAAAAATCCTTAAGCGTGGCGGCAGAAGCTAACGGATAACTAGCCCCTTCATCACTAGCGATTTGTTTTAGTACACGAGTGGCCAAGTAAGGAGCACATTTTGTGCCGTATGTTACAGTTAATAATTTATAAATTTTAGGCTTTTCCTTAGGGGTTTTATTCCAAAGAATACATTGCCAATTACATTGTTCAGGATTAACCCATATCTGTCTATACATTTTTTTAACATCCTCAGTGAAAACTATTTTGTGCGTACGAAAACGTAATAAAATGGCACACAAATCTTCTTGTACTACACCTCCATTTAATAAACAATCATTTAATGATAACCCATTGGTAGTGGGTGAACTGGCGTTGAATACAACCCTTAATTTTGTAGTGCTGCTATCAGGTTTAAGTACAGCGTGATGTGGAAGAAAATACTTAACAGTGTTTATTTCATTATCATTTAATTCTCGCATGTGGCCTAACTGTTCATATTCATGCAAAAAATTTACATACAATTCAGAAATGTTGGGATTTCTATTTAATTGTCTGTATAAATTATTTAACTTTTGTTTGGACGAATGGAAAGAATCTCCCAATTCAGAATTATTTTTCATTGGTAAGTTCACTATGTACTTCCCGTTATCATCTCTGCGATATGTTTTCACGAACTGCTTTTCACACTCTATCTCTTCCTTATTTCTCAAACTAGGTGAATCTAGTATATTTTCAATCTCCCAAAATCTTTTCATAATATTTTCTAAATTGGAGTTATCTGACTGGGAAATCATAGCACAATACAATGGATGTGGAGTGCCTTGAACAGCTCCACTAAGCACATATCCAAACACAGTATCCTGTAAAATTGCACCCGTTTCAGGAATTTTGATTTTATTGGTTAACATTAATTCAAAAAATATTTCGGCCCCAATCAGTAAATCAACATTGTTGTTATTTTTGAATAGTGTTTTATCGGCCAGTTTAATTCCCTTTGGAATATTTAATTTTAATATATTAGAATAGTTTATTGGTAACGCATCAATAATTTTTGGTACAATCAAAAATTCCAGATTAGCTGAAAACGAATTATTCTCATTTGTTATCAGTGCTTGTGTTTTCGTTTTTATATTTATCGGAATTCCTGACAACGCCGAAAGAGGAATGTTTATTTTTTCTTTTTTCAGTCCTAACTTATTTACAAATTTTGCTGTTGCAATATTAGACTGCGAAGCGCTGTCAAGAACTGCAGTAGCCGGGTGATAAAATCCGTATTCATCTAACACAAAAACTGTGGCCGTCGCTAATATAACTCTTTTATTTTCAGAAACAAAACATGTAATCGGCGCCGACTGATTGCTTTCAGTCGATCCACCTGCCGCATCAAGCAGACGATCGCTATTAATATCACAGTTTGTTGGGGGGTTGCACTCTCTTTTGATAACGGAAGTAATAAATCTTTGTCTTTATGAAGTAATGAATGATGTCTGGAGCCACATTTACTGCATACATACTTAGAATTACATTTTGCTATTTTGTGGAATCCGAAGCAATTTAAGCAAAGATTATTTTTTCGAATAAATTCATATCGTTTTTCTGTTGTGAAATTCAAAAATATATCGCATTTATATAGCGTGTGAGAACTATTTTTACATAACATACACAAGTTAGAATTATTTCCTTGGGTTTTTACAACTAAACTTCTGGGATAACCAGACTTATCAGTAGTATATTTTGAGGACTTAAGCGGTAAATTTCGATTTACACTGTCTAAAACTGAACACTGTTTTTCTAGGAATTCTAGAAACTGATCAAAGTCAGGAACGTCGTTGTTCTTTAATGTAAGTTCGTAATTTTTGCGAGTTTCCCGATCCAACTTTTGCAAAACAATGTTTAATAACATAATATTAGAAAGATTATCGCGTTCATATTTCAATACTTTTAACGCTCTTAAATTCTTTAAAATACAATCCAATAATTTCCGTAATTCTTTACCAGATTCATGAGTTATTTTTTCATAATTAATAATTGTTTTGATATGAACATCTATTATAGCTCTTTTATTTTCAAACCGTTGTTCTAATGTTTTTAGTAGAGAATCGTAAGTATCATCACTGGTTTCTACTGTTTTTGCTTCGCCTTTCAACGCAGCGCGTAAATAAAAGAGTTTTTGATTTGCAGTTAATAGAGGATTATCATCCATTAAATTTAGAAACTGCGTTTTAAATCCGTTCCATTCTTCAAATTTTCCTGAAAATACAGGTAACGGTATTTGGGGTAAATGCATACTATGATTTGGAACAATGTTTCTTTCCGCTCCTAACGAGCTATTATTTGAGTTTATATTACTCACATTGTCACTACAGTTAATTAGTAAGGTATTGAATCTTACCTCTAATTCTTGAAATTGAGAATCTAGCTCACTTAACTCTTCTTCTATTGTAGGAAACTCATCATCCTTTGCCAATTGATAGTACTCCACTTTTAAATCTTCAAATCTATTTTGAAGTTTTTCTAAAATTGATATTCTCGAAGTTATTTCTCCCTTTGTGGTTAATTCGTCATTAGGAATATTGAGTAACTTTGTGAATTGGGATTTGATATTCCCTTTTTTTCTATTTAATGCGGTTAAAGCCATTATTGTTTTCTTTATGAAAACGAAACTGTGCTGGTTACGCTGTGGTCGCACGGACCAAAAAATGTTAGATCATAGAATTAAAACTATATAAGAACACATTGAATACTTAAATAGTGGACTGTAATAAAAACTTGACAAACTAGAGGTGATTTAACATCACAACTACATTTATTTAAACTTTAAAAAATGGGAGTAAAGAAAGCTGCCAGCCTCCCATGAGCGGAGTTACAAACTAACTGAGCTCCGTAACGAAGGAGCGAACTTTACAGAGTGCGCAGGCGCAACAGCTGGATTTTTTTATTTTTCGAGTTACACTGTGGCACACAACAGTAAGTGTTATCATTTTACCGGATTTATTCATTTTTTTTCAATAAATATATGTGAAACTAAATATAGGCAAGCAATGGCGTCTAGATGAATTCGAAAGCTATGCATGTTAATTGTAATTTCACCTTAGCCCACCAGAGGGCGAGCATTTCATTACAATCGCGGATTAAGAAAAATATTTCTATTACTAGAGATTTCTTATGTTGTTTATTAATTTTTTAATATGTTCTTTCTCGTGAATAATGATCGTGATCTCCCATCATTATCGATTACTCTATTATATATCAGCATAAGTTTTTAAAAAATTACTGAATTTAGGTTTGGAAATTTGATTTCCAAAATAGCATTTCTTATGAATCGGATTATTTATTCTTTTAAAATTATCATCCTTGTGAGAACACTTCTTTTTGTCTTTAAAGTGCATTTATCTTTTTTTATTAAACTTTTTTTAAACTTAAAAAAAAAAAAAAAAGACATTTAATATTTAGTATTCTATTCTATTTTTGCTATTTTATTTAAAAAAAGATAGGCCTATTTTCGAAAAAGGTGAATGTATCACATTTTTTTTTTTTTTCCAGCCAACTGTTCAGAGAGAAATATGTTTTTGGAATTTTTGAAAAAAAAAAAAAAAAAAATGTGGATTAGGAAATCTGGTTTATATAATCGTATTTTCTCGGCATCTGCAGAACATTTAAATGGTTTAAATGTACGGGAAGCATATATATATATATATATATATATATATATTGATGCATACTGTTGATCCTTGTTATTTTTTTCAAGCAAAGTAAGGAAAAATAATTTAAAATATTTGTTTTATTAATATTAAAAATAGGCTTCATTTTTTCATGTACAGTCACCAAAAAAAAAAAAAAAAAAAAAAAAAAACGCCCCCCCCCACCTAATTTTGCCATAAATTGTCGTAGAAACATGTGGTTGGTGGTTGGTACCAATCGATTTGTGATAACGTCTAGTTCATAATGGTATAGTTACATTTTTCTTAGGGGGTCGTCTACATATTAAAACTGGCATCAACTTCATTTTTTTCAATGGTAACCTCCATTTTTTATAATTTATTTGAATTTTTTGGATCAAATCATCGCGGAAAATGGTATAGTTTATATTTTTTGCTCAATTTTTCATGGAGTTATAAGCTGTCAAAGTTTGGGGATGCTAATGTTAAATGACAAACATTCATTGACACAACGTGACAAACATTCATTCATATCTTCCCAAAAAATTAGTATATTCAATTCTGTTTTTTTTTTTTTTTTTTTTTTTTTTTTATGCGTTAGAATGAAGTGACCCAAACATATTCCAAGCATATTTTTGATAAAAAACATTTTTTGAATAATGAAAATTATTAATAAAGTCATATTTGAAAAAATTATTAATTATGACCTATGTTAATTTTTGCACGAATAAAACGGGCATCATCAAAAACACGGGTTTCCAAATTTACAGCTCGTTCCTAACATTATTTTTTGAGATACAGTGATATTTCATTTTTTACTGTGGTTAAGGGGGCGTCACTTGTTGTAATTTGTATCCTCTGTGAGTCAATATCTCTATACATTTTGACGGAAAACTATTTTAATTTACCTTTATGTTATTCTAGTTGTTTTCTAAGGAACATTTCGATGTTTATTATACAAATTGGCTTATTTTTTTATAAAATTATCGCAATGCAGGCAAGAGATTGGGAAAGAATTCCAAAAGAAATGAAGCCCCGCCTCTATATTGCGGAAACAGTATTAAAAAAACTAGTTTGCATACTCGTATATGACTCTATATGTGACGCTGGTATGCATAAATGTCAATGGCATTTACTACATTGAATGCTGAAGACAAAATTTAAATGATTTAATTGGAAGTATGTAAAATAATTTTGTTTTATAGTGTAACGTTTTAGAAAAATTGTGTAAAGGCGTGACTTCCGTTGCAAAAAGGAGTTTACTCGATTCTGAAATGTTAAGTCTTTGTTCTTAACTATTACATAACTTTTCCTAGTTTCTCACTGCTAAAATTCTGTTTTATCCCTGTTGTCGTTTTTTTTTTTTTTTTTACTTGAATATTCTAGGAATTGTGCACCTCAAGTTAAATGTCATGATTTAGAAAACGCGGTAAGATGAGGATACGCAATGAACAATACTTTTTTTTTTTCCTTTTTTTAAATTAATATATTTAATATTTATTATTTTTACTAGATTTTTTAAAACAAATTTTCTGCTTTAATCTTGTTGTGACATTTTCGCTTGTGTAATGAAATATTAAATTTGTATTAAATGTTTTTTTAATACTAAATAATATTGTGGAAAATAGTTTTTTTTTTTTTTAAGTTTTTAAAATCTATTATTGAAACAAAGCGCAATATTATTTATTTTCCTTTAATCTAATCACGGCGTAAAACTGGCGTTAGATTTATTATGGAAAAAGAATTTAAAACAAAGTAATATGCGTTATTACTTTTAATGCTACGTTTATACGTGAGATCTAAGTTTTTATTTTGTGTCAGGTATAAAGACATGCCGTATTATTTAAAATAGAAATGATTTTGAACAGTATCTCTTTTTTATTGAATATTAAACATTTTCACGACCGCATGTTTTTGTCTTTTAGATAGTCTGTTCCGCATGTGGGCGTTATTCATTCAAATTACATTATGTCAGAACGAGGTTTTCTATATCCATATTTATTTTACAAATGAATATACATGATTATTATACACTTTCTACTGAAAGTATTTGTATTCATACTATTTTGTTTATATAAATATGAATATAAGGAATATTCTTAAGAAATATAGTAACACATAAATTGTGAAAGAAACGCCCAAAAGAGGAGTTTCAGATTTCCAATGACGTGGATCTTCGTCAGCGGTCGCGAAAGTGTTAAATATCCTTTTCAGATTTTAGCTTAAATATTGTTATCTATATTTTTGTATATAATATATTGTTGGTTTGTACGCCTAAAATTAAATGTAAAACTTTATAGTAATCCTTTCATGCGGTTCTTACTGTATAAAATAAAATATACCCAACAGAAGCATATAATTCTTTTTTTAAATATTAAACACTTTTTTTTTTCTTTTAACCGGTATTAATATTAATATTATTATCATTATTACTATTATTCTTTTATCTTGGTATCTAGATTTTTGTAATTCAACATTCTAGGTTTTATATGACTCAAGCTATTTAATTTTTTTCGTATGAAGTGATGTATTTTACTATTCGATGTTTAATAAATGTAAACCAATAAATAACTTTTAATTTATATGCTAACACAGAGAGTTCTTCGAATTGACATCGTTTTTTGTTTTATAATTGATATTTCTGTACTTTTTTTCCGGTGTAAAACTTAATAAAAAATGTCTATTTTGTGGTATATCAAATTTATTTTTTCTTAATGTATAGACGGACCCCTAACACATTTTCACTTGTAACTCTATTTAAAATTGATTTAAAGTATATAAATAGGTATGTTTTCCGAACCGCCTTGATCTCAGAAATCTGAATATGAGATCAAAAATGGGAGGTATTATTGAAAATAATAAAGTTTATGCCTGTTTTAATATGTAGATGACCCATTGAGCAAAATCTAACTATACCATTAAAATCTAGACATTATTACCGATCGATAGGTGCCAACCGCATGTTTCTACGATAATTTATGGCGAAATTAGGTGGGGGGTAGCGTTTTTTTTTTTTTTTTTTTGGTGACTGTACATTTTAAAGAGACGCATTTTGAAAAACGCGTTTTCGCTTTGTTTACGTTTGGAATCCATAGCAACCACTTCCGAAAATCGCATTTCGCCGTAATCACCAAAAGAAAATCCCCAAATAGAGTTATGGACCTACCTGCAAGTTGTTCCAAATAGAGTCAAAATCAAACTCATTTATAAATCTTGTAATTTCGCACTGATAATTTTTTAACATTACAGAATTAGACATTTCTAGGACACATTTCATATTTCTAATTACGACAAGAAAAAATTCATCACCTAAAAAGTACAGGCATTAGAAAAAAGTATAGGTATTAGGAAAAAGTATAGGCTTTAGATTATAAGTACTAGATTTTTCTTTCTTTTTTTTCTTCTTCTTCTTCTTAAAAAAAAAAAAAAAAACTAATTACACCAAAAAATTCGTCGCCAAATAATGACAAAAATTTAAAAGTTGCCAAGGGGTTCATATACGAGTACTTAAGCTGTAAAATAAAATGGTTTAGATAATAGGACTTTCTCCCTATTCTAAAAATAAAAAATAGTAATAAAAAAAAAAGCATACTTTTAAGCATAATACTTTGTTTTAAAAAGAAAAAAAATGGTATTAAATATTATGTATTTCAATTTGACATTATATATGGAATTTCCATGACATTTTTCTGCGCTTTTGTTTTGTGTTGTACACTATTAATATTCCTACTCAGCGAAATGCCTCGCAGGGGTTAATAAGTGAAGCGAACTGGCGGTTGGTGAGCGGGGCAGAGCCCCCTTGTAATAATAAAAAAAATCATTGAAATCAGCCAAAATCTAAGTTAAAGTTCTCGATGCCTTCGATAGCGGTTTTCCCACTCGCCACACTTCACAAAATTTCTTTATAGTGCATGTTGCATACACATAAGTTTGCGAGTTACGGCTTATAAAGGTTACTTATACACATATTAGACAGAAGAAATATATTGAGAAAGATAGAGAAGAAAGTTATAGGTATACAAATAGATATGGAAAGAGTGCACTAAAAGAACGATTTGCATATTGCTATTGTTATTCCTATAAAAATATATTTTTTAATGTGGCTTAGAAAAGATCATATTTGGATCAGGAATAAGAAAACAAAGATGTTTTGGTTTACATTTGTGCGTTTGACTAAATTAAAAAATTGTTAAGAAAATACAATCCAAATGGATTAACGTTCATTATATGCATTATTTAAAAATATTACATAAATGTTCGCAGAAAAATAAGTTAAGAGTTCTTATTATGGAGTCATAAACTAGAACGGTCGGCTTTATGAAAGTGGAACTGTTTTACAAAAAACTATTGTGTTTTTTCTTATAGATGAAGATAAAATTTGAATATTTTTACCCCTTTAAATTATTAAAAAATTCTTTATTTCCTATATAGAGAAACATATATGCTTCTTAAATAATTTCTCATTTTTCGAATGCAGTTTTTATTTTTTTCCCTTAAAAAATTCAAAACATAAATGGTTTATAATTAAATTTTATGGCCGAATGTGCGATGTACCAATCAGTTGAGAAGAGGTTATCGTACGACTCGGAGACCAGCGCCCCATTTCACTAGCAAATGCGTATCTCCAATCATGTAATTATTTTAAATAGGAACAGTAACTGAAACTTTCAAAACAAGCACCATAGATTTGAATATACACAAAAAAAGTATTTTGGATCGAAGTAATTCGGAAAGATTCTTTATTATGAGAAAAATATAAGTACGAGTTCAGAGTTTAAGAGTTCAGTTACAGAATCGAAAGCAGAAACACACAAAACCTGTTCAAGTATGAAGATAAAAAAAAAAAAATAAAAAAAATTATGGCGTTTACTTATAAAGGTTTAATTTATTATTATTCAACACCAGTATATTCGTTTTTATTTCACAGTCTCTTTCGTGTAATCTACTGTAATGCGTTAAGTCTACGGTAATCCACTATCACTAAAATTTACGGTCAGTTGAATCCTTCACTTTAAAGTTTCTAATAGATCTCATGTTTTTCCATTTTAGCTTTTATGACAAAAATTTGAAATTGTCATTAATTTATAATAATTTTTTTTAACTTTTGAACCCCTCCTTTTTTTTAAAAAAAATTAACTTTTACAAGAGGAAAGAAAAAGAGGAGATAATTACGTCTTATTAGTTGCGTTCTTTCCGTTCTTTCCTTTAAAAAAAAAAAAAAAATTAGGACGCTATGGCGGTCATTCATTTGCGGAGTAGAACTATCCTCAAGTCATGTGATTCGCATTCGTAAACAGAACATGATTTTGGTGCATTTTACTTAACTTTTACAAGAGGAAAGTAAAAGAGGAGATAATTACGTCTTATTAGCTGCGTTCTTTCCGTTCTTTCTTTCCTTAAAAAAAAAAAAAAAAAAAAAATTAGGACGCTATGGCGGTCATTCATTTGCGGAGTAGAACTATCCTCAAGTCATGTGATTCGCATTCGTAAACAGAACATGATTTTGGTGCATTTTACTTAACTTTTACAAGAGGAAAGTAAAAGAGGAGATAATTACGTCTTATTAGCTGCGTTCTTTCCGTTCTTTCTTTCCTTTAAAAAAAAAAAAAAAAAAAAAAAAAAAAATAAAATTAGGATGCTATGGCGGTCATTCATTTGCGGAGTAGAACTATCCTCAAGTCATGTGATTCGCATTCGTAAACAGAACATGATTTTGGTGCATTTTACTTAACTTTTACAAGAGGAAAGTAAAAGAGGAGATAATTACGTCTTATTAGCTGCGTTCTTTCCGTTCTTTCTTTCCTTAAAAAAAAAAAAAAAAAAAATTAGGACGCTATGGCGGTCATTCATTTGCGGAGTAGAACTATCCTCAAGTCATGTGATTCGCATTCGTAAACAGAACATGATTTTGGTGCATTTTACTTAACTTTTACAAGAGGAAAGTAAAAGAGGAGATAATTACGTCTTATTAGCTGCGTTCTTTCCGTTCTTTCTTTCCTTTAAAAAAAAAATAAAATAAAAATTAGGACGCTATGGCGGTCATTCATTTGCGGAGTAGGACTATCCTCAAGTCATGTGATTCGCATTCGTAAACAGAACATGATTTTGGTGCATTTTACTTAACTTTATTAAGAGGAAAGAAAAAGAGGAGATAATTATGTCTTATTAACTGCGTTCTTTCCGTTCTTTCGATTTTTTTTTTTTTTTTTTTTTTTTTTTTTCCTAAAAAAAAAATTTAGGACGCTATGGCGGTCACTCATTTGCAGGGTAGAACTATCCTCAAGTCATGTGATTCGCATTCGTAAACAGAACATGATTTTGGTGCATTTTACTTACATTTTTTTTACAAGCCCATGTTTGGCTTTGAATGCCATTTGCAGGCAGTTTTATGTAGAAATTTGTCAATGAAGCTACTCATTACCTAATTTTTTTTTTGAAATTCCGTTTTCAGAATGAGAAAACTCTCAACCATTAAATTTATTCCTGTTTTACAAAAATTAATTTTATAAACTGAGAAAAATGAGCTAAGTATTCTTTTTTGCATAATAATAATAATAATAATAATAATAATAATTAAAAAAAAAAAAAAAAAAAAAAAAAAAAAAACAAGAATTAATTTAAAGGTTATGAAAATTTTCTGAATGTGATAACGGAATTTTAAAAAATACATTAGGTAATGAGTAGTTTTATAAAAAAAAAAAAAAAAAAAAAAAAGAAAAGAAAAGTCGGTAGAATTGTGTTTGAAACACCCATTTCCAAGATCTGAAACGGATCTACTTAATCAGGATGATTATTAATTTTCCTGTAATATCCACGTAATACATGCAAAGGAGTTTATGTAACAAAAAAAAAATCGTTAGAGTCGTTTTTCTTTGTAAGAAATTATTTCAATAAAAAAAAAAATCAATTATTAATGCATATTAAAATGTTTATTAGATTTTCTCTTCATTTATAACATGATTTAATAATATGTTAAATTATCAATTGTAACTTCACATGTCTTTTATAATCGGACATTCATTTAACGATCCTGCATTTTGCGAATTTCTCCATTTTACGAACTTTTTCTTCAAAGTAAAATCATTTTAAGAATACCCTTGATTGCAACTCCTCCCAACCCCTCTCTCTCACACACACACACAAATGTCGAAACACATTCTCTATTTAACGAACTATTTTTTCTTACTTATTTATTTTTCAGAATCAATTGAATGAATGTGCTACTATGGTAAAATATTGAAAGACTTATAATTTTATATATTCTGTAATTTCAAATAAATAATAATAATAATAATAAATTATATTTCAAGTAATGAACTAATCTGTTTCTGGATTGTAAAATTATTTATTATAATTTTTAAATAGAATCATTGCGACAATTTAATATCATTTATAAGTTAGATATATGTATATATATACACACACATTAGTTTTATTTATTTATCACTATAATTTAGGGATAAAAAAAAAGATTTTATTGAAGGTTTTAGCGCGATAATATTATTTTTTAAAAATACTGTTCTAAAACAGTGGGGAAAAAATAATAACACGTATGTAAAAATATAACAATGCTGCTACCATTGGTTATGAATTTAAAAGTTTTATTCATGTAGTTTAAAGTATTGCGAAAAACGAATTCCTCATTTAATGAATTTTCCATATTATTATTTTTTAAACTGGATTTTAGGTATTGAATAAAGGACTGACTATATTTATTTTTAAAAATTCACTGATTAATCGAAATTATTCCAGAGTCCCCTGACTTTCCAAAGACATATCGTATGACTCTCTTAAAACTGGAAATGATACCGTTTAAATCGGAGAGCGGCGCGGCAGTGCATTTCGCACTTTTCTATCGATTATTTCACGGAAAAGCGTCCCATTCGACTGTACTCTGTTTTGTACTGCCAGTCGGGCAGTTGGACTTGTATAGTTTCGGTCGTCATTTCGGATCTTTCGAAAGAAAAGTCTTTCTATACAGGAAGTGGAAGCGAAATTTTATTTCGGGTAACCGAGGATGTTTTTAGTTTTGTGAGTGACCCCAGCAGCTTCGATGTTCAGCGTTATGACAGTGGTTCTGCCCCAGCATTCACGAGTAGCGGGAAATTCGACTTCTGTGCCTGCTTCTGGTGCCCAGAGCTCTTCTTCGACATCGAAGAGTATAAACAATACAAAACCTGCCGTGAGGAGTTTACCGCCTGGTCAACATTGCCAGGTAACGCATGTTCTTATTTATTTATTTATTTATTTATTTAAAAATCGCATGCTTGATACAAATTATTATCTTTTAAAACTAAATTACAATGTGTAATTGTTAAATTTGCATTATTTTAGGCATTCTGAAATAAGCAATTGAAATATTACCTATGAGAAAAATAAAAGGGCCTTGCTAAGAAAGTAATTCGCATAATGTGATTAATTCTCTATCAAAATGTTTTTTATAGGTGCAAACTTATTATGAATTGTCCTTAATTTTTATACAAAATTTTTTTTAAATATTCTTTAATAATATTTATATGTAAAGTACGACAAAGTTTATTCTTTGTAAATAGTGGTATGGATATTATTAACAATTCGGTACAACTTGGCACCTATATTCTTTCAGTAATGATATTTCAGCTACGGTTTTAAAAGAAATAAGACCATAGTTTTACACGCGCGAAACGCATGGGGAATTTACAGATATTTTAAAAGACCTGCATATTTATTGGTTTATTTATTTTTTTAATCGATGTTTATATGTATTATTTATTTATTTATTTATTTTTTAATGAACCAATTTCATTCGTTTTTATTTACTTTATAAAGGAAAGAAATATAATGTGTTTTAAATACAAAATCATTGAACATTTTCTATATTTACATATTCATTTAGTTAATTATAGTTTACAAGCGACCTTGCAAGATGCAGTATAACTCAAAATTGGTAATGTACTGCTCATATTATCCCCTCACCCAATCCTTAAAGAAAGAAAACAACTTAACAGAAACAACTTAGAAAACAACTTTTGTGAATGTTTGTTCTAGGCATGTAAAGTAACTTGAAATTGTTGTAAATGATTAATGTTGGACTCATTTGCCAAAAATGTTATAATGACTAATGGACTAGTAATACTTTTTTTGCCATAAAATCCAGAATGTCTTTGCGTTCATGGGTTCTTTTACCTAGTACACAAAAATTTTAAGCACTTGTCTGTAGTAAATAGAAGTACAGTCGGTAACAAAAGTGTCCGAACACTAGCAAAAATTCCTATGTAAAAAAAGTACACTTCATACGGTTTTGTTAAATAAATCCTTGTCGAATCATGTTCTTAGACTGACTAAGCACAGGATTCGACAAGGATTTATTTAACAAAATGGTATGAAGTGTACTTTTTTCACATAGGAATTTTTGCTAGTGTTCGGACACTTTTGTTACCGACTGTAACAGATGTACAACTTATGACCACATGAAAATGAAATTTTGAAATAAATAAATAAGGAATGTTTAAAATAAAATTTTAAAAACTGAGGAAGAAGTAAAAAATTACAAAAAACATTTTATCAGAATTTTGCCAATTTAATTTTTGCACATGTAATAAACTAATTTCATAATAGATTAAAAAAATAATAAATTTAATTTAATTAAGAGTCCCATGATTATTATTATTATTATTATTTACTGATTATATTTATGAACAAATATCCTCATTCAAGAAATTTATAAGTTTCAATACCTGACATTTTACCTAAAGTTTGTTGTTTTGTTTCTAATAATTATTAAGATATTTTTCTTGCTAATGAAGAATCATATAATTTTTTCATCAGCCATTCGAAATTTCTTGTTATTATTATTATTATTTTACCTTTATCTTCGTTAACATATTTTTACTATTAAATTTTAATAAAGATTTACTTTACAAGAACATCTGTAATATTGTAAAAGGCATTGTAGAAGGAACTAGAGTTATATTTTCAGTCCCATTTAATATACATTCTATTTCCAGTAAAATAATAATTGAGTTTATAGGGGTTCGTTACTGTGGAACATAGAAAAACATATACTTTATGTGTTATTATTATTCATAAAATACGTCAAGTTACAACATGTTATTTTGGCGTTTAGGAATATTTTTTTTTTACTTATGATACCGATTTGTATTCATTGTTTATTTAAAAATAATAATAATTAACTCGTAGAAATAAAATACCATTATTTGATTATAAAATGGAATAAAATTTACCCATTCACAAGCTCAGTTTAAATTTTCAATAAAATATTTACTATGCACTTTAATATTCAGCACAAAAGAAAAGGCTGTTGATCAATACAATACTTAGACTGATTTCACAGCAATTTGTATAATGCAAGTTAAATTTGTTTGTCATTGACATTTTAAATTTTTATTTAAAAATATTATAATACATTTAAACAGATTTTAAATGTTGAAATTATTCTTTTAAAGATAATAAAACTGCTTAAAAATATCTGTAAGAATAAAACGTTTTTGCAAAACATACATTAGGAAATTTAATTCGATTATAGGAATTCGGTTTTAACAGTTTTGTATGCGTATGACAATTGTGAAAAAATATTAAACACTCTGTTAATATTGATACTAAACGGTTAAGAATAACACCTATTACTTAAAAATACACTTAATTTAGACTTTGAAAATCATCTATATAACAAAAAAAAAAAAAAAAAAGAATTATTACATTTTTAATAACAGTCCTTATTTATTTTTTATTTTTTTAAAGCTTCATTCAATATTTGAATTTAAAGTACGTTGAACTGCATTTAGGAAGTAAAATCGTTCAAAGTTTATGTTGTCGAAACTTAAATTATTTTTTAAAGAAATTGTAATTTTGAGTTTTTGTTTAAACAATCTAGAACAAAGAAATAAAAAATTGAATATGAATATTTCAATGCTGTAAATTCCATCCCATTATGAAATAAAGCATAAATTATGAAATTCGAAAATTGTATAAAAACTACAGTTTCACACGGATTATGCATCACATTATGTAAATTTTGCACTATCAATAAATAATTCCAAACGCATAAAATTAAATTAAAAGTTTCTCTTCAAAATAGCGTATTAACTATCCTTAAAAACAATTAGAAATTATTATTATTTTAAGTACATTATTATCATTGCTCTCTTTATATAACGAGTTTCACTGAGAAAAAAACAAATCACGAAAAATGATGGGCCCCATCAGTGGCTGAGAGGTTTTGCGCTCAAAGCTGGTAGATGGGAAGTACCGGGTTCGATCCTTGGTCATACTCATCGACCTAACCGTTTGGAATTTTCCTTTTTTTCCCTCCGAAACTCGTGTAAGATATGCCAACATTTTAATTTATTCTGGAGTATTTTTAGGCCCGCCTTTAAATCATACCATTTTTTTCTTATGAGCAATTTTTTCTTATTTTAAAGTACAGTGGGTAACAAAAGTGTCTGAACACTAGCAAAAATTCCTACGTAAAACAAGTACACTTCATGTGGTTTTGTTAAATAAATCCTTGTCGAATCCTGTTCTTAGTCAGTGTAAGAACTTGATTCGATAAGGATTTATTTAACAAAACCGTATGAAGTGTACTTGTTTTACATAGGAATTTTTGCTAGTGTTCGGACACTTTTGTTACCGACTGTAGTTATATATTGTAGAAAAATGTTTTATAATTAAAGTGGTGCGAATTAGAGGCGGGGCTAAAAATGCTCCGGAATAAATTAAAATGTTGGCAACTAAGAAATACGGGCTAGAACGTCTTAGGAAGACCCTCACCAAGGACATTCCACCTACAGGCCTAGGATCCTAGTATAGTTAATCGGCCCTAAGCCACAAAACTACAACCCGAAGAATGACATTTTATAAATCAGTTAAATTATTTTTACGTCATGAAAATTCGCACCTAGGCGAAATAAAAGGCGTAGATTTCTTCTTTTTCAAGTGTGTATGTGTCCAAAATAATGTATCAGTATATGTAAGAAGAGTGGAGAAAGATATATTTGAAGTAATTAACGATGGTGTATGCTGTTTAATATAGAGATATTATCTACTAAAAAAATACGAATTATTTGGAATTAAAAGGAATGCTTCTTCGAGTAATAGGTATAGATTAAAAATTTCAAAGAATTTTTGTGACGAAATATGGGGAAAATTATATTACATATATATATATATATCAAATCGTATATTAAGATTAGATTCGACATTTAGTTTTTCTTTCATAAAAATAAATAGATAAATCCTTCGAAATATAATATTAGGTTGAGTCAAAAGTTTTGTCCGTTTTCTAATCATTTATTAAAAGTTAAAAAATATAACAATTATAACATATTTCCTTTAACATATTTAACATTACTTTCAACAACCATTTTCCCATATGACTGCAGCATTAAAATTCCACAGTTGTAAAAAGCCGCTGGTTTTTGAGCGAAGAAGTCGACAATGCCTTGTCGCAGGTCGTATTGGTTGCTTAAGCGCTGTCCACGCACAAAGTGCTCTAGAGACCTGGACAAATGATAATGTGTAGGGGGAATGTCAGGGCTATATGGCGGGTGAGCGAGAAGTTCCCAGCCCAACTCATTCAGCTTCTCACGCGACTGGTTTTAAAACGTGTGGTCTTGCGTTGTCATGTTGGGAGAAAACTCGAGCTGGATTGAAGCCTTTTTTGACGAGTTTTTGTTGAACGTAGTTCCGTTGAGTGCAATAGACATCTGAGTTCACTGTTTGTCCTTAAGGAAGAAGATCCCAATGCACAACTCCTGTCGACACCCAAAAAACGCACAAAAGTGCGTTTTTTAATGCATCCCAGGTTGAGCCGTCCTAACTCCAAGTTGATGCGGGTTTAGTCATTGGCATCCGATTTTTTTGTTGTCGTATAGTACCCACTTCTCATTACAGGTAAGAATTCGACGCCATCCATCTCGGCTATACTCTCGCAGTAACGATTGACAGACTGATTTTCACTGATTCTATTGCATTTTGTTCAGCTCATGCGGTACCATTTGACGACGCCTAATCTTCTTGCCTATTTTGTGAAGGTGTCGATTGACAGTTGACTGAGAAGTGTCAAAACCTTACCCAAATTTTCGGGTGGTTTGAGTCGGATGGGCATCAATCGCACAAAGTAAAGCTCTTTCATCGGTTAAGGATGGTTGCCCAGAGTGTTTCTTATCGCCGCGGTGCATATCGCTGGAACGGAACTTTGCATACCAACGTCTGCATGTTTTTTCGTTTACAGACTTCCTACCAAATGTTGCACATATGTTACGACTTGTTTCAGTTGCATTATGGCCTTGCTTGAACTCGTGAAAAATTAGGCTGCAGATTTTTTCACGATTTTTGGACATACTTGACCTTTTTTAAAGAGTAATAAATCTGTGAAAATTAAAATAACATAACAATTAAATACATCATTTCGATCAGCAGAAAATGAGCTTTCAAAATATATATGACATTCAGATTACGCATTTAATGTAACATATTTATTGATACGCAAATAAAAATCGGACAAAACTTTTGACTCAACCTAATATAGATATCATTTACTTATTTTTTGCTCATTATTAATGTTTTGAACCCAGATTTCCACAGTATTAATTACTTAAAATAAGTAATACTTACAGTTTTTCTCAGCTATCTCTAAAACTTTTCAAAAATAGAAAACAATTTATTTTTTATTTCTAACTTTTATTTATTATTTGCCGAATCATGATCATGCCATAAATTGTGTAGCTCGCAAATTTCGAACAGGATTTCAGTATCAGAATATTATTTTGAATTCAAGCCGGTAGTCAATTTTCAACTTTTTTGTTTTTTGTTTTTTATTTTGAAAGAAATAAAAAATTAAAATGTTATATTTACATTTGAACTATTTTTATACATTATATATGATACGTTGTGAATAGAAATTAAATGGAGAAAAATATTAAAATTGTAGAAAAAAAAAAAAAAAATTCTTTATTTGTAACGCATAAACTAAACTGTGATTCCTTAGAAATTGCATTTGCTGAGACGATGATCGAGGAGTATTCACGATTACTATTGTATTGATTTATTTAAATATAGCACATGAACAAGTTTTTTTTTTTTTTTTTCACTAGAGTAGATGTATAGTTTCTTATCTATGAAATTTATCCTTTTTTTTTTTTTTTTTTTCCCCAAATGCATTACACTTTGAATGACCGTCATTTGTCTCAAATAACTGTATCTTAAAAATCCTTTATTTAAATGCTAAGTAATTTCCTCTTTTAAGCGAAATTATTTGGTTTTTATTATTAAAAATAACCCATACCATAATAAGAGTTTTTAATTGAGGGAAAAAAAAATCTCTCTCCAATAACACTATTTTATTTATAGCTCTTTTGGGAAGAATTTGTCCAATAAAAACAGTCGTGATGATTATTTAAATTATATATAAATTACATATATATTATGCATCAGAGTTGCCAACATTTTAATTTATTTGGGAGCATTTTTAGCCCGCCTTTGTTTCATACCACATATCCTTAAAGAGTAAATTTTTCTAATTTTATCGTAGTTATATATTGGAGAAAAATATTCTAAAAAAAGGGGGTGTAAAATTAAGGCTGGATTAAAAATACTCCGGAATAAATTAAAATGTTGGCAACTATGTATACATATTTAAATTAATTCACAGACATACACACATATATCTAAATTTGTTTGTATAGGAAATAAATGTCTAAACATGTGAAATTTCTAAGCGAATTTTGAACTATACACTCTTGTCTTGTACTCTTCATTAAATAAACAATACTTGGCATTTTTTTTTTTTTTTTTTTTTTTCTGAGATGAAATAAAAGGTAAAGAATGTTTTTTAAAAATGAAAAACATCAAATTTTCATGTAATAATTAAATCGATAGTCTTCATTAAAAAAAAAAAAAAAAAAAAAAAAAAAAAACTAGTTTTGGCTGAATAGTAGCCGATTTAAGAATATTAAGTTTTTTTTTTTTTAAACCTTACAGCGGGCGCGCTGCTTATACGAACATGAAAGGTCGCTCGTATTTTTCACATACACTACTGTAAAATATGTATTTTAAAGTATCTGAATATTTTAATTATACTATAACCATTTGAAGATTAATAAAAATATTCAATTGGAACTTTTATTCATTAAAAAAAAAAAGAAAAAAAAAGAAAAAAAAAATGAAACTTAAAGCACAAAATCAATATAAAGTAATCAAAGAGACATCGGAATTATCTGAAAGTAAAATAAAGCATATAGTTGATGTTCTGTCATTTTTAATAAAAAGTGTAAAATTAAAAATTAATTAATTTTAAAAATATTTAAAATAATAATGTTTAAAACAAAAACAACAAAGAATCATTTTAAACAGTGAAAAAAAAAAAAAAAAAAAAAAAAAAATCAAATATATCTAAACTTCGCTTGAACGGTTGCGCGTATTTTTCAAATACAAATAGCAAATATACAGCTTCATATCATTGTCTCGAGTTTCAAAAGGTAACTAAAAATAGATCAATATATACTGAGTGAATAGACAAGGATAAGTGTTCCAAATGCGCTCTGACTTTAAGATATACAACGAGATTCACCGCAATTTATATCAAAATAATATTTATTTATTTATTTATTATTTTTTTTTTTTTCATGTCTGCAGCACATCTATTTTATTTCCAGTTTTTTTTTTTTAAAGAAAAAATTTACCAAATAAAAGATTCCACTGAAAAAATATTTAAATAAATGTTTACAAACTCACATTTTTAATTTCATTATTATTATTATTATTATTATTATTATTTTGTTAAAGAAGTAAATGAATTTCTAAATAGGTGGAGTCCCTAAACGGATTTTGTACTGTAGCCTCTGGCTTTTTCCTCTTCATTAAGTGAATGACTCTTAACTCTTTTTTTTTTTTTCTCCTGACAGAAAATAAATGAGGAAGAAAGTTTTTAAAAATGAAAGGCATTAAAGACTCATGTACTAATTAAAGTAATCATTGTTATAATTTTTTTTCTTTTGAATAGTAGTAGGTACGTTTATTTTATAAACTTAAAGACTGGTTGAAAATAATTATTTATCAATTTTAATTTTATATTATTGTGGCAATATTGAAAGATGAAAATTGTTTTTCGTGACTTTGTTCAACTTAATTATTGTACTAAGAAATAATTAATATAATTAAATTTTTAAAAATCTCTGTTCTGGAAAAAAAATAAAGTAATGATATTAAACAGACAAGTAAATGTGAGCTGGACATTATTATTATTATTATTATTATTATTATTATTATTATTATTTAATCATCGAAATTATCATAATTAGTATTGGCGGTAGCAATTTATAAAAAGGAAAATAAGTTGTTTCATTTTAGTTTATTACATGCTTCATTTTAGAAATTTTATTCATCAACCTTGAAAATTCATTTCTGTTAGATTGGAGTGGAAGGCTGATTTTTATATCAACTATGTGAAAGATACAAGAGCAGGGAATCGAACCCGGGCCTTCCAGTCCAATCTAACAGAAATAAATTTTCAAGGTTTGATGAATAAAATTTCTAAAAAAAAAAAAAAATTCGTGGCCTATTGGAGTAGTGCCATGATCAATTTGTCACTTGATATAGCTGCGCGTTTGCAGACTCGGTGACCTTGGCAACGTATATTATGTGAGAAATGTCAAGTTGGTCATCAGCCAGGGTAGCTCAGTGGTTTGAGCATCCTCGCGTTAAGCGGAAGGCCGGGGTTCGATTCCCTGCTCTGGTATTTTTCACATAGTTAGTATAAAAATAAGCCTTCCACTCCATTCTAACAGAAGTGTTTTATTATTTGTTGGAAATTGTTTAGTGAACTTTTACGTATTCGAGGTTACAATGGTCCCGCATTTTTCCATGATACTTCCACCACAATATTTATAAAATAACTTCCTCTTTAAATTATTGTATAAATACAGTCGGCAGCGAGAGTACCAAGCACTAGCAAAAATTCCTACATAAAAAAAGTTCACTTAATACTGTTTTGTTAAATAAATCCTTGTCGAATCATGTTCTTAGACTGACTAAAAACAGGATTCGACAAGAATTTATTTAACAAAACAGTATTAAGTGAACTTTTGTTATGTAGGAATTTTTGCTTGTGCTCGGATACTTTTGCTGCCGACTGTATACTGTAGAAGAATGATATATAAGTATAGCGATGGAAAATTTTGAGAACATTTTGCGCCATAGCAATTTTTATACTATATAAAGTTATCACTCTACGACACAAATGTGTTGAAAAGATGCATGTTTTTGTTAATGACATCCCTGAAATTGTTTAAGAAATTTAACAACTATATATATGTTAGTTTTATCTGTAATACTTCTGTTGGTTACAAAAATTGTAGCATATAAGAAATTTATAAGAAACTAGCAGGCTACGCCCGCTTCGCTGGTCACTATTTTTAAATGAATCACTATAGTTAATGAATTCTCAAAATTATATCAATTTTTACCATGCGAAAAAAAAAAAAAAAAAAAAAAAAAAATAGAAAAAAAAAATGTGATTGGAAAAAATGTCGCAACGGGTCCCCACTTCCCTTGGCAGCGCAGGCAATTGTGCGCTGCGCGCGCACTTTTATGTTCAACACTCTTAATGAATCACTATATTACCGTAAGGGAGAAACATAAATTAAAAAAAATATATTCTAACATCAGTGGAATAATCGGTTCGGGCCACCACTGCCTGCGGCAGCGCATACAGGCGCGCAAATTTCGCATGCTCCTTCACCTACCGTTCCCGCCCCTCCTAATTATTTTAGACTTTAAAAAATACTCGCACTCGTTCTTTCGGGCTTTTAAACCTAATAATACTAATTTCCAACATTTTATCTGAATTTCTTTGTTTTGACCCCTGCGCCCGATCCTTTCCCGCCCTTCATAATAATTCTGTATTTTCGAAAATATCCGCAATCGATTTATCGGGCCTCAAAACCTAACAACACTAATTTTCAGCGCTCTAACTCTTATTTATATATTTTTGCCCTTTCTCCTCCCCTTCCTGTCTATCCTAATAATTTTACAAATTCGAAAATATACGCAATCGATTTGTAAGTATCAAAAACCTCTATGTACCAAGTTTGAACGACCTAACTCTTTTTTTATTTTTTGCCCATCCGTCCCCTCCTCCCGCCCTTCCTAATAACTTTACAAATTCGAAAATATCCGCAATCGATTTGTAGGTATCAAAAACCTTTATGTACGTTCTAACACTATTTTAATTTTTTTTTTGCCTCTACGCCCCCCCCCCCCCAAACACACACACACTGACCCCCCTAATAATTTTACACTTTCAAAAATCTCCTCATTTGACTTGCAGATCTCTAAAACCTATCTGTACCAATTTTGAACGGTCTAACTATATTTCTATTTTTTTTACCCCATAGCCCCCCTTTCTCGCCCCATCTGGGAAGAATTTCTAAAAGTAAAGAAATTAGTTTTTATGCATTTATGGGAGCTATATTTTAGAGCAAAAATATCGTTCACATATATTTTTTTCTGTTTGCAATATAAAGGATTATTTCAAATCACGTTTTGCCCCCTCTCCTCCCCTCTTGGGGGCTGAATTTCGAAAATTCCAGAAATTAGTTTTTAGGTATTTGTATTAGCTATACATTAGAGCAAAAATTTCACATATATCTGTTTTTCTGTTTGAGATATATAGGAGTATGTGAAACCACGTTTTGCGCATGTGAAATCACGTTTTGCCCCCTTTCTCCCCTTGGGAACCGATTTTCTAAAATTCCAGAAATTTGTTTTTAGATAATTAAATTAGCTATATTTTAAAGCAAAAATTTTACGGATATCTGCTTTTTTCTTTGAGATATGAAGGTTTTTGTGAAATCACATTTTACCCCCTACACCCCCTTGGGGAGGGAATTTCGCAAAATAGCTTCTTAGGGGGTGCTTGCACTATATGTTCTATAATCTGACCCAGTTTCGAGTCAGTTGCTCCAGTAGATTTTGCTGTGCGTTGATGAGTCAGTGAGTGAGTGAGTGAGTGAGTGGAAGTACTCTTTTATATGCATAGATAAAATATAGTTATTAATTTAAATGTATCATTAATTGCATAAGTAAGAATATTAGCGTTTGAGTACGTTCATATAATTTTTACACTTTTTAAAAACTCACTGTTTTATTATTATTATTATTATTATTATTATTTTTAATGCGCTTTCTAAAATTATTTAATATTTTTCAAGCTTCTTATTTACTTGTGAAAGCGCAAAAACATTTCAATTTTGAAAAATTCCAGAGAGCAATAGTTTCTTAAAGCCTTTCGAACAGTTTATTGTTAAAAATATATTTTTTTAATTTACAACCACTTCCTAAATTGAAGCTTTTAATTTAAATCCTATTTCAAGAAATATTATTATATAGCCAAGGTTCCTAGCCTAGACAATCGGCCTTGATGCGAATATCAATATCGTTATTATATACCTACGTAGAATCTAACATTTACATACTCGCCAACATCCTAATTAATATTTCGTAGTATTGTTAGTCCCCAGGGCCTGATTATCCAAAAGGCTCAGGAAGCACAAGCTTCCCCTCTAAAAATTAAGCAGGGCCCCCCAAAAAGAATTAAAATCATGGTCTCGAATTTTTTGTTTCATATTTTCACACTGAGATTGAATTTTTTCTGAGAAAGGTTACCTAAAACAAGACAAAACACTCACTATTTCGGGAAAAATCTATTATTTAACCTCAAAAATCTGAATGTTCTTAATTAAAAAGTTGTATGATTTTAATGTTCTGTCTAAAAACCACCCAGTTGTATGAAAAAAATAAAATAAAAAAATAAATAAATAATAATAAACACACACTATTTTTTGGCCTATAGCATTTTTATATACCGATATGTAACAGGAAAACAAGATTTTCCGAAATGAAAGGGAGCCCCGAAATGATGCCCAGCTTCCCCTAGCTTCAAAGCTTAATCGGGCCCTGTCAGTCCCGCCCTTTTTTTTTACACCAGTGAATTTTTAAAGTAATATTTTCCAAATGCAATTACGATTAAATAAAAAGAAAAATGATACTGGTGTAAAAAAGAAGGTGGGGCTAACAATACTACGGAATATTAATTAGTATGTTGGCAGGTATGCACTTGTGTTATTCACACACATACATACACAAGAAAAACCGTACGCATATGCATATAGTATCACATACCATCACGCATATCTTCAAGAATAAATGCTTTTATTTGAATATTTGCACTATATCTTAAAGCTTTTAACACAGAAATTGAAATGTAATTTCATTTAAAAACTTTATATAAATAGTATTAATAAATTTTAAATTGGTAGTAATATTCACAATTAAAATTACATTTTGATAATTTGAAAACTTTTAAAGCCAGTTTTATACATCCAAAATGCAAAAAAAAAAATTTCATTAAAGTGCTGTTCAATAGTTTAAACAAAACTTTAATGCTGTTCTTTTGAAATACAGATGCTTTCAGCGGAAATCGGAAATGAATTAGTTAAAACTTTATACTAAAAATGAGCTTCAGTTGTTAGCAGTTAACCTGTTCTTAATGCAACATTGTCTATTGACAATAAAGTTATAAATTTATGTATATTTTCTTAGTATCTATTAATATAGAGAAATAATTTTGGGCGATATACTTTCAGTATTGCATTTGAAGCAAAAGAACCATTTATAGTCTTCTGAATTGATAAACTTTAATTATAACAACGCATTGTAACTGCAAAAATATACGCACAAATCACTGTAAAAAAAGGTTTCTGAAATAGGTAAAGATTTGTAAGATATTTGGGTAAAGCAATGCTCCAAATTGGAAAGTTCTGTTTATAACACAAAATGGGTCAGAAAATCTATCTATTTTGAGTTTACAAACTTGTTATGTAAGGTTTACTATCTTATTTTATATTTTTGTCTATAATAAATAAAGACATTGTATAGAAAGTATTGTATCATTCACCTCTTATTAAAAAAAAAAAAAAAAAAAAAAATCTAACATGCGTAGATGATCTAAACAAAATGTAAACATTTCGTATATATACATACGTATGTAAACTGCAAAAAATAAACCCCAAAACAATTTTATCCAAAATTGGTCTCGTATCCAATTTAGATTGAAATTTTGGGTTATAAACAGAACTTTCCAATTTGGAACTTTACTTTTTCCAAACATCTTACAATTTTTTTCCTATTTCAGATTTTTTTTTTTTTTTTTTTTTTTTACAGTGAAATTTTTACTGATATAGATTGGAATTTAAAAATACATTGAATAATTCAAAATAAACTCGTGTTGTAGCGATAAGGAAACATGGTTTTTTGTACGCGCACACACACACACACACATATACAAACACATACACATTCATATTATTTAAATATTAAATTTACGAAATTAAACAAAAATATTTCCAATTTAAAACAAGGTTAGTTTAAACCGAACAAAAATGCTTTTTGAAGAAACGAAACAAATATTCGTGAAAGCTTATTGTTTAGAATTTTTACTTAAAAAGTATATACTACATAGAAATATGGGCTGAAAAAGTTTTTGGTAGTAAAATTATTTAAAAAATCATACTTACCAACATTTTATATTTTTAAATTAGATTTATTATGAATAATTCTTAACAGAAACATGGCCTTTTATTTTTATACGATTAAATAAAGTAAAAATTGCTGTAGAAAACTTCTGGTATGATGTCTCCCTCCGAATTCGGCAAACTTGGCAACTGTGTTTAAATAATTTAATTTTCTTTTAGTTTATTCTGTCTCATCATTTTAAATAGCACTGCTATTTTTAGGTGCCATAATGGAAATGAAAATTATAATATCAAACGTATCATCCTTCAATGTCAGGGGTTAAAGTTACAGATATCGTTTCTTCTTTTTTAAATTTAAATGTTTGGACTACGGAAATGATAATGTAACCTAGTAATTAACACAGCTTGATGTATTAAATTTTCTGATTAGGAAAATTATGCATTGTATTATGATCTAAAAGATAAACACTGACTTTTTCAAAACTTTATGTATTATTATCTAAGTTACCATTGTTAGGTGTAAATCGTTGTTAGGTGTAAATCATTGATATAGTAAAGAGGAATTCTTATCAGCCTTAAAATATTACATTTGTTTCTGAGTGCTACAGTTACTGAAAGTAACTTTTTTTTTTTTTTTTTTTCAAAAATCTTAGATATACAAATATACATACATATATAACCTGTCAAATTACTAATAATA
This sequence comes from Salticus scenicus, assembly GCA_963930645.1. Classification (NCBI taxonomy): domain Eukaryota; kingdom Metazoa; phylum Arthropoda; class Arachnida; order Araneae; family Salticidae; genus Salticus; species Salticus scenicus. The sequence goes on from OZ005653.1 coordinate 275,422,764, forward strand.
CCGAAAAGATTTTTAAATTCCACCCCTTTTTCCACACCACTTTATTTTTAGAGAAATTTTCTTCAAATGTACAGTCGGTAACAAAATTGTCCGAACACTAGCAAAAATTCCTATGTAAAAAATATACACTTCATACGGTTTTGTTAAATAAATCCTTGTAGAATCCTGTTCTTAGTCAGTCTAAGAACATGATTCGATAAGGATTTATTTAACAAAACAGTATGAAGTGTACTTTTTTTACATAGGAATTTTCGCTAGTGTTCGGACACTTTTGTTACCGACTTTAATTGCGATTAAACAAGAAAAGAAAGAAAATAGTCTGAAAAAAGACTGGTGTGAAGAAAAAAAAGGACAGATACAGCCAGTATTCCGGTTATTAATTAATAAGTTGGAAGGTATGTTTATATATCAAAGCTCGAACTCTTCGCCCTTTTTTCAGGACACTCTCACTGATGAAAGATTTCTACCATTTTTGTTACCGCTATTTTTATGCAATAATCTCTAACATATTTAATCACGATACTTTAACAGAAGAACACAGTAAATATTTCTGTATATATATAGTGGTGGCAAAGAATTCAAAAGATTTTCATTTCAGAAAGTGTCCTGAAAAAAAGGCTGAGACTTCGATCTCCGTATAATCATATATATATGTATATTAGGGGGACGGGAAAATAATGTCGTTTTGAATTAAAATACTGACATCGGAAATTTATCCTGGATAAAATTTAAGATATTCTTAGGTAACTTATAAGATGGTTATTTCTAAAGTACCATGTAAACACTGTTAAACAAAAATTTCCGGTTTCATTTTATTAATTCAAAACGACATTATTTTCCGGTCCCCCTAATATATATATATATGATTTTTTTTTTAAATTATGTTTCATTATATATATATATATATATATATATAATAGCGTGCCGTTTACAAACATTATCCGTATTGAAGAATGATTTTATATTTTGCATGAAATAAACTTTTTTTTTTCTTCGCAGAAATGAAAAAAATAAAAATAAAAGAGTTTTATGAAGCATAAGTTTCACTGAAAACTATAATATTTTGATATTTTGTATTCATGAAGTTCTATACAATATTATATGAGCTTATAAATTTTAATCAGAGAAATTCCTAAAATTTATTGTTGTAAAATATATACTGAATGTTATTTTCACTATAAATATAAAAAGTAAGCAGACTTATATGATTTAATTATTTTTCTTTCGGTGTTTTATTATTGAAATCAAGGAAAGTTTTCATTTGTTTGTTATTGTCTGTTTATGCTTTCTTTTCTTTGAGTTTATAGAAATTATTATAAATCATACATATTTTACAAGACGCTTGAAACATATTGATGAAGGCTAAAAATAACAACATGAAACACCTAGTAAAAAAAAAAAATTCTTGTCATTTCTGTATGTTAAATTATACCGTACGATTGCCATTGATTCGTAACAACACGGTTATTTTTGATAACCATACAAACGCTATTTTTTAACTACTTTTCCTTTTAAAAAGGGTTATAAGTAGGGAAAAATTCAAAATAAAATAAGTAATGAAATAGAGTACACTGAAATATACTCGGAAGGAATTATTCTAGATAAAGTAATTATACTTGGTACTTTTACGTTAGCTGGATACCAAGGAGCATTTTTGCCAAAATGTGTGCTAGAACGCTAGAGTTGTTAGAATTTATATAGCAACGGTTATACATCTCAAAACTGAAATTTTAAAAATGTCATGCAACATGCATTTACAAATTCATACTTCCTGTTTATTTTTTATTATTATTATTATTATTATTATTTTTTAATTTTCTAAATAAAGTTTATAATTACGAACGTAATAGAATATTTCATAGAAACCTCAATCAAAATACATGTTTGGTAATAAAAACATTATTTGATTTCCCGATAGCAAAAAAGTTCTGTTTATACGTTCTTGTTTTTTTTTTTTTTTTTTTTTCTTAAAGAAAGGATAAGAAAATTATCTGTATATGTGCAGATAATTATATACAGTTTATTCATTTAGCTGACTGAAGAAAATTTAAGTAATTTTAAAGTATTGGCTAATAGGCAGGTTAATTTTTGTGTTAATATTTTTTTTTTTTTTTCAAAATCACATGGTTTTTGGATAATCATATAAAATTACTAAGACCTGAATGCTTTTTTCCATACATTTCTCTACCTGCCTATTTTTATTTGTTCATTTATTTATAAATTACTACCATGCTAAAAAGTTTGTTGAAATCAAATATTTATTCATAAAATGTTTACAGCAACTCATGAAGGTTTGCTTTTATAAAATTAAACAAAATATCATGCATTAAAAAAATTACGCATATTATGAAGTATATAAATAGCAATTGTTAAATCAGATACATTGATTAAATTCAGCTTTTAATTTACTTTACTTATTTTCATTAATGTCTTTTTTTTTCATTTAAATAAAAAATGAATTTTAGTGACAATAGGCTCAATAACATATAGAATTAGAAGCTGCATTTATAGGGCTGACTCTAGGCTAATTTGGCAGGGTTCTCTACCCGGCGGCCCTTTTAAGTGCATTTTAGCACCCGGCGGCCCTTTTTCAATCTATTTTAGCACTCTGTGGCCCTCTTAAAAACAGTTTAATACCAAGTGACCTTTTCTAACACTTTAAATGTTCAACTAGGCCTTTAGATACTTTTCTTTCTGATATGTAACCTTCTAGTAATAGATTTACAACATTCCTAGAAAAACAAATGCATATAGCCTACATGTATATACCTAAAATTAGTAATTTACTTTTGCCTTGTACAAAAATCACAATATAGAAGACCGCAAATTATGCAAATAATGTCCTTTTTATTGAATCCCCCCCTGGCGGCCCTTTTGTTCAAGAGTCAGCACTAATTTAAAATTCGTAAAGTCAAACCGAACTCTGTTAAAAACACATAAAACCCCCCCACTTTTTTGTTCGAAATTATTTCATCGATTAATTAACAATTATAGCTGCATAAATTACACAATTTTCATACTTTATTATTTAATTAATCTTAATACAATGTGAGACTGCAATTTTTATTTTATTATTATTATTTTTTTAAACAAAAATGGGAACGAACTTCCGTTAAACTGAAAAATCAATTAAGTAATTAACTCGTATGAAATAAGAGAATGAATGTGATTAATATGTTGAATTACTTTGGTGCAAAAATTTTCTCTCATTTTTGACTAAATCGATGATGAAACAAGAGTTGGGAAGAGTTTTAAAATTTTTAATTTAAATAATAGGTCTTGTCTGAAAATAATTTGGGAACATTGTGAAGATTTTTTTTTCTTCTCATTAAATCTGATTATGTACCAGTAATTACAAAATTCTAATTAAATCATTTTATGGAGGGTAGTTAGAATTAAACGGACGATGGATAGCTTCGGTTCAATTGATTGAATACGGATAAAATTTCTAATACGTGTTATATGGATCATAGAACTGAGGATAACGTAAAAAAAAAAAAAAAAAAAAAAAGGTTTTACATTTCGCTATGAAATACAGTCGAACCTCGTTAACGTGAATCTGAAGGGGCATAAAAAATTTCTTCATGTTATCAGCAGTTCATGATACCAGTAATTCAGAAACTAATCTTCGTTTTGAAGGGGGAATGTGGAAATAGTTCACACACATTAAAAGTAATTCACGTTAAGCGTGTTCACGTTAACAAGGTTCGACTGTAGCGCTTTGTCGGTAAAAGCAGATATTGTAACGTCTCCGTCAGATGAGGTAGCGTCAAATGGAGTATATCACAGCCTTAAAATACAATTCTTTATTTTTAAATACAATTAATCACAACCTAGAGTAAATGTAGGTTCAACAGTAAATTAGGTGATTGAGTCCATAAAACTAGTGAGAGTTCTAAACTAGTTAGAGTTATGCACAAATAAATGTCGCCTGCCTTTGCAAGGCAAAGTTTCTGATATCGAAGAAAAAAGCTTCGAGCCTCAGCTCGTACACCACTTAATTCCTCTCTGTCTTCTCTCCCTTCTCCCTTCACAAGAAGACTCGGTTTTTGGAGGGGGGTGAAATTGTCCTTTAAATCTCCAATAGTCTTTTAGAAGGAGGTAATCCGTTGATCTCTCATTTGCTAAGCTGTGGCGCCAAGGTGGTGAAGTCCGTCCCACGGAGTCCCTCTTTTCAACATTTCTCCGGGAAATGCAACACATGTCACGGCATTACAGGGCGGCTATCCTTTTGTTAAATAATGTGAAAATCGTAGACTTTCAGTCTACTATGTTTGTTTGAAACATCACAGCTTGAAACATTACAATATAAATAAAGAAGTGTGAGTTGGGGTAAGATGCTCCGTTGGACAAGATGCCATGTCACGTAGTCCTCTATGCAAAAGCCGTAGGGGGACGCCGGCCACTGACAGGAGTGGTGCATCATTAACGAGAAGTATGTTAATTTTTTTGTGAATTTTTACAAATTTATTAGATTAATTTGTATCGATAATCCATATTTTCTTCGTCTGCAAAGTGTTAAAAAATTTTACTTGTCCCTTGTTTAGTTAATTATGTAAACCATGGTTTACAAGAGAAAAAAAAAAAAAAAAAGTCAGATAATTTTTAAAATACAGTGCTTGGCCTTCCCGCCAAACCTGAAAAGGAAGAATGTCTTCCCTTTTATAAATTAATAAGCTGACTTGCGTCTCGTTCAACGTTTTCGGGTAAGATAATAAAAATGTTTTATGATATTATGCTTGTAGTTTTGCTTTGAGAAAAGATGCCTGGTTGTCTTTTTTATTGTTTAAGCTACATTTTAGCATTAATTTTAGTAAAACATTGACTAAGACAATACATAATATTTTGTTTTAATTTTGTCTATTCGAATCATGTATTTTGAAATAATTATATAATGTTTCATAAAATTATGTATTAAATATTGAAATATCGTATATGGGATTATATGAGATTATCCCGTATACAGGATATCCCGTATATCCTATGTTACCACTAAATAGATGGCCATTTAACTCCAAGATTGGGGTAGGATTTTGAAACGAAAGTGTTGATGAAAACTTTTATTTCAAAGAGTTTATAATATTAAGTTAAATATATTTTTAACATATACTCAAAAATACAAATTTTCACAAGAGATCGATAAATAACAAATATAATCAACAGGGGATTTTACAGAATTATTAAACAAAAGCTATATTTTCCTCCAGACTACTCTGTCTTGCAAATAGATTTTGCTCTAAAAGTCATTCTTATAGATAGGTTACATAATTTGCCTACAATAACCATGCTGCTGGTCAAGAAGAAACGCCCATTAGTCGATTTTATTACGACTAATGGGCGACAAATATAATTTTCATCTACATTAGAACGTAAAGTATTTAACTATGTTCAATAGCGGAACAATGTAAAATCAAGAACAATAAGCATAAATAGTGAATTTAAATACATGCATATATAACAATAAGAATAATTCCATATTATAATGATCAAACACTAGGAAGGAATAATAGCAGGAGACTTGGCGTTGGAATATTAAACCAGGAATAAACTACTACGTCAGAAACGCCAAAGAAAAATTATTAGACTTGAATTAGCAAGATATCATTAAATTATTACATATGGAAGTGGAGCATTATACCATAGCCTCCTAAACTAGATGTCTGTCAAGTAGTTCGGAAACGTGGCAGCAGTTCAAGTGGTAGACAGCGCCACCTGGTACAGATTCCGTGACTTTTTTAATCAACAGCCACCAAAAAATTTTAAAAGTGGAATTTGGTATACATAAAAGGCGAACACAATCGAAGAAACTTCGATTATATATATCATATATGACTTCTTAAAATTATTATTGACAGTTGAATAAAAAAAATGCGCAATCTGTACCAGGTGGCGCTGTCTACCGCTTGGACTTAGAGAACTGTTGCCAAGTTTCCGAGCCACGCGACATTCATCTAGTTTAGGAGGCTATGATTATACAAAGAAAAAGGTACTGAAATGTTACTAAATTTGAAAAAAAAAAAAAAAAAAAAACCCTCTGCTATATTTTTATCGAAGGCAATTATAGCAGCAGTATAATAGGTAATTAGTTGTTCTGAGACAGCGATCTGTTATAGTATCAAATTAATTCAATATCATTGCCGAACAACTCAAATGAACCAAAATAGGTGTAAGACAAATGAATCAAACAACAATGACTCGAAATAGATGTAAGCGAAAAGCAGAATATTATAAATAATTTAACAAACTCTTTTTTTTTTTGTGTGTGTGTACATATTTGAACATTTTTTGTATATCTTTTACGCAAACTTTGGTGTCATGGATAATACACATTGGAAGTTACGAATACTTGAACCGAAGATATTTGTCTGTAAATATCGCCAGTTTCATTTTGATTACAATGTATAATACATTACATCTAGCTTACATAAAATTACATTCGAGTTTACAGTTTTTTTTTTTTTTTTTTTTTTTTTTTTGCCGTGCCTTGAAAGTACAGTCAGGAAAAAAAAAAAAAAAAAAAAAACACCCGCTGTAATTTCGTTATTTATTGACGCAGGAACATCTAATAGACATAATTCAACAGTAAATTAAATGCACTTTCTGAAAATGTCGTCGAAGTTAGAATTAGGGGTCATCTACATATATAAACGCCAATACAATACAATAAACGCCAACTGTGATTTTTTTCAATAGCAACACCCAATTTTGACATCATATTCAAATTTCTGAGAGTCTGGCAGTGCGGAAAAGTATACTGTTTATCTACTTTATCTTTAGTATTTATAGAGTTATAATCAAAAATGTGTTAGGGGGTTATCTCTAAATGTACAAAAATAAAATTAAGATCCTATAAGAAATATACAAATTTTAATGTTTGACACCGGAAATCTTTCAGGAAAAAAAGAATTATATAAATTAATAAAAACTTTATAATTTTAAGTTTCTTAATTAACCACAATTCAATTTTTTGGATTTGTATAAACTTCAGTAATTTTTTTAGATAAATTTAGGTCTATTTAAATACATTACGCTTGCGACTGGTCCAGACAGTACTCTTTGAAAAAGTATGAAATAATATAGATATAGATATAGATAGACAATAACGTATAAACCAGGGGTCGTACTCTCCGCCCTTTTTTCAGGACACTCTCATGAATGAAAAATTTTAAAATTTATTGCTACCACTATTTTTATAAAATAATTTCATCCCTGTTTAATCATGGTGTATTACTACAAATATACTAGAAGTATTTCTGCATGAAATTTGTGGTGGCAGTAAAAACAGAAAATTCTTACTTATGAGAGTGTCCTGAAAAAAGGGCGGAGAGTACGACCCCTGATAAACTAAATCTTTTCGGATAAATTATTGTAAGGGTTCATGAAGTAAATATTAAACAATTTTAATCGCACTTACCAGTTTTGGGTCAGTTGAACTCTTTGGAACTGTAAGATTCGTTTTATAATTTCTATGAAAATATAATTTCTTAATTAATCCTTTCGCGACTGCTGACATAGATTCACGCCATTTCAAAATCTGTAACTCTGTCAGTGGGCGTTCCTTTTGTAATTTGTGTGTTACTTATTTCTTAAGTGTGTACCCATTGTTCATATTTTTGCAATAAAATATACTATGGATAGAAATATGTTGATTAGAAAGACTATAATTATAATGTATATCCATTTGTAATATAATTGTGAATACTGAAAATTTGTTCTGAAATATTAAGCATATCTTTCTATTTAAAACAGTTAACCCCGCCTATTTAGTTAATTTTTTTCTTCTAGTGATCGTTTAAAAGATTCAAAATTTATCACCAGTAATCGATGAAGTAAATACCACTTGTGCATATTTTTGTCAACATAAAATAAGGGGTTTAACACGAATACTCGATGTCACATTTACTTTTCTTTTCTTTTCTGTATTGTTTTGTTTTGAACAACGATGAAGGCGGGGCTTTTCTTCTTTAGAAAACAGGAATTCTTGATGACCAATGACTAAAAATCATCATTTTTGTTTAATTTCTTTGCGTTTGACGTTGTTGTTATATAATTTGACCCATAAGTGAAATATAAAAATATTTTGTTTAAATTTCTTTGTTATTTTTTAAGATTTGATCCGTTATCTCATGCAAAACTTTATAAGAGACGGCCCCCTAAACCGCTCGAAAAGAAAGATTTATTTAGATCTCGAAAACTAATAACTGGAATGAGCTGCAAATTTGCACACCCATATTTTTGAGCATTAGGATTCATTTTATGTAAAAATTAATATAGGTCATAATTCATAATTTTTATAAATATGAATTTATTAATATTTTTCAGAATTAAAAATATTTTTCTGAATCAAAAGTAATGATGGATTATGTTTGGGTTTCTTCACTGTATCTTGTAAAAAAAAAAAAAAAAAAAAAAATATATATATATATATATATATATATCGATCAAGTTATTTTTTGTGAAGATATTAACAAAAGTTTGAAATATGAATTTAACATTAGCATCTTCAAATTTTGAACGCTTATAACTCTGTGAAAAAATAAGAAAAATATACTACCAATATACTTTTTCGCGTTGTCGTGATCCCAGGAATTCAAATATAAAATAAAAATGGGGCATTAACTTTGAAAAAAATCAAAGTTGGTGCGCGTTTTAATATGTAGACGACCCCCAATTCAAAATTTCAGTTCATTTTCTGAAACTACTCTCAATTTCCCGACGAATGATGCCTACTACATTTTTCTACATCGATTAGCAACGAAGTTACGTTGAGTGTTGCGTTTTTTTTCCCTCGACTGTACCAAAGTTATGCTTAAAAGAACATTTAAATTAAGCTAAAACTATCACCTTATTTACAATGAATTCAGCAGACTATTTAGGATTTAACAGGGTACCTAAGGCGACTGGGTTTTAATGTTCAGCATAAATATAAAATATTTTGGGTAATATTTAACGTTTGAAAACATTTCTCTGCTTCATAACTAAATATTACTTTTTATTTCCTTATACAAAGTATAAGAAAGCATAGTAATCCTGATTTGCAAAATTGATTTTGTATTTCGCATAACTCAAAAATGAATAATCGTAGAATGTTGCAAATTTGTATGTGTACACTTGCAGCTTTGGAATTATAGTTCAAACAAACAAACTTAGTTACAATTTACAATGGTGCCAATATTAGACTTGAATTTTTGCTGTTAAATAACAATAATTAAGAAGCGTAAAATTAAAATTTGATATATCCTTTTAAAATTACAGCTTTTAAACACAGTATGAATATTAATTAAAAAAAAAAAAGTGAAACTAAATTAATAAAATGTCTATTCATATAACATCCGTCTACTAAAGTCGATTAAAGAAATACAAAATACAAAATTATAAATATGTAAAAATATTATAATAATTTACGTTTTAAAGTTCTTTAAAGAGAAGAGAAAAACATTATTTATTTATTTATTTATTTATTTAAGTTATTATTATTATTATTATTACTGTAAATTCTTCAAGCAGAAAATATTTTGCTGATCAAGGACATATCCTCTAGCCGAAAAAAAAAAGTTATTTTGATCAGCAAAACATGTATTTAATGAAGCTTTCATGCAAAACAGAAACTTTCTCAGTCATCCAAAAACAAAGAGTGTATATTAATTTAATTTTACGCCATTTTTGTTTTTATGCCGCAGAAAATTTTCAAACAAAACGGTAATAAAGATGAGAAAATTTAATAGTTAACATGTATCATTATGGCCTTTAGTCACGTATTTCATTTTAAAGGGTATAAAGAGACGTGACGTCAGGAAATTTTCGACTCTAATATCATCACTGTGAAATTGCTATTGAAAATAATAGTTAACAGTTTTCAAGTTTGATTAAATTTTACTTATTCATGGAAGCTGCATATTGCATATGCAAGTATACATGTACACAAATATAAATTTTTGTCTATTTATTTTTCTATTTAATTATGTATTGTAACGGCGATAACTTTTATTTTTAGATTTTTTTAATTTTAGAAATAAGTATATTTTTTTTTTAAGTCTGATACAATTTATGCATGCATTAAAGAATATACGAAAATATAGACAGGTGATAAAGTAAGCGTGGGTGTGAGTGTATGGTTTAAGGTAAAAGGCGTGCGCTGAAGTGCAGGGCCCGACTATGCTTTTTGAAGACCTGGGGCACTGATGCTATTTGGAGGCCCCCTTCCTCTGCTCGATAGATCTCACCAGAAAGACCCATTCTCAAATAAAATAAATTAAATTAAATTAAAAATAAATAAATAAATAATAGTGCGTTTTTTAAATTTTCCTTTCAGTTATACCTTCTATTTCCTGATTTTTGTAGCAACCTATAGCAAAATGATTAATTTTATGTTCAAGACAAATGAAAAACTGAAGCACATTGTTCAGCCAATATATTAGTTTAGGAGATTAATGATGAAATTTAACAATTGTTTAAGCACTCTAATTAAATATAGAAAGAAAATTTTAATTAGTTTTTGTTTTTAATAGACATATAATGGAAAAAATTGTACTATTTATTACCTCATCTGAAGCTTTGGAAATGAGGCCTCCTAAATTTGGAGGCCCTGGGCCAGTGCCCCATGTGCCCATGCCATAATCTGACCCTGCTGAAGTGTCTAAGCCTGGGTAGATTGCAGTCCGTCGGGATGAGCTCTTTCTAAAGATTCGTAGCTTTATTCATGTACATTTCAGAAAAAAAAAAGGAGGAAACTCTGAACATATAGGCCGACAAGGTTAGGAAGCAGAACCTCTTGGCCGGTTACATTGGCCGATAACACTGCTCTTCATGAAGACTGACCCCAACACTATTTTTGCAAATACCTATTAAAATGATCTCATGAATCCGGAAATGGCACTAAATTTGCCCTATCATGATGCCATATTGGATTTATTTACAGATGTTTCCAGATTGGCATTTGTACTTGTCTTGATTTCATTACATAGGCAGTGTTGCGCCAGCAAACATTTGAAATATATTTTTATTTTTATAATTCTGTATTCCAGATGATTTTTTTATCTCCGTTTTCAAATTCGTTTGCGACTTTAATATGGCCGATCCAAATATTTTCACGTTTGCCAAGAACTTTTAATCCTCTTTCATCTATAGATAAGTTTAATTTGTCAATTACGTCAATTCCTAGCACAATTTCATGTGCTAGATCTTGTATAATATAAACATTGGCAGAAACCACAATGCCCTCAATACACAATTCCGTTGGAAAATACCCTAACGGTTACACGACTTCTTTGGCGATATCCGATTATTTTACATCATCACACGAAATCTCGCCAAATGGCAGAAGGTTGATCATATGGCCCCTCCCGCCTATTTTTAACACTTTTCGGTAATTTTATGGCTATAAATTTTATTTGTAGGGGAGAAAAGGATTATTTTAACTGTTAAATATCTGAGGATCTACAGTCGGTAACAAAAGTGTCCGAACACTAGCAAAAATTCCTATGTAAAAAAAGTACACTTCATACGGTTTTGTTAAATAAGTCCTCATTGAATCCTGTACTTACACTGAATAAGAACAGGATTGGACAAGGATTTATTTAACAAAACCGTATGAAGTGTACTTTTTTACATAGGAAATTTTGCTAGTGTTCGGACACTTTTGTTACCGACTGTACAGAAGCGAAAAATTCTAAATTATGAACATTTGCATTATATTTTATTAATCAATTAATATTACTAATTAATATTATTATAATATTTTTTCTGTTTTTTAGTATTAAAATAATACTTTTACATTCTCTAAAGGAAATTCATGGCCATAAAATTATCGAACAGTAATAAAAATTGGGGGAGGGGTGGCTTTACGAGAAAACGGTGAATGATTGGGCAAAATGGAGGTCTTATTCGGATTCAGGAGGTCATTTTACATAAGAATCAGCAAAAATGGTATCAAGGCTCGATTTTTTTTTTTTTTTTTTTTTTTTTTTTTAACAGAGCAGTTTAATACAAGTTGACAAAAAGCGAGGAGAAAAGAAGGTTTACATGTAATATACATGGAAAGATCGAATTATTTTCTGCAACAACGAAGAGTGATCAAGTCGAGATGGGAGATTAGTACCTGTAGCATAACGGGCCACAGGTCCACTAAGTGAGCTTTTCGGTCGATATCTGGCCTGTACTAATCGCTCATTTGAAAGGCGGAAATTTTTAGATGGGTAAAAAAAAGTGAAAATTTTCACTTTTTAATTTCCCACACGTTTAATGTGAGGGATGCATCCACTAAGGAGCTCATTTGGGAGTGCACATGCTAGTTAAACCATAAGTCTCAGGTTCGAATCTTGGTCTTGTGACTTCCACTCTTACAAAAAAATAATTCGGATTTTCATCAATACTGCGTGTCATGCATATGGTTTAATATATATATATATATATATATATATATATAAATTAAATTCAATATCAATGACAAAATATTAATTTGTATAGAAAAGGCGCTCAAAGCAGCACAAAATAGTATGCAAAAACAATAATTTATTTATATGAAGATAAATGAAGAGATGAAAGTGAAATGTAACAAACAACAAGAAAACTTATCAAACATTGTTAATAAACAAGAAAATTGGTTAGATTTAAACATTATTTAAGCTAGAAATAAAATTATGCTGTGCCAATCTCTTCAGCAGGTGGGAACACAGCTGTTAAAAAATTATGTAGTACTAGCAGGTTTCAAAAGATATGCTGGCTAGCATACTCCAAATGTAATTCAAACTGAATAGCAATGAAAAAGTGTTTTTATTTACTGAAGATTAAAGTTAAGTTTTGATAATTCAAAAACCAAAATTTCTATTTATTAAAAATCATATTATAGCCAACAAAAAATCATTTAAAATATACAGAAAAAGATTTTTATATATGAAATGCTAGCCATACATACCCCCACCCGAACCTACTAGAAAAGATGAAAAAACTCACCACCTGCTAGAAACAACATCTTTAAAATTCATCCCAGCTCAAAAACTTGAAAAAACACTAAATTTTCCTTCCATATCCAAAGATGTCCGAGAACTTTCCAGGTCTGGCGAAACAAATAACTCCAAACATTAGCAAAATGGTCTTCCTGAAAGGCTTTAAACCAAATGCATCAAACTGGACACCTATATGGATCACCAATCAAAAAGCAGATACTGCGGCACTGACACTAAAATTCAAATTTTTTTGTATAATGAAATATAAAACTCAAAGGATACAAGTTTTTATAATATAATAAAGCTTGAAAATTGAAAACTTGTTTATCAAAATTAAATTTTAAATTACATAACCTTTTGATTCTTAAAATATGGTTGATAATAATATTTATGTAAATTCTGTGACTCAAATTAGAATACCAATGCGGCATACAGTTAGTAATGAAGTTAAAACTTTTTCTCTTGTCAAATAAATCAGTATATAAATTATTATTTTTTAAATCAAATGAAATATCCAAAAAATCAGCTTCATCATTATTATTGTTGGCTTTATTCAATTTTAAACAATCTGGATAAATTAAACTTGAAAAATTATCAAAATTAATATTGAAAATTATTAAATCATCGATATATCGATAAGCATGTAAACAGATATTATGAGTTACAGTGAACTGATATTCAAAGAAAAATAAAAAAAGATTAGCTGCACAGGAAGAGTAATTAGTACCCATGCCAATACCATGAAATTGTTTGAAAACTTTGTCATGAAAAAAGATAAAATTATTATTTAAACAAAAATGACACAGACTAAGAAAAAAATCTCGAGGGATATTCAATTCATCTCCAATACAAAAAGTGTCAAAAATATTTATATATATATATATATATATATATATATATATATGTAATAAGTTTTTTCCCCCTGTTAATATTACGCCTATATTTCATATCGACTGTCTCCATAGTTGTTTTAAAAGAAATAAATTTTTCACATGGTGAAAAAGAATATCATAAATGAATAAAATGTGTCAAAATCAAAATTGGGTATTATTGAAACAAAATGTATTGCCCATGGATTATTTTATAATTGGAACTGAAATGAATAGGTATATTTTAGCGTTAGTTATAAGTTTGACATTTTCCCATTTAATCCCTTATTAGGTTATAGAGCAGTTGAGTAAGACTAACAGATACTCTTTGTGAATCTCATATCTGAACCGTTTTTTTTTATAGATAGAAAAAATGAAGTATTTATTCGGATTTCTCTATCAAGGCCCAGACTTAGAATTAAATAATGATGATGACGATGTGGATAATAATAATAATAATAGTAATAATAATAATATATATATATAATACATATATTCATTTTAGTTTCAATTTCTGAATTTAAAATTTTTGTTTAACTGCCAATTTGAAATAACGGACTTACATAAATGGAGGTTCAGGGCAGAATCATCAGCTGCGGGCTTCCTTCTATATCGTATAGTGCACTAAGACAAAACAATAAGAATGTCTGCTCGCTCACACTTTAATAAAATGGATACATTTCCAGCTAAAAATTATAGTTCTAAATTTGTAGATGCAGCGACATTTTGACAATTATTAATAGCTCATGTAATTTTATAGCTTTTTTATGAAAAAATATGTCACATACAGGAATTCGATGTGGAGATATTAAAAATGTTTTCTATAGATATCTTAAATTCATTAAACGGTTTATAACTCACTCTTTCATATTAAAAATATGAAGCTTGTTTTCTCAAATTATTAAGTAATAGAATTTTTGATACATGTAATGTGTTTTCAATTTCAAAAGACATCTGATTAAGAGACCCCTCTTAGGAATGTGGGCCTAGGTTCTTGTACCATCAGCCCCTCCTCAGTGAATCATACCATGAATATTAGAAAAATAAATAAATAAATAATAATAAAGTGCATTAACCCTAGATAACAAAACTTAAATCAGTGTTACTCTTTAACTCATTCGACTCATAGACTACGAATTAAAAATAAGTACATTTTTATATTTCCTTTATTTGTTTTAAACAAATTAGCATAACTTAAAAAAGTACAAATATTTAAATTAAAAATAGAAAAGTGGTAAAAATTATAGGTTGCATTCTTGGCAGGTGTGTTCTCCACAAATAGCCTTCACTGTAAAAAATAGTTTCTTAAAAATGAGTTAAATTGTCTCAAAATAGCTCCGAAATAATAAACACTTAAATTTGAAAACCCATGTACTCATTTTTGAGTATATTGACATGCTCAAAAATGGGGTTGACCAATAAGAATCCAAATATCCCCATGTTTGACATGTCAATATACTCAAAAATGAGTACATGGGTTTTCAAATTTAAGTATATATTGTTTCGGAGCTATTTTGAGACAATTTAGCTCATTTTTAAGAAACTATTTTTAACAGTGTTGTTGCATACGTATTTTATCATTCTGCGTTTCTAAGATGGACAAAGAGTACAAATTCTGCGTCTGTTCGCCGCACTTTTAGTCGTATCTTCTGTGGACTTTTCAATGTTCGAAATATCTTCAATATTTATTTAGATAATTACTAAACATTCGACTGTTAGACGACGATTACACCAAATCTCGAAAATTAACACTTGTACAGCCGTGCTTATATTACCTTCGGATAACTCATTTTACTAGTTATGAAGGTACTAAGAGTAAGGTGGTGTGAGCTCAGCAGGAACATCTCGAATTCTCAAAACTGGCAGGGGTTGGTTAGTCTATAACAGGCCTGTCCAACCCAAAACTCTTGACGGGCTGCATTGGAAATCTATCGTACACTAGAGGGCCGCATTTTATAAATAATGCATGAACCATATACACATATAGTATATCTTTTTCCGGTGAAATCGTGAGGGTTTAAAACAGATAATATGTATATTAAATATATTTTTCTCATATAATAACTATAAAACAATCAAAAACTTATGATTATCTTTAATAAGTATAATAGTAAGAATCAGTTATTGATCTGATAATAATTTTATTAACATCAATAAGCTAGATATTTGTTTCTTTAGCTGCCTTAATCATTAAAAAATTCATTTATATTTTCATTAAAAATTTTAAGAACAATTTATTAATATTAGATGTTTTAACCGAAAATGTCAAATTCTGTCGCGGGCCGCGGACCCTTACACGGCGGGCCACATGCGTGGATTAGACTAGTGCATTAGACCAGGGCCGCGGGTTGGTCAGCCCTGGTCTAATAAGGCGAATGTTTAAGTTATCTAGGGTTTTTTAAAAAAAGCAAACTTTTTATTATTTTTATTATTATTTTAATCTAAACTAATTTTTGTTTATCTGTGAAATCTTTACATGTAAAGAATTCCGTTTTATGTTAACGTTTAACTTCAATCTGATTTCTGAAAATAAATTAAAGTAAAATAATGCAGATAATAATGCATTATTGATTCATTTATGTTAATTTGCCTTTATTCTAATCAAAAAACGTTCCACATATTCTATATCAGTTCCTCCATTTGAAAGTTACTTAAAATAAGAGATATCCTAAAATTATATATATATATATATATAAGCAGTATTTGAAACAGCTAAAATATATTTTTCCAATAGCTCTATTGATAGAAGCAAGTAATAATATTGATTTTTCCAGACCAAGAAAAACCATTAGATGATGTATGGCAACTCTCAATACCTGTCAGTTCTTCTAGAAGGTGTAAGCCATTTATCGAAAGCTGCGGTATAAAATTTCCATTAGCGCTTTGTCAGTTTTTCTCGTTGCTTTTGTTTGCGGATCCTACTTCACCATTCGGATCTGGGAATGATTAATATCACCAAATTATTTCTTGGTTTCGGGGAAAATTGTGTTACAAACAAAAGAAATGGTGATATCGGATGAAAATGATAGATGCGTTTTTGTTATTCATTTTTTTAAAATTATTATTATTATTTATTTATTTATTTATTTATTTTTTTTTTGGGGGGGGGGGGGGCATGTTAATGATTAGCAGATTTCTTTTTAACTTAATGCCATTTTTGAAGAGGGGGTTAATGGAAATAAAAAAAATATGCAAATTTGTATCGAATAAAATTCAACTATAGAATTTATTTCCCAGTTTTTTTCCCCACACTTTATTTATTTATTTATATTTCGTTGCTTCCTTATTTATTTTTGAAAGGTCCGTAACAATAATAATTTTTCTAATAAAGAAATAAATAATAAAAACAAAATATACAAAATCTGCAAAGAATGTAAAAAATAATTATAAAATAACAATCACCGAAGAAAAAGAACAATTAAAATGCTACCAAACAAAGACAATATTTTTTACTTTAATAAAAAATACTTTGATTCATCCAAAGATCCACATCAGGTTACACAAAAATGCAATTGATATTAAATGATTGTAGGAGATTGGTGTGTGTTAATTAATAAATGATAGACTTCAGTTATTTTTCATATTTTTTAATCGACGACACAGTACAAGACAACACACACTACACATATTTGACGTAAAAGATAGAAGGGGGCAAAGCCCGCAGTTTTAATGTGGGGATAAACCCGCTTATACATTCTTTTGGGGATAAAACCCGCGGTTACAAAATGGGGATATACCCGCTAGGCAATTCGACTTCTACTGCAGCCGAAAGCCAAGCAACAACTGAATTCTTGGCGCGGTCACATGACCATGAAAGCTCGCGGTGCTCGTTCGACATGCGCAGATGTCCGAACATGCCGCTCCGCGTTGCAATGTGCGCAGCACATTCAAGGTTCGGGTTAGAGATGAAGCAATATAATAATAAATGTTACACAATGCAGTATAATAATAATAGAAAATTGAAATACAAAAATACAATTATGCACAAGAATATTATATAAAAGCACATCATACAGTAATACTAAAAGTAATATTATAAGGTACACACAAGGAATTTTTTTTTTTTAATCATTAATTGGCAAAATAGCTACTTTTGAATTAGCTCTTTTCAGTATTCCATTTTTTGTACGAATATCTACAACTCTAACAATATTATCTTTTCCAATATAGGTTTTAGTAATGCGCCTAGTAAGCATTTTAGAGGGGGCAAATTATCCTATTTGATGACGACCATATCGCCTACTTTTACGTTTTGTTTTTCAAAGTACCATTTAGTCCTTTGCTGTAGATTATTTAAGTAATTGTTAGACCAAAATTTCCAAAATGTTTGAGTTAATTTACAAATTTGTTGCCACAAATTCTTTGAAATTTAATATTTTATTTTTGAGTTAAAAAAAAAAAAAAAAAAAAAACTAAGAGAATTGTTTGTATTTTTTAGATGAGAAACGATTGAAATTTCTGCATGTGAAAACGGAATTAAAAAAAAAAAAAAGATAGACAATGAATAATTCTGTAAATTCCGATTTTTTAAAGTAAGCATTTAAATAATAAATATAGACATTCCAGATTTCTACGTAAATAATATTTTTAGTAATCGCTTTATCCTTAAAAAACAAAATAATAATAAAGTAAGTAAAATAAAATCATTAACAGCATTTTTATTTACTTGACTCTATCTCTATGAACGTTTCTATTTACCTATCAATCCGACCGATCAAAGTTATTTTTATGGGCATTTCAATACAAAAACACTGTGTATTTCGAAACAATATGTCAACAGTTTGAAAAAAAAAAAAAAAAAATATATATATATATATATATATATATATGTATACAGTCGAACCTCGTTAATGTAAATCTCAAGGGGGATAAAAAATTGGTTCATGTTATCAGTAGTTCATGCTATCAATAACTAATCTTCATATAATTAAACTAATCTTCATTTTGACGGGGATTGTGGGAACAATTCATGTTAAAAGTAATTCACGTTAGCGAGGTGTGATTGTATTAACTTCTGTTGCTAAACAAATAAAAATAAAAATAAAATTTACTCACTTCTGTTTCCAAAATGCAAATCAAATGATAAAAAAAAAAAGAAGATAAAAGAACGTTAGAATAAAACAAAAAGGGATTCCCCTATGTAACGTTATGTTTGAGATTTAAAAAAATAAATATAGGAAAAATACTTGTGGTACTGTTTAATTTAGTGCATAAATTACAGATTGCACCTTGATCTCATCGCAAATACACTTTTTTGTTTATTATTTTTACATCCATCAATATATAAAATACAAATAATTTTTATCAGTGAATATTTTCGCTGTTTGTATTATGTTTTATATACAATACAATCACATTTTTGAGCTAGAATATTTTTTATCTCATTTACCTCTTATTATCAACCTTTTTGGAATTTATCCCCGATTTGTATTATCCGCGAAATGCATGACAGTCAAATCCGAAGATAATCAGGAGTATACTGTAATAATTTTACTTATGGAGATTGAAACAGAAAGAAATATTGAAAAACTATAATTAATATCAAATAAATTTTTGTTTGTTTGTTATCACAATTTAGAAAACAGACATTTCACAGATGAGTTTTATTAGCCTGAAATTCTGTTGAAGAAAGATTTCTCAGCTCCAGCTGACAAAACTGTTATGCATAAATTGAAGATTTAGTTTATTACATCGTTATGCAGTAAATGAAATCATGTGCAGCTGATAGATTAGATATTAATCTAAGCTGTGTCTCGTGAAACATAATTCGTCAACCTGTCTCCTTAGAACTGGAAAATGTACCCTTGAAGATTTTGTATTTTTACCATGTTTTTATTAACTTCTATTCTTGTTTGTCCGGTACAAATCTTGCAATCGATTTTTAACTAACTTCCCTACTAGCTAGACATTTGAAACCTTCAGAATAGCTCAGAACCCGATGACAACACAATACTTCGAAGCCCGATTTTCAAATTTTTGATTAGTTTTCTTTTAATTAATTAAAATATGAAAATAATAGCCTCCTAATAGCTTTTAAAGTAGCCATTAAAATATTAGCTATAAATTAATTGTTGCCAAAAACAATTTACGAGTTCATTTTCTTTCGACATAAAAATAAATACATTTAATTAAACGTGAACATTAAAAAATTGTAAAAAGTTAAATTATGCATCTCACGAAAATTGACGTCATTATTACTTTGAAAAATTTATACCCATTGATAAAGTGCCAATGTATAGTTCTATAGCTAAGATTCAACAAAAAATTTAAAAACATGGTATATAAAAAGTTTTTTTTTTTTTTTTTTTTTAATCTTATATATATATATATATATATATATATATATATATATATATTAATTAATACCATGGAATTAGAATTATATAAAATATAGTTCTCCCAAAATCGGTCTTATTCTCCTCCACCAGGAAACTCTAAAATTTTCCTGTTGGAACTGAATAATATTCTCTCGGGGAAAGACATAGTAATTTAGTTTTCAATATTTTCTTTAATCTATTCTGTTATAAATGATAATTTTTTGGAACGATGATAACATATTTTGAAAAACATATCATATTTCGCAAAGGTTGGAGAGGAAAAAAAAAATGAAAAATATTTTAATAAAGTCCTGAGTAAATACTGGAAAATAATATTGATTTTCTTTTCTTTTTTTTTAACGATGAAAGTATTTGGTGACGTATGATGATTTAACTTTCGATACCTCTCAGCTTGTCAAGCGTGCAAGGCATTTATTGAAAGTTGCGGTATACAATTTCCATCAGTGCGTTGTCATTACTTCTCACTTTTTGTCTTCTCAACATTCTTTCACAACTAGAATATGCATTTGATTAATACTTTCAAATTGTTTCTTGATCTCGAAAATGTTCGCAACAGAAACAAAAAGAGTGGAAAGGTGTCAAGTGAAAATGATTAATATATTTTTATTCAAATTTATACTTTATTTTATTGTTGAAATTTTTGATATATCAGCATTAAGTATGTCTCAGAATTCCTTCTGAAGAAATAAAGATAGAAATTCACATTAAAAAAAAAAAAAAAAAAAAAAAAAAAAAGTGTTAATTCATATTGAATCTAACGCTTGAAAATTGAGTTATTTATTATTATTATTATTCCACTGAATTTGATTTGTTTTAAAATAATTCTGCTTTTGAATATCAGTGATTATAAAAATATATATAAAATTTTAGAAATCAAAAAAGCAATAGGAAAACTGATGTAACAGAAGTAACACTGATTGTAAAATGAAAAGTAAAAGTAAAAGATTAGTTAGCATAGATTAACTCTACTCCGATCCCTATGATATATTTGTTCTTATAAATGCCTATCCTTCTACATACTTTATACATAAAAAGTGCAATGAAAGTTTATGTTGCAGTTTTCCTCTTTTATAGAAGGGCTGTAGCTCAAATTCTATTTCCTATAATTGCACAATATTTGGTATATATTAAAATCTATATGAAATATTACGCTGATAAAATCTAGGTACATATTGACAGACAGGTAGCGCTGCTGTTAAGCAATTTATCTACGAATAAGACGTGTAACTCTCAATTTCCTTGGCATATAAATGCATCAATCTTGATATGTGAGATAAATATTACGGAAACGAACGCTGGGTGTATATCGGCTGACAGGAAGCGCTGCTCTTACTCTCCTTCTGGGATTTTCCACAGGATTACATCTTAGTATCTGTTGATAAAATTTGCCCCAAACTGCATATGTAAAGTCTTTATTTTGGGAAACTATGATTAAACTTTTGTATATGTTAAACAAAAGGTTGGTCTTTTATATAGAATGATATAGAATAAAATTTAGTGATGGCCACAACGTGCTAGTTTGATTGTTTGATCTCCAACTTTTTATTATTTTATTATTATATATATTTTTTTAGTTCCGCATCATACTGTAGGTATGGGGAACTCAGGTAATGGTGAAAATTTTCGACCTTGGTTTTTTTTACTTTTCTACACGTTTTCAGGTGTGAGGAATCCGAAAATGACAAAATTTCTATGGTGTCCGTTTGTAGGGTGTCTGTTAGTTTGTTAGTCCGTTAATATGTTAGTCTGTGTACACGATATCTCAAGAACAAATTGTCGCAAAGAAGTCAGATCAGTTTTAAAATATTACTTTCGATACTGGCAAGAACCCTATTCATTTACAACATTCTAATTAAAAAACTTCGTAAGTTGTTAGAAATTTACGATTTTCTTAACATGGGAGAATAGGACAAATTTTCACTTTAACGGGCATTAAATAAAACTTTTTACTGTAAAAATGTCAGGCTAGTTTTAAAATATCAGTTTTGATGCCGGAATGAACATCAGTAACTATAAATATGCTACTTTGAAAATTTCGCAAGTTATTGGAAATTTACGAATTTCTTAATATGGCAGAATAGGGCAAAATTTCACACAAACGTCAATCTTGAGGGATATTTTCATCGTAAAGGTGTCAGACCACTTTTGAAATATTATTTAGGATACTGAAATGAATACCATAGAGTATGAATTTTCTAATTTAAGAAATTTGTAAGTTATTTGGAATTTATGATTCTCTTAAAATGGCAGAAGAATACAAAATTGAGCATAAACGGCCATTTTGAGGATCATAAATATATCAGACAACTTCAAAATAACATTTATGATACTTGAATGAACATGACTGATTACAAATATTCTAATAGGAAAATTTCGTAATCTATTCGTTATTTAAGATTTTATCAACATAACAAAATTGAAAATTTTCCATATAAATATGCATTTTGAGGATTGTTGCATTGGAAATAGTAGCATGAAAACCAAACTATGAAATTTACCCTAATAAAATAAATTAATAGATTAGAATAAGATAAATATATCGAACTGAACGGTGGATAGCCTATTAGGCGGGGATTTCATTCTGTCACTGTGTCAAGCGTTTGATCAAATTCATTTCTCTTAACATGATAACTATGTTAAGAGAATGTCCTGTTCTAGAAATTTATGAAAATATATTTATATCATGGGGAATTGAGCAGAGTCCACCTATGCCAACTAGTTTAATGTACATTTATATTTTACCTCCACTGATAAAGTTAAATGAAATATCAGACATAATTCACGCACTGGTCTATCATCAAAATATTTTTATTATCAATATTAATTCATTCAATTTTCCAGACGTGTCACTTAAGACCAGCCAAAAGTCAGGCTCTTATTTCTTTATTATAAAAATGAATAACGCATTCAGTGAGAAGAATGAAGTAAAGCAATAATTCAGTTAGAGTACTTCATTCGTGCATTCAAATATCGTTACTCGAAGTATTATGCCATTTTTAGATGTTTCTGACACACGTACAAAAAAAAAAAAAAAAAAAAAAAAAAAAACTGAAAATTCAACGCAAATGAATGTAAATGAATTCAAATAAAACGTGAGACAGCGAAAAACGTTTCAGAAATTTTGATTATATCTTATTTTAAATTAGATTTTTTTTTTCTCTCTTATGTGTGTGTATGTGTGAAAAGATTTATCGCTTGCATATCATTTATTTTTCTTTTGAGGATTGGATCAATGAAATAAAGAATAACTTAAAACAAGCCAGCCACAAAATCTGTTACACATTTTGAATATTCTCCACTCTGTTGAAAAGCTTTAATTTTTATGAATGATTTTTCTTTTCTTTTTTTTTTTTTAAATTGCTTATTTATATAAAAAAAAAAGGATTAAATTAAGATGTTAGAGGGAAAAATAAGTGGTTCAAAGTTTTAAAATATTTTTATCAACGCTTTAAGATTTTATCGACGCCTAGCAGTAATAGTGTATAGAAGGAAAAAAAAATATTTTTAGTTTTTATTTGCTGAATTAACAATTTTAAAATGAATGTAAAATAATCTGGTGTGTAACTTACTCAACTTTCTCTTCCTCTGAAATTTAATATCATAAATACAGGTTGGAGATTAAGGGGTAAGATAACGAGTACTGTTATGCAAACCTATGTGAGGGGGTTACCGTCCTCTTCAACCTCCCATTTCATTATTGTACCTACATTTATACAGAATTCAAATCTGTTATTAAATTCAAAAGCTCATTTCGAATTATTCAGACAACTTTCACACGCAACATCCCTTGAAACTTATTATTCTTTAACAAACTGTTCTAGTAACAAACATATTAACTTCAAAATACAACATTTGGATCGCCTGAAATTATTTGTTTTAATTTACTCTAACAAACACAGACAACGACCAAACGTTAAAAATTTGATTATGGTATTCAGGAAGCCTCAAAACGTGTAAATGTACAAAAAAAAAAAAAAAAAAAAAAAAAAAAAGCTATAAATATTTATCTTAAAATATATATATATATATATATATATATATATATATATATATATATATATATATATTATATGTCTATGAGGAATTAATTTCAAATCATGAGCAACTTTCCTGGACATGGTAAAAATTATAGTAAAGCACTTCCACTAAGAATAAAAAAGGATGTTTTCACTTAAATAGTGGAAGCCCTGTATATCTTCTGAACCTTTTTTATACATCACATGGTGAAAATAAATCTAATCCTACACTAATAACACACGGCATAACCTGAAGTACACGTCCATTAATTTTCAAGTATTATCACACTGTAATCTACATAGTTCTTTTGTGTAGCTCTGTAAACGAACAGTGAAGGATTTCTATACAATATCTTACATGAAATATGTTTTAACGCATATACGAAAAATATATATTCGTTTCATTCGATTTAGTGCATACAGATATTTAAACTCTACTTACCTACAATTTCGCCCATAGACAAAATGATTACAATTCTCTTGGTTATCCCTGTACACGAACCATTTGGTTGATTTCAACGAAAAATTTAGTGTAGCATCTCTATATGATACACATTTAGACTACCAAGTTTGGACTTTCTGCTATAATTTGTTTTTGAGATATGCTGATAACAGACAGACACACAGACACACACAGACCAACCGCTTAAAACATGATTTTCGTATTCAGGGGACCTGAAAACGTGTAAATATAATGAAAACTCAATTTCGAAAATTTGACTCAAAAACAATACTTTCTCTAGCTCATGGGTACGAGAAAGTAATTATTACACATGGCAGAAAAACTTTTTTTAGGCAAACTAAGTAAGAATTAATGTTAAATGATTATTAATCGAGGATCTGATCGCCAAATCGTTGTGAAAACTGTAAGTTTGAAGCTATCGACTAAAGCTACAGATTTTTATCTATCTAGATTAAAATCGTTGTATAACTTAGACTGAACCGAGCTTTATTCAATTCAATTAAAGTTAGAATTTACCTTTCAAAAATCGGCCTTACTTTACCGAAATTCGCTCACAGATTAAAAATAAGAAAATACTTTAATAAGTTAAAATTTTAAAAATTCAGTAACTATATAATGTTACGTAGACTGCAATCGATATAAAATCATTTATAAAAAAAAAAAAAAAAAAAAAAAAAAAAGAATATATATATAGCGGTTGAATGAGGGAAGTTGCGCCTATATTTTCAAAATCGTGAGAGAAAAATTTCTCGTTCGACGTAATAATAATTAGTTTAAAAAAAAAATTAGATTTACAAAGTTTAATAATAATTAATCATTGAATTTAACTTATTGAATTCTTTTTTACCACATTATGAAACAAACAAAAACATTTGAACATAAAAACTTCTTCATACACGAAACATTACTGGTTTCGAAACCGGTAGTACTACACGTTATTTCCCTGGTGTGACAAAATTTTTTTACGTTCAAATATTTATTGTACACCAGTTCTTTAATTTACAAGTGATAAACAAAAATGTATTTCAATTATATTTTTTTATCTAAGTAAAAGTAATTTTTAAAATTTTTAAGGAAAAAGAAATATGCATATCACCTCACCACAATAATAACGAAGATTTAGTGAGGTATTTTAGTATGATTCTAAACTTTACGTACTATTTTACATAGTAGGTACTTTAGTATTTTTATTTATTTATTTATTTATTTATTTATTTATTTTAAACTTTATTCTTGTAGTAAACATTACAGCAGGAACTTTAGATATTTTTTAGATATCTATATATACCAGTAATACAGAGAGATCTAAAAAATATCAGGACATTGAAAAGAGAAGTGCAAAAAAGTATTTACAGTTTCCTGTTAACGTCTAGCGACATATAATGAAGTATATTTGTCGATCCTTATAAGCACCATAGTCATTCTTTATATAAATTCGATTTCATACACTTTTTAATCTAATGACATTGAGAAAAAAATATACCATTTTCCTTTAGAATGAATAAGTGGCCATTTTCTAAATCCCTTAACTAGAAATATAGATCTCCGAGCTATGCGCATAAGGCACGACAATAAACTGAATAGACGAAATGATCGAGAATTTCTAGCCTCCACATTTCTAGATAGTGAAACAATATTCTGAATATTCTGAATTTTTTGTATGGCGAGAAATTCTCGCTTGATTATCTAGGATTGGGTCAAAAACCAAGATTATATTTGCTGAAACCAGCCTCTTGTGTTCGCATTTATTTGGAGATATTTTTAAATAGGTTTCACCTCGATAATATAGATAAACTCTCTAGAATTCTAATAGGGGCTTCTAGAACTCGCTTTCCAAGGGGACTAGAATTTATAAGGATGACATGGAACTATTTTTTTCTAGAACCACAATTTAGATTCTAGATGTCAGTTACAGAATTTTTTCTCAGTGGATAATTTAAAATACCACCGGTAAATAAAGAGTTAAAGAAAACCAACCCTTCGAGAACTGTTAATTATCAGCAATTTAAAACTAAAACCATTTCATTTCTGTAAAGTCATAACATATTTTAGGTGGGAAAGCTGCGTTAATTTTATTAAAAGTAGAAAATGAGCATGCCTGTAATCGAACCTACTGGGTACTTAAAATAACGCGCCATTGTCAAAATCTAGTGAAATTAGGTGGGCATACGCTGAACGGGCACCGACTTCCAACATACGTGCGCACCTGTACATGCACGCAATAAAATCCTACACGCATCATTTATAAGTTATGATGCATTTTTCTATATTTATATTAAAAAAAAAAAGAAAAAAGAAAGAAAAAGAAAAAAGAGAGAGAAAGAAAAGAAAAGAAAATAGCTTTTGTGGGTTAAACTAATAAAATCTGTCTGCAGATTTCGATCTTTCTCTTCAATTGTTTTAATTATTGCAAACCTTAAAATCTGATTGCGAATAGTTAAAGAAATATTTTTTGAATTCACTAATCAGTCTCTTTTTCTTTTCTAAAGCCTCGTTACGTATTTTTTTTTTTTTTTTTTTTTTTTTTTTTAATTTAATACATCAATCTAATTTTCGTTATATTCGCTATACGGGAAGAACTTTTCAGGCGTGTTGTCTAACGATAGGAAAATTACGTTTTATTTAATTTTTGCTGCTATGAATAATGAATACTGCAGTAAGAAATAAATTCAAACTGAGTTTCAATTTTAGATTCCAAATGCTCCATTCATCCAATCAACTATCGTAGTGTCATGTCATTTTCTTTTCTTTCTTTCTTTTTTTTTCATATTTTTCAGAAAAAGCAAATCTTTCAAAAGTTCCATAGAAATGAATGTAAATGAATTCAGATAAAATCAGACAAAGCGGAAAAAAAAAAAAAAAAAAAAAAAAAAAACTTTTCAGAAACTCTGATTACTTCTCCGTCTAAATGAATTTTTTTTTTTTTTTTTTTTTCATTTGTTGTTGTGCGCATGTATATTAAAAAAAAAAAAAAGTTCGTACTTTGGATCCCCCCTCTTTTTTTTTTTTTTTTTAAGGGAGAGTAAGATCAATGAAATACGTAATTTTTCAGTCATTAAATTATTTTACATATTCTCCTTTATTCTATTTACTTATTTATTTATTTATTTTATTTAATGATTTCAAAGAAATTACGTGATGCACAAGAAAAAATAAACAAATAAATAAATAAAAATAAAAAAGGAATTTTTAAAGAGGAAATGAGAAATTAAAGATTTCACTTTGTTTATTTATTTTTAATATTTGGTAGCACACTATGTTATGAATACAGTAATTTTGTTTTTTAATTCTTCTTTTAATTCTTTTTCCCTTTTTTCTGAATCTGAAAAATTAGGAAATATATGCGTGCATTGCCAAATGATTAAATTTAATTAAAGAAATTTCTACAGAGTAAACAATGAAATTTTATTTCCTCGCAGATCTTTTGTATTTCAAAACCTACTGACTGTATTTTAAAGCAACATTAGATTAAAAAGCGTATAAATTCGATCAAATTTATGAAAGATATGTCAAAAGTATTTATAAGAACAAAACCTATATATGTCACTTTAATCTCACTATATGGCGCTAGACGATGCAAGCAACCGTTTTTGTTCAAGAAAAAACAAAAACAATATATATATATATATATAGGGTGTTGCCACTGTTTTGCTTGCAATTTTCCCAAATATTTACCATTGTTACAACAAATCTATATATTGTGTCAAAAATGTACTATCAATCTTAGAAAAAATATAAATAGTATAAAAATTTTTCACCCTTTTTTATTGATCTCTTTTATATTCTGATATTTATTATTATTATTATTATTTGTCGCTATGCACTAATGGTATACTAAAGTACAGTCGGTAACAAAAGTGTCCAAACACAAGCAAAAATTCCTATGTAAAAAAAGTACGCTTCATACGGTTCTGTTAAATAAATCCTTATCGGATCATGTTCTTAGACTGACTAAGAACAGGATTCGAGAAGGATTTATTTAACAAAACCGTATGAAGTGTACTTTTTTTTTACATACGAATTTTTGCTAGTGTTTGGACACTTTCGTTACCGACTGTATCACCTTACTAAATCCTTATTAAGTACTATGATGCGATAATATGCGTAATTTTTATTGTATATATCTTTAAAAATTACTCTTAAATGAATAAAAAATAATGTTTCAAATGTGTTTTTTATCTGTTTCATAAAGCAAAGAATTAATCGATTATGTATTCTTTTTTCTATCCAATGTAGAACTGTTTTTTTTTTTTTTTTTTTTTTTTTTTTTTTAAGAAAATCCAAGATAGCAGATAGCATCATGAGTGTAAAATACTTTTAAAAGTTTGATTCATATTTACACCAATTTCTAGGATAAAACCCAAAACCTTAAATTAATTCCACTTATTTAAAATTTCAAGGGAAAAAAATATATAAATAACACAAATTAATCAGTAATCAAACTGAGAGAAATTTCTTTTCTATGACATCTGGTTTCATGTCTTAAAATAAATTTATGAATGAAAATAATTTTGTACTTATTTATATTTAAATAAATTCTTATAATAGCACCCAAAGTTTCAGGAAGGCAAATGATGTAAATTAATTCCTACTTATGTAAAACTAGGGTAAAAATTATATGAGCAGCATGAATTAATTCGTAGTCAAGCTGAGAAGAATTTATTTTCTGTACGGCATTTCGCTTGATGTCTTAAAATCAAATTTATAAATCAAAACTTTTTTTTTCTTATTTATATTTAAATAAATTTCTGTAATAACACCCAAAGTTTCAATAGGGTAAATGGTGTAAATCTATTCCTATTTATATAAAATCGGAAAAAGGAAATATATGAATAGCACGAATTAATCCGTAGTCAAGCTGAGAGGAATTTATTTTCTATATGGCATCTGGCTTGATGTTTTAAAAACAAATTTATAAATCAAAACCGTTTTTTTCTTATTTATATTTAAATAAATTTCTGTAATAACACCCAAAGTTTCAACGCGATAAATGATGTAAATTAATTCCTATTTACATAAAATTTTAAGGGAAATATATATAAATACCATGAATTAATCCGTAGTCCAGCTGAGAATTTATTTTCTATATGGCATCTGGCTTGATGTTTTAAAAACAAATTTATAAATCAATACCATTTTGTTTTGATTTATCTATACATATAAAAGAGTGCTTCCACTCACTCACTCACTGACTCATCAACGCACAGCAAAATCTACCAGAGCCACTGACTCGAAACTGGGTCAGATTATAGAACATATAGTGTAAGCACCCCCTAAGAAGCGATTTTGCGAAATTCACCACCCAAAGGGGTGTAGGGGGCAAAATGTGATTTCACAAAAACCTTCATATCTCAAAGAAAAAAACAGATATCCGTAAAATTTTTGCTTTAAAATATAGATAATTTAATTATTTAAAAACCAATTTCTGGAATTTTAGAAGTTCGGTCCCCAAAGGGGGGAAAGGGGGCAAAACGTGATTTCACATGTGCAAAACGTGGTTTCACATCTTAATATATATAAATCTCGTGTCACAATGTTTGTCCTCAATGGACTCCTAAACCACTTAACCGATTATAATAAAATTCGCACACCATGTGCAGTTCGATCCAACTTGAGAGATAGGATAGTTTAAATCTCAAATTATAGTCGCAATTTTAATTTATTGCTAATTATTTGTCTGTTATTATTTGACAGTCACAATTATCTGTTAACTCCAAATGATTCTAACAGATGTCGATACCTTTCGACTGGGTTGAAATGAAAGCTGAAATATATTTGGTGCTGCCATCTACACAAAGAATCTTCAACTTTTTAACCTATTAATAAATTTCGTATAATTCAATTATTTCCACTTTTTAAATTTTTGGTGTTAGCATAGCCGGCCACGTGTTACTTAGACTGAAGTGTAAATTGAATTCATATTATAATGAAGATAATACAGTGAAATTAATCCTGTTTTTTACTTATTTGTGCTTCATTGATCAAAACTTTATAATTTAATCTGTATATATATATAAATTACGTGTCACGATGTTTGTCCGGGGTAAACTCCTAAACTAAGGAACTGATTTTGATGAAATTTTGCACACTGTGTGCAGTTTGATCCAACTTGAGAGATAGGATAGTTTTTATCTCAATTTATTGTCACAATATTGTTTTATTGCAATTATTTGTTAATTATAGACCTTTATTAAAGTTGCTCCAAAATATCTGTGAGTTCCATTAATTTAATTGTTGCCAAAAAAAAAAAAAAAAAAAAATACGAGTTCATTTTCTTTCGACATAAAAATAAATACATTTAATCAAACGTGAACGTTAAAAAATTATAAAAAGTTAAATTATGCATCTCACGAAAATTGACGTCATAATCAATTTAAAGATTTTATACACATTGATAAAGTGCTAATGTAGTTCTATCATAGATATAGTAATATATATAGATCTCTCATCCCCATGTTATCGTAGAAAGATTTTTGATGCCGAAAAAAGATAAAAAATAAAAGCTTTGGAAACAGCCATTAAGTGGTATTGAAAAAAAAAAAAAAAAAAGAAAAAGAAAAAGAAAAGAAAGAAAGAAATATGAATTTGAAACTGTATCTGGAGTCTTCCATTCCCCTTTACCAAATAAATTATTCATAAATTTTATTTGCTAAAATATTAGTATGTATTCCCGTGTGTATTCACTCGGGGAAAGACGGCCATATTTTGGTAAAAACGTCGTCTTTTCCCAAATGAAAAGGAATAACTTTTTTCTCCCCAATGATCACTCTATTCTATATATGCTATACTATATCTATGAGTTCTATACGCAAGCGAAGTGTGACTCACTGACCGTCTGTGCAGCCAAGAAAAAGATTTCCTATGTTAATTGCCCACTGGATTTTTTGTAAGAAATTATTAAAAATCGAGGAAATTTATTTCCCGATTTTAATCCTTATATTTGGGTATAGATATGTATTAGTTATCGCGGGTGTTAGATTGAATTATTTTGCTGTCAAATTGACAAAATTTTAATTTTAAATTTTTAAACTCTGTCGCCCTTGGCTTTTTTTATTATTATTATTATTATTTGGCGATCAAAAGCGTAACACGAAAATATACATGCCAGATGTATGCATTGTACGAAATGTAATATGTATTATTCATTGTACGTATGTATGACATGTAATATGTATTGTACGAAATATTGTTTCATATTATTCATTACTCTTTTAATATAAGTTGTTAAAATAACCATGATTTTTGAAAGGAATTAAATATTTTCGCCAGATAATTTGGCGATATTCTTTTTTTTTCGCCAAGGATGACAGAAATGAAATCTATTCCGCTGCAAAATATTAGTATCTTACATCAGATATTTTATTTAGACATTTGAAAACAAATTTGACTTCAAACTATGATAGAATATTTATCATTTTCCTTTTAATTTGTATATTATTAGTATATATTAAAATTTAAAAGCATGGTATATAAAAAGTTTTTTTTTTTTTTTTTTTTAAATCTTATAATTATTCTTATCTTAATCCTCAATGTTTCCCATCTTTATTGACTTGAATTTAGTATTAAAATTTTAACATACTCAAAAACTTCTCATCACTTCGTTAAAATACACTAAACTTTTCCAAAATCTTTTTGTATTTAAAATGATACATGTATTTACTTTAAATGTCCAATATTTCATAAGATTTCCAATTTTAAAGTTTTAAAATATTTATCAAATTTACTTATTTTTCTGGTTTAGCCTTATTGTTTTCCCTTTTATAACTACAGCTGTTGCCCTCTTTAAAATATTTAAAATGATGAGGTCATTTAATAGTAAAATTATCCATTACAGCATATATTATATTTCACTCCTCCATAAAAATTGATTTTAAAATCGTCTGTTTCTTTTATACTTTTATTTTAATAGAATTTTAATAGAATTTAATTTATATATTAGTCATTTTAGCAATTTTATCCAAAGTAGCATTAGAAATAATATATATCACTTCTCCATTAAAATTTATAGGACCCTACAATAAAATTAATTTGTGCTTAATATCAACACTACGAAAATTTTTATCAATCGCTTCCAAATTTTGACCTAAGTTTCAAATCTCAACCCTGTGGGTTTTTACATCGGCTACAACGTTTTCGTCTTTGTTCGTAAATAATAATTTAACTGTACTAAATAGTTTACAGCCGTATAATTCAACGTATAACTTAGTCACAGCAACGCGTGGCCGGGTCTGCTAGTACTCCTATATATCTCAAACAGAAAAACAGATATATGTGAAATTTTTCCTCTAATATATAGCTAATACAAATACCTAAAAACTAATTTCTGGAATTTTCGAAATGCAGCCCCCAAGAGGGGAGGAGAGGGGGCAAAACGTGATTTGAAATAATCCTTTATATTGCAAACAGAAAAAAATATGTGTAAGATATTTTTGCTCTAAAATATAGCTCCCATAAATACATAAAAACTAATTTCTTTAATTTTAGAAATTCGTCCCAGGTGGGGCGGGAAAGGGGGGCTATGGGGTAAAAAAAAAATAGAAATATAGTTAGACCGTTCAAAATTGGTACAGATAGGTTTTAGAGACCTGCAAGTCAAATGAGGATATTTTTGAAAGTGTAACGTTATTAGGAGGGTCAGAAAGGTGTGGAGGGGAGGGGAGCGGAGGGGCAAAAAAATAAAAATAGAGTTAGACCGTTCAAAATTGGTTCATAAAGGTTTTTGATACCTACAAATCGATTGCAGATATTTTCGAATTTGTAAAGTTATTAGGAGGGGCGGAAGGAGGGGACGGAGGAGCAAAAAATAAAAGTAGAGTTAGGTCGTTCCAAATTGGTACATAAAGGTTTTTGATACTTACAAATCGATTGCGGATATTTTCGAATCTGTAAATTTATTAAATTGGTACATGGAGGTTTTTGATACCTACAAATCGATTGCGTATATTTTCGAATTTGTAAAATTATTAGGATAGACGGGAAGGGGAGGTGAAAGGGCAAAAATATATAAATAAGACTTAGAGCGCTGAAAATTAGTGTTGTTAGGTTTTGAGGCCCGATAAACCGATTGCGGATATTTTCGAAAGTACAGAATTATTACGAAGGGCGGGTAGGGATCGGGCGCAGGGGTAAAAATAAAGAAATTCAGATAAAATGTTGGAACTTAGTATTATTAGGTTTAAAAGCCCGAGAGAACGACTGCGAGTATTTTTTATGTCTAAAATAATTAGGAGGGGCGGGAACGGTAGGTGAAGGAGCATGCGAGTCTTGCGCGCCTGTATGCGCTGCCGCAGGCAGCGGTGGCCCGAACCGATTATTCCACTGATGGGAGTTTTTTTTTTTTTTTTTTTTAAGTTTTTTCCTTACGATAATATAGTGATTCATTAAGAGTGTTGAACATAAATGCGCGCACGCAGCGCACAATTGCCTACGCTGCCAAGGGCAGTGAGGACCAGTTGCGATATTTTTTCCAATCACATTTTTTTTTTCTCTTTTCTTTTTCGCATGATAAAAATTGATGCAATTTTGAGAATTCATTAACTATACTGATTCATTTAAAAATAGTGACCAGCGAAGCGGGCGTAGCCTGCTAGTATTTAAATAAATTCCTAGAATAACACCCAAAGTTTCAACAAGATAAATAATGTAAATCAATCTTTATTTATAAAAAATCTTAATGGGGGATGGGGATAGTATAAAAAAGCACGAATTAATCCGTAGTCAAACTGATAGGTATTTCCTTTCTCTGACATAAAGCTTAATGTTTCAAAAACACCATTATTTTTAACGTTATGCAAGCAAACTAAATTATTTTCATTATGTTAAGGCTGCAATGGACATAATATATATATATATATATATATATGTATATACTTATATATATGATGTACAATAATAGTAATAATTATTGTAAAAGTTACAGTTTTATACAGTATTATTTGTAGAAGAGAAATACCACATAAAATTAGCACTCAGTTCATGTTATAATTAATTAAGATATTAATTGAAATTATTAATTAATCGTTAAAATTTAAAAATGCTCCTAGCCAATTAATTTTTGACTTTAATTTAATTATTATTATTATTTTTTTTTTTTTTTTACATGTAGCTTTATAATTGACCTTTTTCTTTTTCTTTTTTTTTTTTTTTTTTTTTTTTTTCATAATCATAATTAGGCGAAATTTTTTTTTTTTTTTTTTTCAGCTTTTTCCAAAAAAATTTCCTTATTTTTTTCTCAAAATTTTATATTAAAGTTATAAAAAACAAAAAGCGGAAAATATTAACTAATTTTTGTGCTAAAATTTATTAAAATCATTAAATGACGTTTCGTGAAAATTGAACAAAAAATAAAACGCCTGGATTATTTTAAGACTTGACACAAAATAATTAAAAACCACGTGCGAAATGACTATTTAAAAGAGTAAAATCCGCTGTAAAAGGCACGTTAAAAATATTTAAAAGAATTTTAAAAAGTCAAAAAACAGTTAGACAACATGTTTCGTGCTTATTTACTAGCACATCATCAGGTCTCGTTAGTTAATGAAAGCCACCGAGCTTTATCTTGTTGTTCTAAGAAAGGCTGCCATAGGGTTGCTAAGTCTTTACTCTGATTCTCGTTGATGCATTTATCGCCAAATTTCCAAATCATGATCTTTTCGTATATGTCTAATGTGTATTCGGTGTGGGGGGTTGCTAGAATTTTACTTTCCTCCCACTTTGGCTGGGCTACTTTATTGTCGAGTAAAAGTTGCTTTAATGCCGTTTTTCCGTACAATGATTTAATGGAATGTTTATGTTCTTTAATCCTTTTACTCAAATTACGCTTTGTTTTGCCAATATAATAAGATGTTATATTATTGATTGAGATGGGGATTGCATATACGCCGCCAACTTTTGTTTTTTTGTCACGATCGGATATTATCAGATTTTTCAATGTTGAGGTTTTAAATGCAATATTATATCCAATATTTTTAAATTGTCGTATTACGGGATGGAAACCTTTATTAAATGAGATTGCGCCAATAAATCTACTAGTTTCGTTTCCAGTTTTTAGATTCGTATTGTTAAGCCGGTTTATTATTCTGCGTTTGAACTTATTAAATATTGTGATATTGTAACCTTGATTAAGCATAGTCTTTTTAATTAAGTTTAATTCTTTATCTGAGGAGGATTTATAGGTGCAATGTGTGAAGGCTCTATTAATTAATGGTTTAATGGCGTTGAAAAGTAGTTGTTTAGATGTGTAAGAGTTAACAGGTGCTATGGTGAGGGGGGATGTTGGTTTGTGATAAACTTCAGTCCAGATAGTACTATTATCATGATTTCTATGTATCAATACATCGAGGAACGGTATGGCTCTATCTTTTTCTTTCTCGATTGTGAGATTTACAGAATCAAAAATGTTGTTCATATTGTTTACTAGGGTTAGAAGGCTATTATGTGTATATTCCCAAATTATGTAGATGTCGTCTACATATCTCTTATAGAAGGAGGGTTTAAGTATGCTATTTGTTAAAACTGTATTCTCAATATGTTGCATGGTTATTTCACCAAGAGTAGGTGCTAAACATGATCCCATTGGTGTACCTGTGGTTTGTTGATAAATAGTGTTATTAACTCTAAAGTGATTGGTTTTAAATATCAGGTTTAAACTGGCTTCTATGAATTTAACATGCTTACTTAAGTTATTGTGATTATTGCACTTGTCAATAATTATATCTTTAACTGCATTAAGTGGAACTGATGGGTAAAGAGACTTTACATCTAAGCTGTAGAATTTAGCAGTAGGTTGTAGTTTAATTTTATGGATATCTTCAAAAAAATTCAAACTTGAAACGGTTACGTATGGCGAGTCGTTTATAAGCGGTTTAAGTAAACTATTAATAAATTTTTCGAGAAAGTAGACTGGTGATATTCTTCTGTTTACGATTGGTCGGAGAGGCATTGAAATTTTGTGTGTTTTGATTTTAACGAACATAGGCGGTACGGATGTATAAAGGGGGAATTGGTAGAAATCTTTCTTGTATTCGGGAAAGTCTTTTGCCAGTTTAGTCATAGAGTTTTTTATTGTATCAGTTGGATCTTTGTTCACTGTTATTGCGCTGAGTTCAACTAGGACATCATTAAATTTAGCTTGAAAATCTTCATTAGTAATGAGTACAAAATTAGATGCTTTATCTGCTAAAAGTATTCTAAATTCTTTATTATTATGCAAATTCTTGAGTATCTTCTTTTGCTGTATCAGAGAATGTTTATTGATTTCTTCCTTCCGCTGTATTTGTATGCATTTCTAAATTATAAAGCCACGTAGAGATGGTTGAAGTGAGGGAGCAATGGTGTTCTCAAAGTTCAATCCAATATCGGGGCAAAACTTAGGTCCTTGATTTAGTAAGACTACTTCTTTAGGTGTAGGCTGGTAACTGGTTAAGTTGATGAATTTGTTGGTTTCATTTTTATCGTTTGGTAATTTACCGGCCTCGGCCAGAAGGTTATCGAGCTTCTTCTTATGTCTTAGTCTAGTCTTGCATCCATCTTCTATTTGTTTCAGTTCAATTGTACGCAAAATAGAATCGAATTGTAAAGGCATAAGGATATTGCTAAGTTCCAAATGTAAGTAATAAAGATTAAGTTCTGTATTAGCCAGTTCATATCTAGTTCGCCGAATATATTGTCGTAGGATTTTTTTCTCAGCAGTGTTGATAATATGCTTAAAAGCAGGAAAATTACGTTTAGCAGACTTGATTTGGATGAAATGTGGAGTGAGATTAAGGTTACGGCAGTCTTTCAAAAAGGCCAAATGTAGAAGTTTGCGAGCAAATGCCACTTTTTGTCTAAAAAAGACTTGTTTCACAGACATTGTAAGTTTCACTAAATAATTAAAAACCACGTGCGAAATGACTATTTAAAAGAGTAAAATCCGCTGTAAAAGGCACGTTAAAAATATTTAAAAGAATTTTAAAAAGTCAAAAAACAGTTAGACAACATGTTTCGTGCTTATTTACTAGCACATCATCAGGTCTCGTTAGAGACCTGATGATGTGCTAGTAAATAAGCAAAAGACTTTCCCGAATACAAGAAAGATTTCTACCAATTCCCCCTTTATACATCCGTACCGCCTATGTTCGTTAAAATCAAAACACATAAAATTTCAATGCCTCTCCGACCAATCGTAAACAGAAGAATATCACCAGTCTACTTTCTCGAAAAATTTATTAATAGTTTACTTAAACCGCTTATAAACGACTCGCCATACGTAACCGTTTCAAGTTTGAATTTTTTTTTAAGATATCCATAAAATTAAACTACAACCTACTGCTAAATTCTACAGCTTAGATGTAAAGTCTCTTTACCCATCAGTTCCACTTAATGCAGTTAAAGATATAATTATTGACAAGTGCAATAATCACAATAACTTAAGTAAGCATGTTAAATTCATAGAAGCCAGTTTAAACCTGATATTTAAAACCAATCACTTTAGAGTTAATAACACTATTTATCAACAAACCACAGGTACACCAATGGGATCATGTTTAGCACCTACTCTTGGTGAAATAACCATGCAACATATTGAGAATACAGTTTTAACAAATAGCATACTTAAACCCTCCTTCTATAAGAGATATGTAGACGACATCTACATAATTTGGGAATATACACATAATAGCCTTCTAACCCTAGTAAACAATATGAACAACATTTTTGATTCTGTAAATCTCACAATCGAGAAAGAAAAAGATAGAGCCATACCGTTCCTCGATGTATTGATACATAGAAATCATGATAATAGTACTATCTGGACTGAAGTTTATCACAAACCAACATCCCCCCTCACCATAGCACCTGTTAACTCTTACACATCTAAACAACTACTTTTCAACGCCATTACACCATTAATTAATAGAGCCTTCACACATTGCACCTATAAATCCTCCTCAGATAAAGAATTAAACTTAATTAAAAAGACTATGCTTAATCAAGGTTACAATATCACAATATTTAATAAGTTGAAACGCAGAATAATAAACCGGCTTAACAATACGAATCTAAAAACTGGAAACGAAACTAGTAGATTTATTGGCGCAATCTCATTTAATAAAGGTTTCCATCCCGTAATACGACAATTTAAAAATATTGGATATAATATTGCATTTAAAACCTCAACATTGAAAAATCTGATAATATCCGATCGTGACAAAAAAACAAAAGTTGGCGGCGTATATGCAATCCCCATCTCAATCAATAATATAACATCTTATTATATTGGCAAAACAAAGCGTAATTTGAGTAAAAGGATTAAAGAACATAAACATTCCATTAAATCATTGTACGGAAACACGGCATTAAAGCAACTTTTACTCGACAATAAAGAAGCCCAGCCAAAGTGGGAGGAAAGTAAAATTCTAGCAACCCCCCACACCGAATACACATTAGACATATACGAAAAGATCATGATTTGGAAATTTGGCGATAAATGCATCAACGAGAATCAGAGTAAAGACTTAGCAACCCTATGGCAGCCTTTCTTAGAACAACAAGATAAAGCTCGGTGGCTTTCATTAACTAACGAGACCTGATGATGTGCTAGTAAATAAGCACGAAACATGTTGTCTAACTGTTTTTTGACTTTTTAAAATTCTTTTAAATATTTTTAACGTGCCTTTTACAGCGGATTTTACTCTTTTAAATAGACTTGACACAATTTTGTAAAACTTAGTTTCGAGAAATGATGTTTAAAATTTTCATTGTACCACAGATTCAATATTTGTTTAAAAATGTAAACACTTTTAACTCAGCATGGAATAATGGAAATTGAAAAATTCGTTTTTCTACACCACTTTTACATAGTTTCATATTTTAGTAGAATTAAAATATTAAATTATTAGTCCAATTTTTATACATATTTTGAAAGCCCATCGTCGCCTTAAATATGTAAAGATAATAAAATGCACTTAAAAGAAATACCGTCAGGAAACTGTAATGTATCAAAAAATTTTGGCGTCTCTGTGCATGAGCCACAAACACAATTTACAAGAAGAACTACCTCGTTAATTTCATGAAACTCATAAACATTTGCGCCAAATTTTTAGTCAGTTGGATGACTTTTGTGATCATTATTGCGGTACATACAGTCATAGATACAGATATACAAGTAAAAAAAAAAAAAAAAAAAAAAAAAAGCAGGCTCAAAAGGGAAACCTCACAAACATTTGACAATTGATACAGGAAAACCGTATCGAATGGAAACATCATAATTTGCCAAGTCTTCCGCTTTTTGAATACCACTTTTTACGACGCAAATATTGCTTATGCGTCATGTTTTTTCTTTCTAAAATTCGCAGATTTTTTTACCTCAATGTTTTAAATTTATTCTGTATTCAATAAGAAGAAAGTATTAAATTCGTAAAAATTTTAGACTTTCAGTTTTTGATAGGTTTACAATTTTTGAAAGGTCCAGAATATGATTTGGCCCTTTTTAATAGATGTCTGCTTGTGTGTGTGACAAAAATTTTGTGGCAGCTCTAAATTAAGAACTAATTTGCAGAATTTTGCACCCTGATATAAACTAAATGCTTAAAAATGAGAAGTAAAATTATTAATGTATGAAGATTAAACAATCTAATACAAGTTAAAGTTTTTAGCATTTTGCAAATTCATCATCTCTTATGCAATCCTTTTATATCATCAGTAAATAAATTAACAAATTAGAAAACGGTAAATTTTGCAGCATAGATTTTTAACTATCATAGACATATCAAAAGGCATAGTTAACATTCTACTGACGAATATAATACGTTTACACTAGACGCTATATTTTGGCATAATAATATATTATTACGCGAAAATTGCTGACATTATCTGCTGATGTATGTGGAGCGCAAATTTTAATTGCAAATGCGAGTTCTACTACGATTGTTAATTTAATCTACCTCTGAGGCTTCCATTGTATTAGTAAAACTTTACTGGTATTATTAGGTTTTTTTTTTTTTTTTTTTTTTTTTTTTTTTTTTAGTACGACAGACTATTTTTTTCAATCTGCCATTTTGCTGTCGTTACCAATTTATAGTGTTCCACTTCGAAGATGCCTGCCAATATCCAATTTTACCATTTAATTTCTTTCTTACTCTATCTTAAAATATTTTGTGAAATCCGTAAAAGTTTATACATATCTTTCATTTCCCATCGCTGAGAATCGAACTCACAACTCTCGGGTTTGTAGTTGCGTACTCCGACCACAAAGCCAACGGGTCTTAGCTGGATATTTCCTGATTATTTAGACTAGTGTTTTCACATATTTTTAGACTAAAACTGTGAAATTTATTTAAAATGTGTGTTATTTTCCGATTTATAAGATGAGTATATTGATATTAATCATGTTTTTGAGAAATTAATGGATTAATATTAATTAATCTGTGATGAATTTGAGTGTAATTTAAATATCGAATAATTCGTTTATAGTTTTTTAATATTATGTTTGTTAGGAATTGAAACTGTTAATTATTAATAATAAACACGAAATTGTTATTAAGATTATTTTACTAATTAAGATATTTAGTAAATGAGTATTAAGCAATTAGGGGAAGGTACTATACAATTAATGCATTCAAATTTTATAAATTTATTTGGAATTAAAAATCAATACATTATTTGAATATGTGTTTAAGAATTTTACTGAGCGCCCTCTATTATTATTGTTATTATTATTATTATTTTTTGAAAGGATGTTAAAATACAAATTTAAGTAGTCCTATCGTACTAAATTAAATTCTGTCATAGACAAAACTTCATCCATAGTTTTTTTTCCCCCCACATTGTAAAAAAGTTTATGAACGTAATCTCTAACTTAAATATTTGTAAAATATTCGTTGTACCGTTGCAACAATATTTGTTGTGGAAAATATTTTTTAGATGAAATTAAATTTCTCTAAATTGTAGGCTATGCAGTGCAAATTTACATTTAATTCTCCTTGTCGGCACAGTGAAGTACTTTACATTTAAAACAAACGGACGTGATCTCATACAATCCTAACAATTACTGCACAGTAAAAAGTGAAAAGTATTTAATTTTAATTAATCAAATGTGTAAAATAGTAATAATAATAATATAAAAGGCTAGTATGTTGTGGCCATCACAAAACTTTCTTCTGTATTTTCCTTTACAAATTCACTCAGTACAAATAATTTAGTAAAATTATAATTTGTTAAAATTAATTTCCATAATGAATGTAGACGATTTTTTTTCTTATAAAAGTACAACACGAAATGCCCAAAGAAAGCCGATTTTATATTCTACTAACAATATCTAAAAAATCAGTTCCTTTTTTTCTTTTCTTTTTCTTTCTGTTAAAAATTAAATTAGCACGCATCAATGGTTCAACCATTCATTTTGAAGGTACTGACGAGTTCTTTTGTAAGATACGTCTATTGAAAATTCTTCTCCCTCGGTGAGGGGTGGTTGCTTCCTCGTATCCAAAAAAATTTTACTAGTTTACTATTACTATAATAAATAATTCTTTTTAATTTTATGATTTGTTAAAAATATATCTCATTGAGTACATTTATAGGAAATTTTGTCCTATACCGCCATGTTAAAATTTTAGAAAAAGCAAAATGGCAACGCTACCTACTGGACGATTTTTAACAAAAGATGATAAACCCTTTTTTATATCAAGGGGCAACGACATTTCAATTTGTATGAAATTCTGTGCCGTAGTTCCTGAAATTCAGTTGACACAAAATTTTCGTCACATACACACAGACAAACATTTTCTAACAATGATTAAATCGTGTTCTACACTTATCAAAACGTGTATATCCATTCAAAATCCAAAGTCGAAATTTTTAGAAAATCGGCGCTTTCTTCTATTGGATATATTGAAAAGCAAAAACAGTAGCGATTTGAAAGTTTTCAATTTCCGAATGGTGGTATTCACCCAGACAGATAGTGGTTACAATTAAGTCAGTATATATATACATATATATATATATATATATATATATATATATCCAAACAGTTAAAAAGCACTATATCATCAAACTAAAATATAATCTCCTT
The DNA here is from genome assembly GCA_963930645.1 of Salticus scenicus. Taxonomy (NCBI): domain Eukaryota; kingdom Metazoa; phylum Arthropoda; class Arachnida; order Araneae; family Salticidae; genus Salticus; species Salticus scenicus. The sequence goes on from OZ005653.1 coordinate 275,465,443, forward strand.
TGTTACAAAATAGAAGAAATTTTATAAGCATTTTTTTCTCATTACTAGAAAAATAAAGCTCAAAGTTACAGTCGTTTATAATTCCATTTCGTGTATTAGATCACTTTAAATCAATCTCACAATTGTAGTTGTTAGCCGTATTTTTTCTATCCTGCATTGTTTTATTTTGTGATAGTTTTTAGTTTAGTATAGTTAAGCGGAGTTTTATTGGCTTTTGGCCAGAGTACTTCGTTTTCATTGCCATTTTCTTTCCTCTTTTACTTTAGAAGTACACATAGTTTAGAGGTTCTCGAATCTAAATTAAACATTTACATTCTTTAAGAAAACAGATTGAAAGTTTGAAATTACATTTTATTACATTCTTTTTATTTCTTTATTCTTATTTGACACTTCCGACGAGATAACTGTTAGGGAATTGAAATAACAATGTAAAAGTATTTCTGATTTCAGAATGTCTTTTAAAATAATTTTCTTAATATTGCCAGAACAGAAAATCTGAATTTTTAGAAACAGAAATTTTTTAATTTAATACAATTATTTTGTGAATTTAATACATGTTTTCAGTACCACTAACATAAAAGTTCCGAAGCATCGGCATTTTTCTTTCTTTTTTTTTTTTTTTTTTTTTTTTCTTTCATTTTTTTTTTTTTTTTTTTTTTTTTATTATTAATATTTAAAACAAAGTTATGCAAAGCATTCTTTTAAGAAGCATATGAATGTAAAAGTAAAGAATAATGCAGATGTTTACTGCATGAATTTCTTAAAACCTCTAAGTGTGTTTTATTTTTATAGTAAATAAATACATTAAAAAATAAAAGTTTAAAAAAGATTGCTATAATAATAATAATAATAATATTTTACTAATAATTTGATAACAGCAGGTTTCATAAAAATAAACCAAGTCTCATATTACATTTTCAACTGATAGTAATTTAAGAAATTTTGCTGCTTTGGAGTAAAAATTTAACAATTTTTCGATACATATTAGCTTGTGCAAAATTCATTTTTTAAATGCTTTCAAATTTCGTTTGATTCTAAGTTGTTTTCGTTGGCTTTACCGTTCGGAGTTTTACGTGGCATTCTCCGAAACTTGCGTAAACACGAGCTAGGACCAGGGGCGTAGTAATTCAAAAATCATGGGAGGGGCTCAAAAAGATTTCATTTTAAAAATGACTTAAAATTATTATCAAGAAAATCAATTAATAATTAAATATCAATTAATATTCACTAATTATAAGTATTAATTACAAAATTTCGTTAATTATGAACATTTATAAGGATTTAATTTGACTGTTAAATGGGTGATTTTTTTCATTTGCCATTAAAAGAAAATTTTGCAATTATCAATAGGGGGGGGGGAGCTTGAGCCCCCAGAGCCCCTCCCTTATCTACGCCCATGACTAGGACCCTTTAAAAAGATCCACAAGGAGGGCAATCCCCTTCATGCATAAGACCCTAGCGTAGCCAAACGGTCTTACTGCCAAACCCCCTTTTACGCGGGCACTTTCCAATATTTGTGATCATTTTAAAATAATTATACTTTTTGTAATATCTATTTATTTAGCTATAAATGTATTTCTAAAACACAATCTTTTTACATAAATAAAATAAAAATACGTAAATAATAAGATTCATATAATTTGAAAATGATTAAAAACGTGTAACGCCCTGTCTATTTTTATACAAAATAAGAACTCACAGTGTTATGATAATTACACCTCTTTTTTTTTTTTTTTCTTTAAGATTTAGATAATATTTAATTTGAAAATTAAACGATCACATTGAGAATAAAATATAATGGTACTGGATAATTTAATTTAATTTAATTTATAGGGTTATCAATGATATAGGAAAAACTATTTTAGACTTTTTTTTTTCCAATAATAATCAGAACAGAACTGAAAATGGATAATATTTTACCTGGAGATATTGCATATTTAGACCAATTAAAAAATGATTTTCCTTTCTTCCCCTCTTGCATTAAGTTAAAAAATATTTGAGATAAAATCGAGACAAATCGCTCTAAAGTAATGGGACAGCTTGGACGTCTTGGTGAAATTTGAAATTTGGCACCAAAGCGTCTCAGTTGTTTCTCGCCAAGATGTTTACTTACGCAACTGCGATACCCATTTTAAGTCATCGCCAAAATGACAAAAAAAAAAAAAAAAAAAAAACACCAAGAAGAATTTTAAGAAATGAATATAGTAACCGATGCTAGGGATGAAATCAGAGTTCCCAACTGTTATAATTTATTCACGAGCATTTTTAGCCCGCCTTCTTTTCCCACCAGAAATTTTGTAGATTATTTCTCTTTAATATGTGACAACAATTAAATAAGAATAAAATCATTTTTCAAAATTTCCGGTATGAAAAAGAGGCGAGGCTAAAAATGCTCGTGAATAAATTATAAAAGTTGATAACTCTGGATGAAATACAGTTACTGCTTGCCTTCATATGGAAAAACAGGTTAATATAAATCTTATCGTAAAAAATCAAATTCGCCCGTCTTTGTACACCAGTTTTGTGTAACACCAAAATAAATTAGAAATATCAGTCCTATCATTACAAATTTGGTACCGAATGAAAGGGGCGATTTTTCTGAATCAAGGGGTGGCAAACAGTTTTTCGGCACGACAATTAGATTTTTTTTTAATTAACTAAAGTATGAAATTTAGGTGGAAACTCATCACATTAATTCATTTTAGTCATTTTAAAAAGTACGTGGCTCAGTTTTACGGTCAAAAAATGAGATAAAAAATGAATAAATAATAAAAATTTTACCGATTGAAATTAACAATCCTCCGTACTAAACTAAATTCTGTCTTTGACAGAATTTTTACTTAAAAAAAAATTATTGATTAATTAATTAATTAATTATTTTATTATTTAATTACTATTTATTTATTATTATTATTTTGAGTGCAGGAAATATACAACAGTTTGATAATTTTACAGCGCAAACAATTTACAAAAGTACTGTGAAATTCAACGAAAAGCTCTTGCATCCAAATTGCCAGAGCGTTTTGCTGTAATTTATTTATTTATTTATTTTTACTTTCTTCTATATGTAATATAGAGAAAGTATTGGATTCGCGAAAATTTTCGACCTTCGTTTTTTGACGGATCTACACGTTTTGGGATGTCCTGAACACGAATTGATAGTTTTAAAAAATGTCTGTCTGTATGTCTGTCTGTCTGTATGTCTGTCTGTCTGTGGTTTAGTGTTTTAACCGTATCTCACGAACCAATGAATGAAATTCAACCAAACTTGGTATATAGTTGGACCCTGGCGGGGCATTGTGCTGATTAGATTTGGGGATCAATAGCCCATCAGGTGGCGCTATGATCGCATTTTATGTAAATTTTTAACATGGCAGTATAGGACAAATTTTCGTATTTTTCACCGTATCTCACGAACCAATGAATGAAATTCAACCAAACTTGGTATATAGTTCGAACCTGACGGAGCATGGTGCTGATTAGATTTGGGGATCAATCGTCCAGCAGGTGGCGCTGCGATCGCAAAATTTCGTATGTTTCTCCGTATCTCACGAACCGATGAATGAAATTGAACCAAACTTGGTGTATAGTTGGACCCTGACATGGAAAGGGTCTGATTAGATTTTGGGATCAATCGCCCGGCAGATGGCGCTGTGATCGCATTTTATGTAAACTTTTAACATGGCAGCATAGGACAAAATTTCGTATAAATGTACATAATGAGCGTTATTTTAAACTTGTGATTGTAAAATTAATATGAATTATTGATAATAGTAGTAGTTAACTACGAAAAAAATTTTGTGCATGTGGGGGCATCGGTTCCCCCCCTGGGGGGTAAATTTTCAAGATGGGTATCTTTCGAAAGATCTCGTCAATACCTTTAAAACGAATGGTTGAACTATAAATCTGTGATAATTTAAAACAAAGTTATCGATTTTTTTTAAATATTGTTACTGGTTGAATATGTATTACTTTTAACAAAAAAAAAAAAAAAAAAAAAAAAAAAAAAAAATTAGAAAAAAATCGTATTTTTTTTTTTTTTTTTTTTTTTTTTTTTTTTAAATATTGTTACTGATTGAATATGTATATAGGAAAATATAGAAGAAAGTCTTGTGGTGGCTACAACATACTAGTTTACTGTGCATTGATTTAAATTGGTGGCGGTAAACTTTTGATTCATATTCCTCAGCAGTTGACGCTGTCGTTTCGTTTTATTATAATTTTTATTATGGCAGCGTAGAATAAAATTTCGCATAAATGTACACAATGAGTCACTGATTTTTAGTTTAATTATGGTCACCCTGTATATACTTACGTGTATGATAATAACAGACAAACATACTAATAAAATTTTTATATGAGCTTCGCTTCTACAGAATACAAACAAATTTCAATATAAATTTGATCAAATTAGGTTCTAAAAATACCGATATGTATAACAACGTGCACATCGTAAAAAGGAATTACTGAGCGCCATAAAGAGTAATGCTTGAAAATTGGCTCATAAAATGGTCGAACATGCATAGATTGATCCGGATTGAAATAACTGAGCATGATTTTCGACGAGGCAAAATAGGAAAACACAAACGTAGCATTTTTTATTTATTTATTTATTTATTTATTTATTAAGTAATAGAACATACTAATAATAATAATAAAAGTTCATTTTAATTTAATATTAGATCTTTTACAATCCTTCCATTGTTATTGTGACCTTTTTTTTACAGCCGTTATTTAATGAGCCACGTGCTAAGACTAGTATGATATAAACTAGTAGTAGTAAGCCCAGCGCTTTGACCGACGGAAGTGACGTCATAGGAGGGGGGGAGGGGGGGAGGAAACCGGAAGTGACGTAACGGTTGCTTGATCGTGACAGATGACGGGGATAGAGTTTCTTTTTATCCGTTGGCAACCTGGACTTCTTGTCAAGACATGTGACGGAGGGGTGACGGGGAGGGGAGAGTTTTCTTAAAGGGACAACACAGTGAATGGTTGGTTGGTTGCTTGATCGTGAAAGATGACGGGGGTAGAATTTCTTTTTATCCGTTGGCAACCTGTCAAGACATGTGACGGAGGGTAAAGTTTTCTTAAAGGGACAACACAGAATCCTGTCAGAACATGAAAGAGAATGACGTCATCAACCGAAAAGAGGACAATGTAGTATATTTTTAATTAATTTTTAATGAGTAGTTCATTAATCAATTTTAATAAGTAAATTTTATTATTTTATTGATTATTAATTAATTATTTAACTGACTATTTTAATTCGCTAGATTTTTTACAAAACGATATTACCCTGTACGGGATTCGAACCCACCATCTATGGCATGCGAGACCAACGCGCTACCGACTAAGCTACGATGACGTTCCCTCGAATTTCCTTTTTTATGTTTTTCCCCTTTTAGGAGGTAGGGATCGGAAGACGTTTCCCCCACCTGCGCCCAAGTGGACTCGTCCAAGGGGATCCAGCCAATAACAAGAGAGCACTGTGACATCATTCGTGTTTTTATCCAATCCTAATGCGTTTGCTGAGACGATAAGACAGTAAATCTGGGTATAAAATCCTAGACATCACGAATTATCATCACATTTTAGTCTCGCTTCATTCCTGCCGTTCAATTCGCTCTCTCTTCACTACGTAATCATGGAAGACGGTCTAAATCTTTTGATCCACGAAAATGTATTTGCTTCTTCAGAAGAAATTTTTGAAAGACTAGAAAAAGAAATTGTTTATTTACCTGAGGATCAATGCCACATACGTATTCGAAATAAATCTTATCCTATTTCGCGGAAGATTGCTGCTTTTGGAGACCCTGATTTATCTTATACTTTTTCAGGACTGACACTAATCAGCCAGCCTTGGCCTCCTTTGCTTCTTGAAATAAAAAATCTTATTGAAACCATGATGGGTGTCAATTTTAATTTCGTGTTGATAAATCGGTACGAGGATGGAAATGCTTGTATTGGTCAACATAAAGATGATGAAGCCGACATAGAGGAAAATCACCCTATCTGTTCCCTAAGCTTTGGAGAAACACGTACTGTGATTTTTAAAAGACCCGATTACCAGGATAAAAAAGTGGAATTAAAGTCAAACTCGCTTTTGGTTATGAATCCCCCAACAAATAAATTCTGGAGCCATGGAATTCCAAAGGAGAAGAAACACACTGGTGTGCGTGTTAATCTAACTTTCCGTATGATGAAAACACCTGGACATAACAAGCGGAAACATGTTCAAACAGAAGAAAGATGCAAGAAAATAAAAGAAGACCGAACTAAAGTAAGTTTTCTCTCTTTTAAAAAACATTTTCCCTTTGAATAAAGTAGTATACTCTTTCTTTTAATACTAAAAATCTTGATTACTTATTAATGATTTCTTTTTATTTCTTTTTTCAGGAACAGATGTTTGTAGAAAATGTGGAAGAAGAATGGACTGATTCTTTGGATATGAAATACCTAGGTGGAGAAAATTTCCTTGCAGTCAATCATTATATGGGAAAAACTCGAGTGCACATCAGGAGATATGTTAAAGGAGAAAACGGCGAGTTACATGCAACGAAAGACGGAGTTTCTTTATCACCCAAAGTATGGTATTCTTTGTGTAGGAAAGTAAATGCTATTTTAAATCATAAGTCATCGGATAAGGTATTTATTATAGACAGAGATTTATGCATTTCGAAACAAATGAAGAATAATCAAGAATTTTTTGTTTTCCAAAGATTATTTCAAAGAAAAAAATTAAGCATGCAGTTTTTATCTGAATATGTTGTGCTTAGCGATGCTGAGTTAGGAAAACTTTGTGACAACAAGTGTTTAATAACAGATCGCGTGAAACAAGCGCTGATCGCTTACACTTTATCCTATTGCATTGGAAAAGAACTCGATAATCCAAATTTACAGTTGAAACCCGTGGAGAACCCTGATGCATTTTTAGAACTTCTTGTTTCACTTCAAAACGGTCTTGCTGCAGCTATTACAATAAAAATTACAGAACTTATAAATTGTTGTGGCTGTCGAGATTCGTATGAAGTCAGTTTTATGCATGACTGTTTGACGAAAAGTCGATCTGAAAAATGGTCAGAATATTTTCACCAAGCATTGTTCTCGATAAATTGGGATGATGTAGCCAGAGATATAGTTCATAAAAATTTAAATATTGATTTCCAAGCAGTATTAGGAGTAGAAGAATTTTTCCCTTCTTTAGATGTAGAAAAATTATATGAAACTATTGAAAAAATGTATGTTGGTGAAGAAAAGGAAGAAGAACTTTTTTTTAACAAATTATTGTTTTCTTGTAATTGATTCTTTATTATGCACATTTTAATGTAAATAAATGTTGATTATTATAGAATTTCTTGTGTGTGTGTGACTTTTTTCATGTTTATCACTTAGAAAATATTTAAGGTTTTGTGAATATATAAATACTGGGTTATACGTTTTGTTTGAATCATTATGAATATAAGTGTTCGGCTAGATCACAACTACTGCTGTAATGGAAGCAGTATTGAATCAGATGTATCGGGATCCAGAACATCCGGCCAGTTTCGGTGGTGTCAATGCTTTACAGCGTGCTTTAAAAGGTCGCGTAAAAACCAAAGACATCAAGAAATGGCTTCAAACGAAAGATTCATATACTTTGCACAAGCCTTTGAGACACAGGTTCCAAAGAAATCGTGTTATTGTAGGAGGCATCAACGAGCAGTTTCAGTCTGATTTAGTGGACATGCAATCCTTAGCTAATTATAACGATGGTTATAAATATTTACTAACTTGCATTGATATTTTATCAAAGTATGCTTGGGCGATACCTTTGAAAAATAAAAGGTCTATGACTATTAAACAAGCTTTTGAAAAAATATTTGCAGAAAGGTTACCCGAACGACTTCAAACAGACTCGGGTAAAGAATTTACGAACTATCTTGTACAAGATTACTTTAAAAAGAAGAAAATTCATTTTTTCACTACACATAATGCAACCAAGGCTTCGGTGGTTGAACGTTTTAATCGCACTTTGAAAACTAAGATGTGGAAATATTTTACTGAAATGAACACAAGAAGATACATCGACGTCATCGATAAATTAGTACACAGTTATAATCATACTTGGCATCGTAGTATACAAACAGAGCCTGCATCGGTGACGTTAGAAAACCAACAGAAAATTTGGCATACGCTATATGATCAGCAAACATTGGTTCCAAAACCTAACCTTACAGATTTAAAAGTTGGAGATACTGTTCGCATCAGTCGAGAAAAAATGTTGTTTGAAAAAGGATATGAACAAAACTGGACAAGAGAAATATTTACAATTTGTAAAATTTTACCTCGTGTACCTGTTGTCTATCAATTGAAAGATTTGGCAGGAGAAATTATAAAAGGAAGTTTTTACAAGCAAGAGTTACAAAAAATTTCGGATTCTGGATTTTATCCAGTGGAAAAAGTTTTGAAAAAAAGAAAACGTCATGGAAAAGTTGAATACTTCGTAAAGTTTCAGGGTTATCCTCAAAAATTAAATACATGGGTCAGCGATGTCAAAATGATATAAATAGAGCATTTGTGTAACTTAACTTTCATTTTAAAAACGATGTCTTTCTACGTCACACTGATCAGTGACAGCTCTTTGAGCTTTTTCCCGCAAAATAAAATATCACAATTTACGACGCAGCTGCCTAGTCCAATCAATTTAAATGGCGAATGGGAAATGGCTTTAGTCGATTTCATTTATCCCCATACTTGGTATAACGTTCGAAATGATAATAATTTATTTGGTTTTGATTTGGGTGATGGAATACTCGAAGGTAGAAGAGTCCCCCCAGGTTGTTATGAAACGATACCAGATCTTATTCGAGGTATGACAATAGAATCCCATAAAAATAAGATTGAATTTCAGTATCACCCAGTAACGAAACGAGTAACTATCAAGACGGATGGAAAATCAAAAGTAATCCTCCACGAAGGTATAGCGGAACTATTGGGATTCGAACCAGGAAAATATTCAGGATTTCAACAAAGTCCGTTTGTTGCCGATCCAAAGTGCTCTTTTCCAGTGATATATGTATACTGTGATCTAACAGAACCCCAAATCGTAGGTGATGTACAAGCTCCTTTGCTAAAAATCGTCACGTTAGATGGAAACGACGGCGAAATTGTAAATGCTCATTATCCAAGACCTTTTTACTTACCTGTTATTCGGCAACATTTCCAAACAATACACATTGATATAAGACTTCATTCTGGGGCTTTAGTACAGTCGGGGAAAAAAAAAACGCAACACCCGCTGTAATTTCGTTATTAATTGACGCAGGAACATCTAATAGACATAATTTAACAGGAAATTAAAAGCACTTTCTGAATATGTCGTCAAATTTTGAATTAGGGGTCATCTACATATTGAAAAGAGCGCCAACTTTGATTTTTTCAATAGCAACACCCAATTTTGACTTCATTTTCGAATTTCTGAGAGTCTGGCAGTGCGGAAAAGTATACTGTTTGTATACTTTATTTTTAGTATTTATAGAGTTATAATCAAAAATGTGTTAGGGGGTTATCTGCAAATATAGAAAAATAAAATTAAGATCTTATAAGAAAAAGACAAAATTTTAATGTTTCACACCGGAAATCTTTCAAGAAAAAAACAATGAAAAAATTAATAGAACGTTACCTCCTTTTTCCTGTTCCTTAATTATCATGAATTCAATTTTTTAGATTTGTATACACTTCAGTACTTTTTTAGTTGATTTTAGGTCTATTTAAATACATTACACTTGCGATTAGTCCATATAGTACTCTTTGAAAAAAGTGCAATATTTTTCAAGTAAAAGTGTATATTATGGCTGTACTGATCACCAATAAAGCTTAAATTTTCTTTCGTAGGTGTAACATAATATACGAAATGAAATAATATAGATATATATATCTATACAACAACGCATAAACAAAATCTTTTCGGATAAATTATCGTAAGGGTTCATGAAGTAAATATTAAACTATTTTAATCGCACTTACTAGTTTTGGGTCAGTTGAACTCTTTGGAACTGTAGGATTCATTTTATAATTTCTATGAAAATATAATATCTTAATTAACCCTTTCGCGACTGCTGACGTAGATTCACGCCATTTGAAAATCTGTAACTCCGTCAGTGGGCGTTTCTTTCGTAATTTGTGTGTTACATTTTCTTAAGTGTGTACCCAGTGCTCATAATTTTGCAATAAAATATACTATGGATAGAAATATATTGATTAGAAAGAATATAATTATAATGTATATCCATTTGTAATATAATTGTGAATACAGAAAATTTGTTCTGAAATATTTCATTTTGAAAGTAAAACGCCCGTAGGCGGGTCTTACTGTCATAAAGACAAAATTCTGCGGTCGCAAAAAGTGTTAAAATATATTTATAAAAGTTAAAGTATGTTTTTAAAAATGTATAAAGTTCAAATATATTAATAAAATTTTAAAGACTAAAGTGCCCTTAATAATAATCCTCCCCCCTACAAAATATATAAATAAATAAATAAATAAAATAAAGCAATATATGAAGCAAATGATTAACCTTTTTTAACTATGACGGTAGTTAAGAAACGATTTTACAAGTCTGTCTTGCATTTCAATTCCATTCGTTTTTTATCGTTGACAATTTCACATTAAACCTATTTTTCTATTTAAAACAGTAAACCCCGCCTATTTAGTTTTTTTTTTCTTCCAGTGTTCGTTTAAAAGATTCAAAATTTATCATCAATTAATCGATGAAGTAAATACCACTTGTGCATATTTTTGTCAACATAAAATAAGGGGTTTGTTTAACACGAATACTCAATGTCACATTTACTTTTCCATTTCTGTATTGTTTTGTTTTGAAGAACGATGAAGGCGTGGCTTGTCTTCTTTATAAAACAGGAATTCTTGATGCTAACACTAATGGCTAAAAATCCTCATTTTTGTTTCATTTCTTTGCGTTTGACGTTGTTGTTATATAATTTGACCCGTAAATAAAAAATAAAAATATTTTGTTTAATTTTCTTTGTTATTTTTTAAGATTTCTTTCGTTATCTCATGCAAAACTTTATAAGAGACGGCCCCCTAAACCACTCCAAAAGAAAGATTTATTTATATCTCGAAAACTAATAACTGGAATGAGCTGCAAATTTGCACACCCATATTTTTCAGCATTAGGATTCATTTTATGTAAAAATTAATATAGGTCATAATTCATAATTTTTATGAATATGAATTTATTAATATTTTTCAGAATTAAAAATATTTTTCAGAATCAAAAGTAACGATGGATTATGTTTGGGTTTTTTCACTGTATCTCGTAAAACAAAAATTATATCGATCAAGTTATTTTTTGTGAAGATATTAATAAAAGTTTGAAATATGAATTTAACATTAGCACCTTCAAACTTTGAACGCTTATAACTCTGTGAAAAAATAAGTAAAATATACAACCAATACACTTTTTCGCGTTGTCGAGATCTCAGGAATTCAAATATGAAATAAAAATGGGGCATTACCATTGAAAAAATCAAAGTTGGTGCGCGTTTTAATATGTAGACGACCCCCAATTCAAAATTTCACTTCATTTTCTGAAACTACTCACAATTCCCCGTCGAATGATACCTATTACATTTTTCTACATCGATTAGCAAGGAAGTTATGTTGAGTGTTGCGTTTTTTTTTTCCCCGACTGTACCTTTTGAAAGAGGCAAAGTATTTGTCACTTTACATTTTCGTTTACGGCAAATTATATAAAAAGGACCTTTCTTTTCAAATAACTCTCATTTTCAATATTGTTGACGTGAAAGAAGGATCAATAAAAATGTTGGTGCCTTATACGTGTTGTACGAAAAAATTTGAAGATTATTATGCCGGGCAAACAGGACAAGGTTTGCCTTATTATCAGGGAACCGTTTTGCAGAGAGGACATGGGATAGGTGGATTTTTTGCTAAACTATTCCGAAGCGCAATGCCCTTTTTAATAAGCGGTGCCAAAACAGTCGGAAAAGAAGCTTTACGAACTGGCACTATGGTAGCAAATGATGTATTGTCAGGCGAAAGTTTGAAATCTTCTCTCAAAACGCGAACGAAAGAAACCGGAAAAAAACTAGCCAGAAAAGCTGTTCAAAAAGCGGATGAGATGATCGGTCACGGAAAGGTTAAAAGGAAACGCAAACCTTCCAAACGTTTCATTTCATCGAAAGCACGGAAAGTGCAAGGACGTGATATTTTTGATTAGACATACTCTATAAAATGGCTTTTCTTTTAAAAGATTCTCCAGAATGCGCTAAATCAGAACTAGAACTATTTTCTTTACCACCCACTCAAACAGTTATTGAAAGAGGCCAATGGGTTGAGTTTCATCCTCTTGCCAATGCATCGGATGGCGGTCCTGTAGAATTTAATGTGTCTGGAAGCGGTGAAGAGTATCTTGATTTGTCGCAAACTCAGCTGTATATCAAAGTAAAAATTTTGAAAAATGATGGCAAGCCTATAACAGATAAGTGTAAAGTCGGCCCTGTGAACCTTTTCTTACATTCTATGTTTTCCCAAGTAGACATCAGCCTAAATGAAAGACTTGTTTCATCCAGTAATAATACGTATCCCTATAGAGCTATGATAGAAACATTACTAAATCATGGATATGATGTGAAAACCTCTCAACTTTCCTCAGAATTATTTTACAAAGACACTGCTGGCCGTATGAATGTTTTTGACACGGCAGATCCTAACCCTAATGAAGGTTTTAATAAACGTGCTGAACTGTTTAAACTAAGTGCTTCAGTTGATATGATGGGTCGTTTGCACTTGGATATGTTTCACCAAGAGAGACTACTACTTAACATGGTCGACGTGAAAATTAAACTTATTCGTAGCAAACCAGAATTTTGCTTGTTAGGGGGTGAAGGGGAATTCAAAGTATTCCTTGATCATGCCTCTTTATTTGTTCGAAAAATAAGGGTTAGCCCAGGTGTTGTTTTGGGACATGCGAAAAGCCTAGAAAAAACGACAGCCAAGTATCCTATTGATAGAGTTCTTTGCAAAACTTATTCCATTCCTGCTGGAAATATGAGTTTTATTCAGGATAACATTTTTATTGGTCAAATGCCGAATCGTATTGTAATTGCCTGTGTAGACAACGATGCATTTAACGGCAACTATAAAAAGTCCCCCTTTGAATTTCAGCATTACAATATGAACTTCATAGGTGTCTATGTAGATGGTCAACCTGTTCCTCATAATCCCATTCAGCCTAATTTTGAAAATGGTTTATTTATCCGTGCTTATCAAAATTTATTTGTGAATGCCGACAACAAAGGACTGTATTTATCTAGGTCAGAATTTTCAAAAGGATATTCTTTATTTCGTTTTGATTTGACACCTGACTTATGTGATGGTTCTCATCTTAACCTTATTCGTCACAGCAATCTAAGATTGGAACTTAAATTTAGTTCTCCTCTAATACAAACAATCTCTCTGATCGTGTATGCTGAATTTGAAAATTTAATTGAAATCAACAAAGCTCGAAATATTTTGTATGATTTTGGAAACTGATGAATTCATCTCAAATTCATACAGTTTTATCTCGCGATCCTGTTTCTGCTAGGCATTTTGCAGGTGTTTTTCCTTCTGACAAAATACCTGTCATTCGAAAATTCCCTTGTGCATTTGTACTCAATACTGATAAACATGATGAAAAGGGATCCCATTGGCTGGCTGTTTACATTCAAGACCAAAAGACTATTGATTTTTTCGACTCTTACGGATTACCTCCCGAAACCTATGGAGAAGACATAACAAGATTTGTAAAGAAGTATTCTCAAATTCAATGGAACAAGACAACGCTTCAAAGTTTAACGTCCAATGTCTGTGGACAATATTGTATTTTTTTTGTAATAAAACGATGTCAAGGACTCTGTATGAAATCTATTGTAAATGTACTGTCTAGAAAGAAGAATGATTTTCGAATGTTTCAGTTTGTCAAAAAAAGATATGGTGTAAATATGATTTTCAAAAAATAAAAATTATTTTTTTAATAAATGTGTTTGTATTTTCTTTAATGTGTTTTATTAATATTTTCCTACTTTAAAAAAAAAAAAAATGCATGTTTTATTTTGACGGAAAGAGTATAAAAGTAGGATCATTTTGAAAAATTTGTCATTTAAAATGGAACTTCTCAAGTTAGAACACCCATCTACTTGCCTTATTTCTGGCCCCACACAGTCTGGAAAAACATTTCTAGTTAAAAAGTTGATTGATTGTAAGATGTTTAATCCCATGCCAACGAATATTATTTATTGTTACGGTAAATACCAACCTCTTTTTAATTCAATGAAAGATGTGAATTTTGAAGAAGGACTACCGTCTAATCTTAACTCACTTCGAAATGCTTTAATTGTCATAGACGATTTAATGTCAGAATTAGCGAATGATTTTCGCCTAAGTAATCTTTTTACGAAAGGCAGTCATCACCAAAATTTATCTGTTATATTTTTAACTCAAAATATTTTTGTTCAGGGTAAAGAAATGCGAAATGTTAATCTAAATTCTCAATATATTTTCTTATTTAGAAATCCTAGGGATAAAACTCAAATTAATATCTTAGCTCGCCAAATGTATCCAGGTAAAGTTCGAGCTTTCCAAGAAATTTTTTACGATGCTACATCACCTGAATTTGGTTATTTGCTTATTGATTTGCGCCCAAGGGCAGATGATCGTTTGAGCCTGCGCACAGGAATATTTTCGGGTGACGTGTATGAACCTCGGGTATTACGTGTATGAACCTCGATAAATCATTTCTATTCAGTGCATCCTTCAGTGAACATGTCTTCAGCTGTAGTAGAATTTGAGGGCTTTCAGATAAATTCGCAAGATTTTGTTGTCAAAGAATTGGCCTTTTATGCCGTGGACTTTAATTATCATGCCCGCTGGAGCTTTCTCCCTCCTTATCCATGGGAACAATTAACCCTCAAAAAAAGAAAATCTTTTGCATGGCTAACTCGTTATTGTCATGGTTTACGCTGGGAGAGTGGAGAATTACCTTATTAAGCTTTAGAAGTTATACTTTCATCTTTGTTTATTTCCCATAAAAAGATTTTTACCAAAGGATTAGAAAAAACAAAATTTTTAGAGAAAATGTCTAAACGAAAAATTTTTAATCTCAATGATTTTGATTGTCCCAAAATAGTCTCACTAGAGGAAGCAGATGTGAAATGCCCCAGTCATAGATCGTTTTTTAAACACTGCGCACTGGCGAAAGCATTTGCTTTCGGCGTATTTATAAAGGAGAATATAAGCTTCCCACAAATCATTTGTATTCAGGATGTCGACGCTGGAACATCTCAGATTGTTAAGCAAGACGAAACAGAAAGCAGCCTTTCTTAGAAAGTGTCCTAACAGTATCATAAAAGGTGTGTGTGAATGCGCCTTAAACCTATTAAAGGGTAACGTACCTGTCACCAAACGTCAGAAAAACAAATTAACCCATTATAAAAAAACTTTGCGTCGTCTAGGAGATAGAAAAGTCCCATTATTTAAGAAAAGGCGACTCCTTGTTCAAAAAGGAGAAGGTTTTCTTTTTATTCTCATTCCCGCTGCCGTGTCTGTACTGAGCACATTGATAAATGGAATTCGCTCGTAAATTCAGACTAATTCCAATGGATAGAGATCAAGAATTTGTCGAAGAACATTTGAGTGATTTAGACATACAGATTCAAAAAATTTTGAAAAGAAAATTAGAAGAAGATGAAAAAGCAAAGCTATACATACAGATTTTGCAGAAGTTTGTGTCATTCCCAGATGTGAATACTGTGAAACGTTCCGAAGTTCCAGTCACGGAAAATCCTCCTGAAAACAATCTTGTTACAGAAAGTGAAATTTTGAACACCGTTCCTGTCAAACATAAAAAATCTGCTTCGAAAATTATAGAATTTTTAAGACAGCATGAAATATTTTGGAATGAAAATAAAGAAGTTAAAGTGGACAATAATGTTATCCCTGATTCTGATATTGTTCAACTAATCAATTTCCTATTAAGAAACAGAATAAAAAAACCAGATGCCTTTGAAGAATTTAATGAAAAATTAAAGATTTGTGATTTTCCACGAGAGTTTATCAAAAATAAATATTTAACTGTTATGAAATCCTCTCCGAAGAGAAAACGTACACCGTATGTGAAAACTATGTATGCAAAACCTGGAAGAAAAAAATTGACTTCATCAAAATGGCTAAACTTGTAAAAAAAATGATTTTTTAATAAATTTCTTTCTTGCTTGAATTTTTTCAGTTGTTGTTTTATTTCTTTTCATTTAACATTTTTAATTTTTCAAAAGAAAAAAAAAAGACAAACTCAGTTACAAAAAATAAATATGATTTATTGTTAATAATAAATTTACAAATTTTCTCGTTACATTTTTTGTTGTTTTATTATACATATTTTTTCTTTCTTCATGTTCCTTTAATACCCGTAAGGTAGGGTGGTCAAATCGTGCTGAATGACACGTTTGTCATAGACCACCCTGTAAAGTTTCCTTTGTTCTCTGTTAATGACCTTTCTGCGTTTTGGATCCCGGGTGATTTTTGCTGGGTCTGTAATTGGGATCGTTTGAGTTTCACTCATTTCCGTAATTAACTTCCGAATAGATTCGAAATTTAAAGATTGGGAATTCTTAAAGTTCAAGGTGAACCCCCTTACCTTGCAACAAGTTTTACCACTTTTTGTTTCAAAACCATAGTTTTTAGGGCCACCTAAAAAAGAAAAGAAATGAATTTAATAAAGTAAAAAATAAGTTTCAAATGAGATCAGAAACATAAATAAATAAAGAGAGAAATTTAAAACACTTACCAGATACAAACACGGATATCACATCACCATCCAGTTCATCGGTGAATTCACCGAGAAAGTTGCCGAGGGGCGGATCGTTTGTACCATCACTGGCATAAACGATCGAATCTGTATCGTGATACAGAACACTGCGGCCAAGTTTGTCCATTTCGCTGTACAGCTTGAAACGAGCCCAAGCTGTAGTGAAAGCCGCTAAAAAGATGTTTGTAGCGGTGTCCTGCCCGATAAATTCCTCGTCAGCTTTCCATTGGATGGCTGCCACCTCTGGTGTAGGGAGAAAAACATCTTTGATCTGAAAAAGAGGAAATTAAAATTAAAACATGAAATGGAATAAAATAAATAATTATCGATGTATAAAATAAAAAAGGTACTTACGTTTTTAGTAGGATCAGCCACCATTTTGTTGAAATTCGGGACAGTGTTGACAAACGTCAGCCGATCCTTATTAATGTTCATCCCCCATCTGTAATGAAAAAAGAAATAAAGTTATAAAAATGTATAAAAAAATATAACTGTAAATAAAACGAAAAATTTTTAATTATACTTACCGTCCCCAAAAACTATTTAGCGCTAATTTGGCTACTTGTCTGCGCCCAGGGTTTTTGCTGATGCATGCCGGGTCTAATTTAACACCTTCGCGTTCCTCGTACTGGCGAATGTAGTGGGCTTTCTGTTCCTCAGTCACGCAGTCTGAAGGCCAACCACTGCTCTCCTGCTTGATCTTCAAAAAACAATCGATGAATGATTTAAACAGAGAGTCTGATGTTTGTTCGAAATGGTAGACCTCGTAGATCTGAAATAAAAATTATAAAAACTATTAGACGAGCATTCAAATAAAATCATACATTTACAAAACAACGAGATTATGTTTAGTACTTACTTGTGTGACTCGATATCCTTTCTTCTTCGCCAGCTTCAGCTCCTCGCTTACCCATGTTCCGACAATAGCACGTTCATCATCGGTATGGGAGCAAGGACTTTGCTGCAAGGTTTCAGCGCAGGTCCGGCATAGGGGAAACATCAGCTTCTTTTGGCATCGGTATGGCAGCACGGGTAAATAGAGCCCTCGTGGTGGGAGTACTTTGCAGTGGACCAATCCGAAATATTGGTCGATATCACCGAAACCTTCTGTTATAATGGTGGGATGACCAACGGGGTAAAGGCAATATTTGTTTACCTAACAATGAAATAAAAGTGTTAAAAAAAATACATATCACATGCAGAGAACATTTTTAAGGTGAGAAAATAATTTAAAAAATTAAAAACAAAACAAACAACAGACTTACCCATGGGTATAACGACGTAAAATCAACATATTTCACGTCGCCTTCGTGAAACAATTTTACTGCGTTGGTTCGTCCCCCAAAAAATGCATCCCTTGGATTTAAACGGTCCTTCAAGTCGTGTGTTTTCAAGAAAGATTTTAGTTCCGGGGACTCCTTCTTCATTTCTCTAAAAGTATGCTCCCACATCTCGACTACCTGATATCCCTGGTCGCGTAATTTCTGGACATTCTCCTCCGTCTGTTGTCTTAATGCTGCCATGGTCACGTTTTTTAAAGGATGGGTCACGTCTGAATTGTAACACGTGCAACAGCCGTGAAAGAAACAACCCTAAAAATAAATATTTTCATTTATTAAAATAGTATTTTTAAAAAATATATAAATAAAATGATTCATTAATCACAGAATAATTTTTACCTGATATTGGTAGACGGTCTTGGTTTCTTCACAGAATCCACCTACCGATATTCCTCTGATTTTTCGCTCTCCCGTTCCATTGAGAGCATGCTGGATATGCAACCCTTGTGTTGAGGCTACAAAATCCAACCATCGAATTGAATCAGGGCTGAAATTGGTTTTGTTGATGTAACCGTGCACGGGAACCATAGCAATCGTATCGGGCTGTATGTGGTTGCTTCGGTATGTTGCCATGCAAACAGATGCAATCGTCACATACCTAAAACATAAAAAAGAAGTTAAATATTTATAAATTAAATCTTTTCATAGAGATATTTTAAAAGAATACAAAAAAATACTTTACCGAAACGGATCCACGTTGGCGATTTCCATAAACTGTGTTCGAAACTCGAGACAACAACGCCGAAGAATATCCACGTCCGAACTGAAAAATTGAAAAAAAAGAAAAATCATATTAGTTTAAAAATATTTTTTTTCTTTGTTTGTTTTGTTTTATTTATTTATTTATTTTTGAAAATAGAGAATTCTTAAGCACCTACCTGCAATAAGAATACATTTCCTTTTGAAAATCAAACATTTCCCCCTTTTGTTTTTCTTCTGCATGCCAGGACAGGAATGCACTGCGAGCTGCAGTTGACATCGTGTCAGGACTATAGTATTGGGTATCTGGAAGGGGTCCAACATAGTGTTGATTCTCACGGGTGTTGAAGAGATGAGGGAAATATCCCTTCCGTAATTCGGAGAAACCAAAACAACCGGGCAGTTTTGACAGGGACATTGGGAGAAAATTTAACGAATCGATGATTCGAACGTCGACAGATTTCAAATGAATAGACATCAATTTGCTCCCGCACGGAATTACTTCTTGTGTTGTACCTTGTTTGATTAACCATTCCATGATGAACTGCCCGTCGAATCTGAAAAAAGAACAAAATACGTTTAATGGATAAAGATAAGAAAAAATCAGAAATAAACACAGAGAGAAAATTTACTTACCCCTTCATATTATGGGCGATTGCTGTGTAGCCCTTGTGTCGAGGAGTAAACAACCATGTACAGAAATCTGCACAGGCTGTATATCCTTTGAATACCTCCTCCCGGCCATCAGTATACTGCGCCACGGCAAAATTAACTTCGTGTGTTCCCGAAGACTGGTCCGTTTCAAAATCAAAAAAGATCAATTTTGCACTGGGATTCTTCGGGGCCACTTGCCGCAAGTAACACTGGTGCTCCGCCAATACAACAAAGCGGTCACAAGAAGGGCATTTGGCTGTTCCACAGCGGTGCATGTCTTTGGGACAATCTCTTCTACGAATTACTTTGCAACACGTTCGACACTGATAAATCTGTGAAAGAAAGAAAAAAACATGAATGCATACATTTACACATACATTATTTATATATATTTTTTAAACTAAGACTATTCATTTACCTGATCACAGAGGGAGAATTCCTGATTCTCTGTTAGGGCTTTATGGGCTGCAAAGCAATCACTCGATTGGCAGAGACGATCACAGTCCAGGCATCGTTGAGGTTCGCCCGGTCGACAGTCTGTTCTCATGCACACGTAACATGCTTCGGCACATCGGTGTTCATATTGTTTCTCATAAGGCACATCGCACCGTTCACAATAAAAATTACTACCGAAGAAGGCTTTCAATGACTTCACGACGTCATAATGTCCATCGTGAAGCCACAAATTGATTCTCTGGGGTCTATCCACACCTTTGTATGAAACCTACAAAAAAATAAAAAATAAATAAATAAAAATAAAAATAAAATCAGCAAATGTCAATAAAGAAAAAATAATTTTAATATGCACATTTAGTAAAACTTACTCGATTGCGATTATCTGACGACAATATGGCAATCTGAATGTTGAGATGCTCTTCGAACTGAGCGACTTCCCGAAACATGCAAGGACCTAGGGGAACTTGGGCTGCAGCATGCAGAGCTCGGGCACGTTTCATCAGAGCGGGACGGTCACGTCGTTCCATGGCTTTAATTGCCTTGCGGTCATTCTCTAAATGGGCTTTCGCAAACACGATGGCCTTCGCACAGCAGAGTCCTTCTTCATCCTCGGGAATACTCAGAATAGATTTCTTTTGCAGGCGATCGACGTAAATATTTGAAATTCTTCGTCTTCCAGCCCCGATAGGTCTGTGAACTGTCATGACATCCACCGAAAAACCCTCATCCAGTTGGATTTTATTTTTCGACTGCAGGACCTTCATGACGGCAGACATCACTTTTTCAACGGTGAGCTCAGAGACGGAAATGAGTTTCGTGGATATTGGCTTATCCAATCCCTCCGCCCAAATACAAAGTCGTATCAGGTCTGTGGATTCCAAATTTTCCGTGGAACGGCGAATCAAACTCGAAAATAATTGATGCACGGAGTCTATCACAGCAATCATGGGTACACCCCGCACGTGAGCAGGAAGCTTGTCCGGATCAACACGGGCTTCATAGCGGATTTCTTCCGCTTGGTATTTGTTATTCCTTCGACGCAGGCGCTCGGTAATAATAATAGCATCCTCCATCTGTAAAAACAAAGAAAATATATATAATAAGCTCGATCATAAAAAAAAAAGAAAAAATCCATGTATAAAAGTAAGTACTTACGTGGGAAGTCTCTCCACCAGTCGTGTACGTTGGTCCGGCTCCAACAGGTCGAGCAGAAGTCTAGAGTAATAATAAAGAAAATTAGACACTTATAAAAAGTAAAAAAAAAAGTTTACACTCAAGAACACAGAAATAAACTTACTTCAAATCCTGTTCCAACTCGGTAATATAGCGGCAAAGGCATGGGATTCTCCGCAAAAATTTGGGAAGCTTCATCGAAATCCATAGGATTTTCGATGAAAATTTGCGACGCTTCATCCATCAACTGAAAAAGTAAATACATCGTTAAGAATATCAATATTACAAAATATTATAATATTATAAAAATAATAATTTATTAAAATAACTTACTTCATCATCGGAATCATTGAAGGGCATTTCAGAATCTTCAAAAAGAACCTAAAATGAAAAAAGAACATTTTATAGAACAAAATTAAATGAATCAAAATTCAGAAAAGAAAATTGCATATACGAGTTCAAAATATTAAGGAAAGAAAAAAAAAAATCCATGATTAAAAAAAACTTTCAGAAAACATTAGTGTTAAGTTAAAAAAGAAAAAAAATCTTGAAAATAATTTAAAAACTGGAAAATGAAACTTGAAATATTTTTAATTAGATTTTTCTCAAAACACTTAATAAATAATAAATAAAAATAAATAAAATTTGCAAAAAAGAAAGTGGATTTTTAGTATTGTTTAAAAATAAAAATCAGAAAGGAAAAATATATTTAATGATAACAAAAAATTAGGGAAAAAAAATATTTACCTGATTTTCGCCTGAACCAACAGTATTGAATGAGCGTTTCATTTTTTCTGAAGAAAGAAGGTAATCCTAGGAATAGAAGTAAAAGAGCAAGCAAAGAATTTTCTTGGACTAGGTCAAACAAGAAAGTGAACGCGATAGCTCAGGAGGGTCCTTAAATATCCAGCGTAAGGAACGTGACATCAGTTATGTACCTTCTTATTGGCTGGATCCCCTTGGACGAGTCCACTTGGGCGCAGGTGGGGACACGTCTTCCCACCCCCTATCTCCTAAGAGGGGAAAATATAAAAAAAGGAAGTTCGAGAGAACGTCATCGTAGCTTAATCGGTAGCGCGTTGGTCTTGCATGCCATAGATGGTGGGTTCGAACCTCCTACAGGGCAATATTGTTTTGTAAAAAAATCTAGCGAATTAAAATAGTCAGATAAATAATTAATTAATAATCAATAAAATAATAAAATTTACTTATTAAAATTGATTAATGAACTACTCATTAAAAATTAATTAAAAATATTCTACATTGTCCTCTTTTCGGTTGATGACGTCATTCTCTTTCATGTTCTGACAGGATTCTGTGTTGTCCCTTTAAGAAAACTCTAGCCTCCGTCACATGTCTTGACAGGTTGCCAACGGATAAAAAGAAATTCTACCCCCGTCATCTTTCACGATCAAGCAACCAACCAACCATTCACTGTGTTGTCCCTTTAAGAAAACTCTCCCCTCCCCGTCACCCCTCCGTCACATGTCTTGACAAGAAGTCCAGGTTGCCAACGGATAAAAAGAAACTCTATCCCCGTCATCTTTCACGATCAAGCAACCGTTACGTCACTTCCGGTTTCCTCCCCCTCCTTTTCCCCCCTCCTATGACGTCACTTCCGTCGGCCAAAGCGCTGGGCTTACTACTACTAGTAATCATACTTCTATATTTTCCTTTGCGAATTTCTGAAGTGACAAATTATTTATTAAAATTATTTAAATAATTTTGATTTCTGAGAATTATAACACTAAATGTTGAGAGAAAGTGCCAATTACCTGCCCTACGGAAGACATCTTAATAAAATCTATCTTTCAGGCTTTTTTGTTGTTGTTGAACAGGATAAATGTCAATAACTTTGATTCAAATTATCACAGACATACAGTCTGATCATTCATTTTAAACGTATTGACTTTAAAAATAATTATATTGAAAACATTCAACCCCAGGAGGGGGAAGTGATACTGTTACATCTATAAAAAAGTCTTTTCTGGTTGGCTATTATTATTATAAACATGTATATTTTTAAATTCACAAAAATTGGTTTAAAATAATTATCATTTAGTGCATTTATATGCATTTTTGTCCTGTACTGCCAAATTAAAAATTACGATAAAACAGAACAGCAATGCCAACTGTCGGGAAATTTTGACCAAAAGCTGATAGGCACTAATTTATGTCAAGGTGTAACTACAAATAAATCTGAATAAAATTATGTGCATTAGTTCTTGAGCTAGAGCTGCCATAAAATTTTTGTTACACAGGTATTTTCTAAAAGTGTTCAAATCGTGTCCTGGACCTCTCAAAACGTGAAATCCATCGAAAGTCAGAACTTGAATTTGTTTTACGAAAGCAATACATACATATACACACACATACAACTCCCTATTGTTTTTTCTGAAAGAGAAAATATGCAATAAACTAAAATTAAATTGATAACTGATTAATTAAATTGATATTTTTAAATTGATAACAATAACATTCTTCATTTAATAGTTTAACAGTCCTGATATCGATTTTGCAATATCATATAAAATATATTTAAAGTAAATACAGGGAGGGGCTTATCAAAATGCGAAGATTTTTAACCTGACCACCAGTTTAAATGCCCGACAGCCTTTTTTTTTTTTTTTTTTTTTTGGTGGTACTTTATTATAGAAATTCAGTGCATACATTCTGCAACATAATAATTGTTTTATTAAACTGATCAGTATTTATTTTATTTTATTACAATATCTTTTTATTTTGAGATTTATAACATATCGCTGTAAAAAAAAAAAAAAAACTGTTAAAAGTATAGGATAAATCTGGCAGCTGGGGTGCCAATATTTCTCCGTCAAATATACAGGACAAAACTGTACTTTTAACAAAACACCTGTTTGATTTACAGGATTCCTGTGTAAAATATATGTCAGTGATACAATTTTACGGTTTTAAACTGTATAATTGACGGAGAAATACTGGCACCTCAGCTGCCAGATTTTTCCTGTACTTTTAACAGTTTTTTTTTTTTTTTTTTTTTTTTTTCAGTGTACAGTTTTAAAATACATACTTTAAAATTGCTTTTCAATTTTCAGTTATTAAATACGTAGCTTTAATAAATAGTTGTGGGAATTGTCTAACCAGATTAATACTTTTAATGATAACACTTGCAAAAATGGAATATATTTTTAACCAGCTTTATTTTATATATATTTTTTTTTACTCGAAAAAATTAATATAACTCTTTAAATTATGCAGTTCGTTAGCCATTTTGTCTATCCCTTCGAAAGTCCATAGGTCATGCAAACTTATTAATTAAAGCAGTGACACATTAATGTTAATTAGAACACATGCAATGTATTTTGTTTAGTTTATAGAACATGTTTTCAGATGTAATTAATTATTCTCCTCTTTGTTATAAAATATAAACTTACATTCGTGTCGGGATTAGTTATGCATAAACCGTCGCAGAGAATTTCTTTTTCTTTTCTTTTCTTTCTTCCTTTCTTTTTTTTTTTTTTTTTTTTTTTTTTTTTCAAAATTGCATCTAGTCACGCCAATATATATTCTTTTAATATCTTTTAAGGTACAATCGTGCCTAGATTTTAGGATAATTAATTTGAAGAGTTACTTTATTACATTGCCCGGTAGCTACTATATTACTTGGTATGACATATTTAAGCGCAATTGAAATTACCGAATAATATGCAGGGATTAAGTAATTAGGACTTAGTAAATGTCAAATAAAAAATTATAAAATTATAAAATAATAAATTCTTTTAAGAAAAATCAGGAACGATGAAAATTGTCAAAATTGATACAATTAAAAACATCCAGATAATTAATATAAATGAATGAAGCTATATAATAATTTTAAAATAATACTAGTTAATACCCGTCAAAATTTGACGGATCATGTGCAACTTAAACCTTTTCCTGGGATAAAGTTTTAAACATCCCTGCTTCAATATTTTTCATTCCTCTTAACCAGTTTAAAACCCCCTGCTTTAATTAATTATATTTTGGTTGGAGGGTGTGGGAGGATAAATTTCATGAAATTTCAATATACAAAATTTAGGCTTACTCCATATATTTAAAATAAAATCCGAAAACTTTCCTAATTTTACTCTAAATACGATCAAAAGAATGTTTGGAGTAATTAAAAGCAAGACAGAATTTATAAATTATTGAAAGAATGAGAAATAAAGCATATAACAATACTTTTAATATATATATATATATATATATATATATATATATTAATTTGATGGCTGATTTTTATCATGAACTTACTTTTATACAAACAGCATAAAACTAAGATCATAACTCGACAAATATTTACTTAAAAAACCGGTATTAAGCGCACACCTTTTAAATAGGAATTATTGCTAGCGCCTCAATAATTTTGCTGCCAATTAAATTACAATTTATTTTATTTTATTTTATTTTAACATTGTAAAATAAAAAAATTTAATTTTTTATTTTATCAAAATAGTATATTTCAACAAATGTATACTGTTAAAAATAAATAAATAATAAGAATGAATCTAATATTTTAGCAAGTTAATTTGCTCAGGAAATTTCTTATAATAAATTACACCATGTAAATTTTTACTCGTATAAAATATCAATATTTTAGGGTTATTCTTTCTAAATTAGTTTTCCTATAATAATTATGGAAATGAAATATCAGAGATTATAATCATTAGATTAAAAAAAAAAAAAAAAAAAAAAAAGAAAGAAAGAAAGAAAGAAACATCTTTGGATGTTAAATATCTATCGCCATCCTTTCTAAACAAAGTTTTCAAGTGAGAAAAGTTAGTTTTTAAAGAACAATAAATAAATCTAAGAATTTGTTAATTTTAAAAGATTTTTTTTTTCCTTTCGAGGAATGGAAAACAAAAATTTTAGGAATTCATATGTTCTATATGGTACCAGATGACGCCACAGTAAAAGAAATCTCGAAATCCTATCCTGTGTAAAGAAATTTTCGGCGATAATGTACATGACATTAACCGATAAGAATTCGCAAATTTCTTTGTTTTAATATACTTCCTTGGAAAGCATGAATCAATAAATTAATTGTGTGAATTATTTTTATGATTGAGGTTTAAATAGGCGTCTGCCATAGACATATGAAATATTGTCGTCTGCTCTATCTCTGCTATCGGTATTCGTATTGCACTGAATAAAGAGAAAGGAATATTCCCGTTCCGAATTGATTCAAAATTTTCTGGCGCATGCCCAGATCGTACGATTTTGGTCTTACAGAAAGTGCCTTGTGTTTTAATATTATAGATGATTTTATAGTTCATCAAAAATTATTTAAAGGCTTTTGCAAAAAATTTTAAACTTTGAATTTATTACATCCATTACCCGACTACCGTAAGTAATGGAAGTATTATATTCGGTCCGAAAATTCGATGTCGAGTTTTCACCTGAATTACACATTTTAAGATCTCCTGAGTCCGAAAAAATAGTTTTGGGCAATTGGTTAGTGTGTGTGTGTATGCATGTATGAGGGAAATCTGGCTATCATATCTCCGAAACTAATAAAAATAGATCTACAAATCTTCAGAATTGAGACAGGTCTGGCGTACAGATGAATTTTCCACATTTTGGTGAAAATTGAAAAACCGGATATCGGAAAATGGAAATGGTACAGTGAGTCCGTATCTCAAAAACGGCACAAACGATTTTCTTCAAGGTTGCTATATAAACACTCTATTAGATGTCCTTTCGACTGATATAGTTGGTTAGTCCAGGAAAATTTATAGGCGTCCCGTATAAATAGCTCAGTTTCAGGTCTTGCAAGTGCGTTCCTTTAAAAACGGCTGTAGGTTTTTTTTTTTTTTTTTAACTCGCCATATAAACTCCCTTTTAAATATCTTTTTGTATGTAATTATTATTTTCTGGTCAATAATTGAGTATGCCAAGTTTTGGTATAAGTTGGTATTTCAAAAACGGCTCTAACAATTTTCTGGGAAATTGTTATATAAATCCATTTTAGATATCCTTTCTCATGTATTACTTAGTTATTATAGGAAAAAATTAACAGTCATCCTGCTTAGGTAGGTCAGTTTTAGATCTCGGAAATTGGTGTTTCAAAAAACTACTTCATTAGGTGAATTTTATGTCTTCTGATCACATTATCTCTAAAAAATGCATATAATACTTGTGATAGTGGGTAATAGAAGTCGTGTGGTTGTTTCCTACCAGATTTTTTTTTCTTGGGTTCTGAATTTCGGGAATAACTGACTACTTATAATGCTTCATGGGAATTTGACTTTATCCAATCATCTTAAAAATTAGTATGAATATTAATCAATATATTTGTCACAGAACTAAGTCATTTATTTTGAAATCCGAATTTTACCCTTTTCTGTTCCTAACTAATTTTATAACTGAGGTATAAAAAATGAAATACCAATATGTGATTGTTTATATACAAAAAAAAACAGGTAGTAAAAAATAAATAAAGTAATATTAAAAATAATTTAGGATTTGCATGGTGTCTTTTGAAATTAAGCAATATTATTTTTCACATAAAAGAGGGACTTTTTCCATCTCTAAAATTTATTTTTATCCCTTAAAATATGTCCTATGGATAAAAAATGATACATTATATGACAGTACATAATTTGAGAAGCGATAGAATGTAAAAATAAAATAATAATAATAATAAAAATATTATTGCAATGTCCCTTGCCCCCTTAACAATTTAAAAATAAGCTTTTATGTGAAATTCAGTTCTTTCATGCGTTAAAATTGTTAATTATTAAACTATAAACTAGATCATTTTGGGAACTAAACATTTTTTTTTTTTTTTTTTTTTTTTTTTAAACTATAAATGACTTCCTGTTTTCTTAAAGGAATGTCAACTAATTGTGGAGCTATTAGCCGCAAGAGATTTTACTGATTGGACTACAAATACCTCCTTTTTTAAAATTATAATTAACCCGTATATCAAGGGCTTATCCAAGGGATATGGACTATGGGGATTCGAGCCTTCTCCCTTCAGATACTTAAAGAGATTTTTATTTTTTATTAAATTTTATTCTAATTTATTCTATTTATTTATTTATTTATTTTTATATCACTAGCTCTCTTCCCTCTTCCCCCGCAAGCCACCTTAAAACTGTGTTCAAACACTAGCAACGATGCAGAGCGATAGAGTTATAAATTATCCATTGTCCGAAAGTAACCTTTGAAATTTTGCACATGTTTACGATGAAGAACGTTACTTTTTATTGCTTTTTTACAAAAGAGACCCAAGTTCCCCCTGCAATTATCGCAGTAGGATGTTTGTCAGAGGATAAAACGGTCTTCCAGCTTCGCGACGACTCAAATCACACATCAAAGGGATTTGAATAGAGTCCACCCTTGTCGCCCGCCCTGCTGTTGCCAGTGTTTGAACACAGCTTAATGCCCTGCAGATGATGTCTCTTGTTACGCAAACGTTTTATATCCAATAACATAATGATATTAAATTACGAATATCTGGATTTCTAAAAGGTTTGAAAATAATTCTCTCTTAAAACTAACAAATCTCTCAAAATAAACTTGATTCTGCCTAGTCTTTTATTTAATTATATATATATCATCATTTAATGAAAGAAAATAAATATATGAAAATTGTGAAAGAAAAAAGTTTCAGTTTTGGCAAAATTTCTATTATTACGTCTTAATATTCTTTGCATTTCTATCACAGTTCTTCGCAAAGCTTGAATGATATATGGTTGATATATTACACGAGCAATTTAGATGTACGTGAACTGAAAACTGAGGTAGGTAGAATAGCTATTAAGAAAGCATTAATGCGTGTATGACTTTGATAAATTACAGTTTATTTTGCTTGAATTCATTGTTTCGTAATAATTACCGCTAAGAAATAAATTTAAGCAGCAGAGTTAACTTTTTTTTTGTTGCCAAATTTACTAACAAGATATACACGATATATTATTTTCACCATGAACAATTTTCGCCTTTTTATCTATCTTTTTACTTTTTCCTGTATTCCAAAGAAGAACGTATTGGATTCATAAAAATTTCTACCTCCGGTTTTCGATAGACTTACACGTTTTGAGAGATTCAGAACACGATTTAATCATTTTAAAAAAAATGTCTGTGTGTGATAAAAAATGTTTGGCAACTCTATCTCAGGAACTACTGAGTAGAATTTTCTACAAAATTATATATTGTTGCTCCTTGATATATATTGGTGCTTATCACCTCTAGATGCAAGTCGTCCAGGAGATGGCGCTGATATGCTGCGATTTCTTCCATTTATAGGAAGGCTATATCACAAGTTATTTTGTGTATAATCGAACAAAACTTCATACGGGAAAAGTCCATAGCGAAACATTATTCTTCTATAATTTGGGTGTATATCAGCGGAGAGTAGGCGCTGTTGTACTGAAATGTTCCCTGTGAACGGGGAAACTATATGTCAGGTTCTATTGCATATGATTGCACAAAACCTGTGTATATGAAAGGGTCATTATTAAAAGCTATGATGATTCAATTTAGGTATATATCGGCAAACAGGGGCGCCACCGTGCGGCGATTTACTCCGTAAAGCGAAATTTCAACTTCTACGGTATACAAATGCACTAAATTAGATGTAGAAGAGAATACTTTTAAAAATAATGCTCACTTAATTTGGGACTATATCGGACGATAAGTGACACTGTTATTATTCACCATCTGTGGTTTTCTTCATAGCTACATCTCAGCATCTATCGATTAAAGTTGTACCAAACTCCATACGTAAAATTTTATTCTGAGAAGCTATGATTAAACTTTTGTGCATGTTGAGTAGTAAGTAGCGCTGTTATATAGAATGATATAGAAGAAAATTTTGTGATAGCTACAACATACTAGTTTTCAATTAATTATAGTTTTTCAAAGTGTAAGCTTCAAAGCTTATGTTGTAAAAGTGTATATGCATTTTAAATAATTCTGTAAATGAATGAAATGTTTCAATGAATAAAAACTTTTTGTAATTCATTTGTAAAGATATTTATCATTTACATTTTTGCATGTTCATTTTGTTGAATACAAGTTTTTTATTCTCCACGACTCGCTCTCGCCTCAGTTGAATTAATTAATTATTTGTGGATTATTTATAAATTAGTTATGGCTTAAGTGTTTTTCTCAAATAATTACTAAGTTGTGATCTTATTTGTTTTAAAGTAACGCACACATACATACACACACAAAAGTTTTTGCATTTTACAAAAAAAGATGCATATAACTTCTTTATAACTCGAAACATATGAAGCCATGTTATTCAACTGTAATGTAAAGTCTATTTGTTATTTATATTGTTAAATATTCTTAAATTCCTTTTATAAAAAATTTTTTGTACTTTTTCATCTATACCTGCAATTTCCAAACCTTTTTAATCCCATTCTCCTAAGGCAAAATTAATTATATATTGTACAGTCGGTAACAAAAGTGTCCGAACACTAGCAAAAATTCCTATGTAAAAGGAGTACACTTCATGCGGTTTTGTTAAATCCTTGTCGAATCCTGATCTTACACTGACTAAGAACAGGATTCGACAAGTATTTATTTAATAAAACCGCATGAAGTGTACTTTTTTTACATAGGAATTTTTGCTAGTGTTCGGACACTTTTGTTACCGACTGTACTTATTGTAATATAATGCATGTGTGTATGTAGTCAAAAAACAAATTAATTAATATTCATTTATTTTAAATAATATGCATATATTTGATTTACAAATTTACAATTTAAATTAGAGTATTTTCTGAGCAATGTAATTGCATTTGTTCAGTAAAATCGAAAAAATTCTGGTCTCTGAGTCGTGCATTTCAAATACTTCTGTTTAATTCTAGATTATTTCTGTATTTACTTTGAATTGTTGTCATTGCAGAAAGCACGGCTTCGAACAAGATACAGAAGAAAAAAAAAAAATAAGAAGAAGAAGAAGATTATATAAGTTGCTGTGCTGTATAAATATGAATAGTTAGTTTTCAATTTCATTCACTAATTATGAAGAAACTTTCTTTTAAAGTCGGATTGTAATACCGTTATTTTCTTTTCATTCCAATTAATTGTTCTTGAGCTGAAACCGACGAATTATCTATCTTTACTTTTCAGCAAATGGTTGCATGACTAACTGAAACTCTGTTCTAAAGGAAGGTCTGTAAGTTGGTTACAAAAATCGGTTTCAAATTTTCTTTTATGTGCTTTTTTTTTTTTTTTTTTTTTTTTTTTTTTAATGAACGAACAAAACAAAAACTTTCTAATCGAAATTTGTAGCTTATATTTTGAGTGAACAAGTTATGGTGAACCTATCAAGGACAAAAGATCTTACAATTAGACAATAATTCTGATATATATATATAATCATTTTGATAGTAGAAGCAAAGAATGAGAACGAATAATAGTTAGTCAAACAATTCACCAAAGAGACATACACACGCCAAACAAAGCAACAAGATTTCCCAAATTGATTCAATTATCAAGTTCAATAATAGCACTGACGCCAATCTGCTGTACAACAATACCTGTTACAAATTGAAATAGGACAGCGTAATTAGACTCTGATGAAAAGAAGGTTGACTCTAGGACAGTATTTCAAGGTGAAAAAAGAGAACCCTGTAATGAACAATAATGACCCATTGAGCGCAGTAGAAGCAACAGACACAAGATCACCGGAACTACAAAGACCAATAAGAATGAACGATTTCTCTATGTAGGAGAAGCTCAGAAAGGGGAAAAAAAAATCATCAGGGGATGAAATACACATATTTAAAGAAACCAAATTTAGTTTGTAATAGCCCGCAAAACAAACGATACAACAAACCAACTCAACCAAATCCCAACAGAAAAACTCAAACTAAATCGAAATCGCGTGGCTCATAAACTTGGCAACAGTTGAAGCGGTAGACAGCGCCTCCTGGTACAGATTGCGTGAATTTTTTATTCGAATTTCACCAATAATTTTAAGAAGTGATATATGATATATATATTCGACATTTCTTCGATTCTATTCGCCTTTTATGTATATCAATATCCCACTTTTAAAAAATTTTGGTGGTTGTTTGTTTACTTCTGAGTTGACACTTCTGACAGTTGTTTACTTCTGATGAATTAAAAAAGTTTCAAAAGTAATATAAACATCATCAAGAAAAACAATTATGTGGCACGCATAGATTATTAACACTTTCCAACTGTAGGTACCCGTTGCATCGTCCTTCAATATGCTTTACCTATGAAATCACACAACGCACAGATAGGAAGACAAAAATTAAATTCATAGTCATTTTTAAACATTGTTGGAAAGTGTTAAAAATGCTTAACACAAACAGGAATGCAATTTCAGCAATTTCCAATCATTGTCCTTAATGCATCTGAATATTTTAGTGTAACCCTGTAAATCTTGCCGCTAACTATATCATATTTTCTAGAAAATATATTTATAGCATATAAAAAACAAATGTCATCTTCATTATGATTTGCACATTACAAAGTTACTTAACTGTGATTTATAAAAATGCCTCTCATTAAAAGGAATGCATTATTATTATTTTGGGTGCCTTTCTAGACAAATTAGATGTGCTATTTATACCATTTTAAATAGAAAACTTGCCATAGGGAACTTGAATCTATATATACAAAATCGTTCTTCCTGACTAACTTGGTGAGTGAGGGGGTGATTCATCATCGTCCAGACTAAACCCCTAGACCTAGAAGCATGAAATTTTGTGACAATGTTCTTTCTATGATGTAGGCATCCACTAAGAAGCGATTTTACAAAATTCGCCCCCAAGAGGGGAGGGTGGGGGGCAAAACGTGATTTTACAAAATCCTTCGTATCTCAAACAACAAAACAGATATCCGTAAAATTTTTACTTTAAAATATAGCTAAAACAAACGTCTAAAAACCAATTTCTGGAATTTTCAAAATTCGGTCCCCAAGGGGGGGCGGGGGGGGGGGGGCAAAACGTTATTTCACATGCGTAAAACGTGATTTCGCATTATCCTATATATCTCAAACAAAAAAATAGATATACGTGAAATTTTTGCTCTAAAATATAGCTAATACAAATATCTAAAAACCAATTTCTGGAATTTCAGAAATTCAGCCCCCAGGTGGGGCAGTAAGGGGGGGGGGCTACGGGGCAAAAACAAATAGAAATACAGTAAGGGCG
Source organism: Salticus scenicus (assembly GCA_963930645.1). Lineage (NCBI taxonomy): Eukaryota > Metazoa > Arthropoda > Arachnida > Araneae > Salticidae > Salticus > Salticus scenicus. Next base: position 275,498,794 of record OZ005653.1, read on the forward strand.
TTCAAAATTGGTACAGATAGGTTTTAGAGGCCTGAAAGTCGAATGGGGATATTTTCGAGCGTGTAAAGTTACTAGGAGGGGCAGAAAGGGGGAGGGGGGGGGGAAATAAAAATAGAGTTAGATCGTTCAAAATTGGTATATAGAGGTTTTCGATACTTACAAATCGATTGCGGATATTTTCGAATTTGTAAAATTATTAGGAAGAGCGGGGAGGGGGTGGGGCGGTGAACGGGGGCTATGGGCAAAAACAAATAGAAATACAGTTAGGTCGTTCAAACTTGGTACAGATAGGTTTTAGAGGCCTGCAAGTCGAATGGGGATATTTTCGAAAGTGTAAAGTTATTAGGAAGGCCGGGAAGGGGGGGGGCGGAGGGGCAAATAAAATAAAATGAAGTTAGATCATTCAAAATTGGTACACAGAGGTTTTCGATACCTACAAATCGATTGCGGATATTTTCGAATTTTTAAAATTATTGGGAGGGGCGGGAAGGGGGGGGCAGCGGAGGGGCAAAAAAATAAAATTAGAGATAGATCGTTCAAAACTGGTGCATAGAGGTTTTTGATACTTATAATTCGATTGCGGATATTTTCGAATTTGTAAAATTATTAGGATAGATGGGAGGGGGAGGCGACGGGGGAAAATAATAGAAATAAGAGTTAGAGCATTTTGGGAATTTTTTCCGAAGGCAGTCAGAACCCGGTGCGACATTTTTCCTAATCAGATTGTGTTTCTCTTTTTTTTTTCACATGATAAAAATTAATGCAATTTTGAGAATTCAGTAATTATAGCGATTCATTTAAAAATAGGGACCAGCGAAGCGGTCGTTGCCTGCTAGTAACATATTTAATTTCAGTATGAAGAAATTCTGAAAATATTTACAGTCGCTGGCGTCGGAGAGGCGGAAAAAAAATTCAATACTAATTTGCAATAATAGCCCTTAATGGATCTGAATATTTCTGTGTGGTCCTGTAAATCCTAATGTTAATCATATTATATTCTATAGAAAACATTTTTTGTGCGCGCGAATAATAAATGTCAATTTGATTGTGATTTGGACCCAATAAATATATTAAAATATGAATTATATAAAGTAAAAATGTCGCTAATAGAACGCAATGTTTTGGAATTCTTTTGGGTGTTCCTATACACAAACCAGTAGTAGTGTTTACTCCCTTCTCAATAGGGAACATCTCACAGTGAACTTGAATAACATATATCAGTTTCAAGGAATTCCATGAATATTTATGGCGTGTGAACAGACAGATAAACCAAAATCATAAACTCTTTTCAATTTTGTTAGAAAGAGTTAAAAACTGTTATCGATATTTCTTATAAAGGTAAATAGATATTTTAGTAAAAAGAGAAATGTTTAGATAACCTAAAAAGCTAAAGAATAACATTATTTGTACAAACTAATTTATACCTTAAAACACGGATTACTTATCTTTTTTATATACTGATCCTAATCAAATGTTATGCATAGCTAGCTTTGAATACTTAATTAATTTCCAAGTTCCTGCCAAATGAACACTTACAATTTGTAATCAAACTTGAATAAAGATAAAATAAATGAATTGCAGCAGTTAACCACATTTGCATTTCATTTGCAAATTGAAATGAAAGAAAAGAATTACCTAGTTTTTCTGTGGATTTATTCCCTTTCATTTTTTTTTTGTTTCATTAAAAAAAAAAAAAAAAAAAAAAAAAAAAAAAAAAAGATTACTTTTTGAGATTAAAAACGAAAGCCTCGAATTAAAGTCGTAAAATGTGCGACAATGTACTGGAAATGTTATTTTGCGATTTAAAAAAAAAAAAAAAAAAAAGTTTTTCTCATATTTTAGAAATCCATCTCAGCTCACTCTGTTAAAATTTTTAACAGATAAATTACCGAAAATTATTTATTTTAACTCAAATGTAAAAATATGACGAAATATGTAAACAAACTTTTTTAAAAATATATTTCATAGATACATTTTAGTAGCTAATATTATTTTAATTAATTATTATTGGGGTAAATTAGTAATTTATAATTGATTTATAATTTGTACTCGAAGTTAGAACTACTTTTTCCAATATTGTGGCGTCATTCAATGCATCATTTGACTTTACTATTTTTTCCCCATTAAACTCGCGCTGTGATTTATTTATTTAAATTGCATTTTTTAATCGCCAGCACGTGCATTTTTTTCCTGCTCTAAAATTCATTATTTTTAAACATTTAAAAAATAACATTGTGTTTTTATGTAAAAGATATTTCAATGGACGACTAGAACGAGACGGAGCTTCACTTTGTTTGTGGGGAAAAGCTGCGCTATGATTGGCTATAGTCCTTTATTTGTGAGCTAAATTAAGACTCCTATAGGTTAAATTTCATCATGACGTCGAATGACGACAGAAAGTCAAGTCGTCAATTAGAAATTTTTATATATTATTTAATTCCTATTTTATTTATATAACATGAAGCATAAATAATTATAAGTTAAAAACTTTTTATGCATTATGTTTTTAAATTTTTTGTTGAATCACAGCTTTAGAACTACATTAGTACTTTATCAATGCGTATAAAATTTTTAAAGTGATAATGACGTCAATTTTTGTGATATGCATAATTCAACTTTTTACATTTTTTTTTTTTTTTTTTGGCAACAACCAACTAAATTATAGCTAATATTTTAAAAAGTATTAATAAAGCTATTAGAAGGTTATTACTTTCATATTTTAATTAATTAAAAGAAAACTAATCAAAAATTTGAAAATCGGTCTTCAAAGTATTGTATCGGGTTCTGAGCTATTCTGAAAGTTTCAAATGTCTAGCTAGTCGGGAAGTTAGTTAGAATTCGATTGCAAGATTTGTACCAGACAAACAAGAATCGAAGTTAATAAAAACATGGTAAAATACGTGAACAGTGGATATTTTCAAGTCTATTTCGGTAATAGTTCCAACTTCGAACACCAATATCTCTGTTCGGAAGTAACGTTTGCCGATACAAATTGATGTAATGTATATCTTCGTCCCCTTTAACTACCTGGAAAGTTTGGTTACGATCGGCGTGTCACAGCTCGTAAATGTCCCTTGTGAGAGCAAGCTAAGTTAAAAATCTGTACCCCGGAGATAAAGGACACCATGTCCATTTTTTGGAAAGAGCACCATGTCCTTTATGTGCATATTTTGTTTTATGTAGAGATATTAAGCATTATGTCCAGTAACTATAAAGAAGAGGAAACAGTGGAAAATAAAACTATGTCCATTTTCTTTATTCATGACAAAGGTATTTCATTATAACATCAAAAACATCACTGGTAAAAAAAAATAAAATAAAAAAATACAATTTTGTGTCATGGTGTCCTTTACTTATGGGGCACAGAAATATAGAATATAGATTGAGAATCACGATTGTATGCTTTTAACTGAAAACTATGTTAAATTTTTATGGAGATTTTGGATAAACGCATCAGTAAATTTACAGAAGTAATTTACAATACATTTACGCTCAGTGTAGTGTTGCTAAGTTATAAGTATTTTTTAATATAAGAATCACCACTAATTTAAAAGAACTATGTTTGATATATTTGATAGTCGATTAGATAAATCATTACCAGTATTGCCAGACCTGGTGGATATTTTATTCAAAAATCACCAATAATTTTTAATTGTAACGTTTGGCCATACTTGCCAACATCCTAATTAATATTCCGCAGTGTTGTTAGTCCCGCCCTTTTTTTCACACCAGTAAATTTTTACAATAATATTGTCATAATGAAATTACGATTAAATAAGGAGAGAAATACTCTAAAAAGATACTAGTGTGAAAATGAAAAAGAAGGCGGGGTTAACAATACTACGGAATATTAATCAGTATGTTGGCAAGTATGCGTTTGGCTAATCACTTCGAAGATCGATAGTTTATTGTGTATATCAAATATCACATCTCAAAATTATTGGTGATTAGTGAATAAAAATTAGTGTTGAATATTGAATGTAAAATTTTGTGCAAGCTGGCAACACTATCTCACAAGAAAAATCTCCATTTGCACGTTCCCAGAAAATTTTGAAAAAATTACGGAAAAGACGCTTCTCATAAAAGTAGTTATGTTTATAAAAAACATTTCGAACTAATGTGTATAACCTCACCTTTATAACTACAATTTTGTCATGTAACGGGTTAGCAAGAAATAAGTTGCCCACTTCAGAGGGCTCTAGAATCCGTCCTATTGGTCCAAATGAGGTAAAATTTTAACAACAGATAATTCAAATGATGCACTTGACATTTATTAAATAAAAAAAATTAATACAAAATTCCGTACTTATTTGCATATATTCAAAATCAGAAACAGCATTTGTGTTTCAGCGCATGCCTATTAGCATTATTCTTTGGATGAAGGAAAATATCTACAGTGAAAGGCCATCAACTCTGCCTAATCTGAAGGACAGCATTCGGCGCCATGTTTTAGATATTCCGGCAGAATTACTCCGGTCAGTTGTTGAAAATATGATTATGCGATTACAGCACATTGTTGAACATGAAAGGTATCATATTGAGCAGTTTTATTAATGTTACTTTATTTTTCACGCATATTTTTAAAGCATATTAAATATGACTATGCGTATTACAGTGCCACCTACCGGCGGAATTTCGTACTATTTTTTTTTTTTTTTAATTATTATTATTTAATAAATATCAAGCGCAACATTTGACTTATCTGTAGTTAAAATTTTATGTCATTTGGATCTAGAGCCCTCTGAAGTGAGCAACTTATTTCTTGCTAACCCTGTATATTTATTTATAAATGTGTAAATTGAAATCTAATGATCATATATTAACAGCCTTCCTTAATTGCGAAACACTTAAATTTACTTACAATTTATTTGAGATTTGCCCGTGTTTATTTATGTTTGTTCTTAAAATAAAATATTATATACCTTTTCTATTGCATAATAAGTTAAAAAGAACGTAACAGTTTATATATGAAGAAATACCAACCAATTGTCGGAACGCTTTTTTTATATTCAAGGAAAATCAGTTAACGTACTCTGGTCTAGAAAAATAAATAAATGATTTTTAACTCAATGTTAAAGCCCAATTTTTAGCATAGCATGCACATTAATATTGAAAATATAAAATTTTGCAGTCATTAAATTTTTATTACACGGGTTAAATAAAATTTACCAAAAAAACTTTTTCAATTCTACGTGCTAAATTAGTTTAAATAAATTTTACTTAAATAAATACATTTTTATGACTACAATTTTGTAAAATATATAAATATATACAATGTTTATTCTAATTTTAAACCAAATTTAATGGAAAATTATGAAGAGTTAAAAGTTTTAAGCATTCATTGAATTTAATTTATAGTGCGAGGGAGAGTTATCGAAAACCCTTTGATTAACCCAAAACCCACAAAAACAAATTATTTGTACTAGAATACTGATTTACATTGAAATGTGCTTAATTTGAAGAGTGATTATATTCCATATTCATTCTATCAAAAGAAAGAAAAAATACATTTAATGATTGGTGCTATTTATTTTGGGGGTGGGGTAAGGGGGTGGGACGTTGTAACACATATTTTTTGCTAAAATGAAAAAAAAAAAAAAAAAAAAAAAATCCTTTTTTGTCATCGTCGTCATTTATTAAAGGTATATTTTATGAAGATATTTGTAATTTTACGAAATATATTAATTTTATAGATGGGAAACAGTAAAAAATATTGAAGACAGTGAGATAATTTATACCCAAGAAGAGCATGAAAGTTTCGTTTAAATAAACTGTCCACAATTTGCATTCCAAATACAAAATGAACGAAATTTCTGAATTATATCTTAACAACGCCAAGTGCGGCGATTTCTAAAATTTTTATTTTCAACTAAAAATGAAAAAAAATATATAAATATTTTTTTCATATTTTAAAATAGGATCTTATAAATTAACAAAAATTATATACTGATAATTACAAGATGAAAAATTCAAAAGGTTTTTCAAATAAAATAAAGTACTAACTAAATATACGTATAACTTAAGCGTATGTGACATAAACATTTGTTAATTATACGATAAAAAACATAAATGATAATAATAATAATAATAATAATAATAATTAATTAAATATTTTTAACCACAAGTCACTTCGATATATTAAAGAAACTTATATGAAAAGTAATCCACTATTTTTTGATAATTTTAAAGTTATTCACTATTACGTTTTTCGGTAAACATTTGAGGAACTTTCAAATTTATAAAAACTACTTGCATTTGACGAGAAACATACTTGCCAACATACTAATTAATATTCCGTAGTATTGTTAGCCCCTCCTTCTTTTTCACACCAGTGTCTTTTTAGAGTACTTTTCTTCGTATTTAATCGAAATTGCATTTGAAGAATATTACTCTAAAAATTTACTCATGTGAAAAAAAGGGCGGGACTAACAACACTACGGAATATTAATTAGGATGATGGAAATGGCAAGTATGGAGAAAGTATATTGTACGCCTAATCGTATGGTGTCGGCTTTTTTCATGCCAAATACTCAAGTTTTTTTTTTTTTTTTTTTTTTTTAATTCGAGTTATCTAATTTGATTAATATTATTATACGAAAAATATTCTGTAAATAAACTGGTGTGAAATAAAAGCAGGGCTAAAAATGCTGTGCAATTAATGAAAATGTTGGCAACTCTGGAAAATAATCCCATGTTATTCTATGGAAAAATTTGTTCCGACAAGTAATATTATTATTATTATTATTTTAAATTCTGTTTTCATATACAAAAATTGTCAACAATTAAATTAGTCCTTTTTTTTTTTTAATATTTTTAATATTTAATTTTTAAATTTAAACTAGTATGTTGTGGCCACCACAAGACTTTCTTCTATATTTTCCTATACATATTCAATCAGTAACAATATTAAAAAAAAAAAAAAAAAAAAAAAACGATTTTTTTTCTGTTTTTTTTTTTTTTTGGTTAAAAGTAAAAAAAATCGATAACTTTGTTTTAAATTATCACAGATTTATAGTTCAACCATTCGTTTGAAAGGTATTGATGAGATCTTTCGAAAGATACCCATCTTGAAAATTTACCCCCCCCAGGGGGGGAAGCGATGCCCCCCCATGCACAAAATTTTTTTCCTAGTTACGTACTACTATTATCAATAATTCATATTAATTTTACAATCACAAGTGTAAAATAACTCTTATTATGCACATTTATACGAATTTTTGTCCTATTCTGCCATGTTAAAAATTTAGATAAAATGCTATCACAGCGCCTCCTGTTGAGCTATTGATCCCCAAATATAATCAGCACCAGTTTATGTAGGGGACCAACTAAATACCAAGTTTGGTAAAATTTCGTTAAAAAAAAAAAAAAAAAAAAAAAAACGATTTTTTTCTTTTTCTTTTTTTTTTTTTTTTTTTTGTTAAAAGTAAAAAAAATCGATAACTTTGTTTTAAATTATCACAGATTTATGGTTCAACCATTCGTTTTAAAGGTATTGACGAGATCTTTCGAATGATACCCATCCTCAAAATTTAACCCCCCGGGGGGTACTCCCCCCATGCACAATTTTTTTTCCTAGTTAACTACTACTATTATCAATAATTCATATTAATTTTACAATCACAAGTTCAAAAAAACTCTCATTATGCCCATTTATACGGAATTTTGTCCTATGCTGCCATGTTAAAAATTTGCATAAAATGCGATTACAGCGCCACCTGTTGAGCTATTGATCCCCAAATCTAATGGGCACCAGTTCATGTCAAGGTGCAACTAAATACCAAGTTTGGTTAAATTTCAATCATTGGTTCGTGAGATACAGCGTCCACAAAAAAATGATACAGACACACAGACAGACAGACAGACACACAGACAGACATTTTTTAAAAACTATCAATTCGTGTTCAGGACATCCCAAAACGTGTAGATCCGTCAAAAAACGGAGGTCGAAAATTTTCGCGAATCCAATACTTTCTCTATATTACATATAGAAGAAAGTAAAAAGCGAAAAAATTATTTATTGAATTTAAGTAGGAAATATTATAAAATACGAAATATCAATTGCGGGAAAACGAGTACTAATTCAACGATTGTGAATTTTTTAAATGTGAAAACTGAATTAAAAAAAAAAAAAAAAAAAAAAAGGACGAGAAGAAAATAAAAACAGAAAATGGCAGGAAATGAGTAATTCCTATAAAAATGTGTAATTTCCCCTTAAAATAACATTGTCTTTGTTTGTTGAGGAAGTTAAGTATATTACGCTCTATTATTATCATCGCTTGGTGATACGAAGTTCACTAGCGATGCAATGCAAATTTAATAATTGTGTACAGGAAAACAATAGTTGGAAAAGTTCTGTTCATTACATCATTACATCCCATTTCAAGAATTTTAATTCTATTAACATTTGCCACCTTTTATAATTTATTTCGAAGCATTTTTAGCCCCACCTTTATTTCCACGCCGTTGTGTTTATAGAATAATTTTCTTCAATATTAAACTGTAATAAATAAGAAATTTTCTCTTAAAAAAGTGGTATGAGGAAAAAAGCGTGCCTAACAACACTCCGAAATGATTGACAAAAGTTAGCATCTCTGTATTAATACATAGTTGCAACAATTTTAATTTATTCTCGAGCATTTCCAGTCCTGCCTTTATTTCATACCACTTTCTTAAAAGAATACTTTTCTCCAATGCATAACTATGATAAAATATAAAAATACTCTAAAGCCGGTATCACACTTGCATACTTGCCAACCATCTCATTAATAACCGTACAATTGTTAACGCCCCCTAAAAAAACGCCTCTTTACTCACACCACTATATTTTTAGAGTACTTCTCTCCAAATGTTGTTACGATTAAATAAGACTAAAATTACTCTAAAAAATTGTTGGTGTGAAAAAAAAGGCGGGTGCTAAAAATTGTACGGTTCATAATGGTACGGTTGGCAAGTATGCACTTGCTCTGGGAGCGCAGCTTTAAGCACAGCATGAAGCATTTAGTGCACCTGCACATCATATAATATATCTAATTTCTTCATGTAAGCGTTTTTTAAATTATTTAATTTGTAAACAACTTCATCATAACATTTTTAAAATAATTAAAAAATGTAAAATATTTAAAATTCGCAATTTCTTAAAAAAAAAATAGAGAGAGAGAGAGAGAGAGAGAGAGAGAGCGATAATTTAAAATTTTTAAATATGTGTACTATACGTTTTATGATATACGTGTTCTTTTTATTATTTTTATTATTCATATATATATATATTTCCCTCCTGGATTGGCAGCGTTGTCAGATTGGGGACTTCTTTTAATATCCACCACTAAATTTTAATAGTAACGGTTGGCGTTGGCTAATCTTAATCGTCTATTATTTATATCAAACTTCACTTCTCAAAATTATTGGTGGGAATTGTATGAAAAAAGCTCCCAATCTGGCAATACTGGTGTACAGCTTTTCATATGGATCTTTCTAAGCAGTCTTAGCACGCATTTACGAGAGTTTCGGTGAAAACCACGGAAAACTACGAACAGCTAGGTTGATGAGCGCGACCTGGGATCTAGGGAACGTTATGTCTACCAGCTTAGAAATCGCGAGATGTCTTCATATAATATGATGTCTTCATATATGATGTATATAATTGTTGTCTTCATATAATTATTTCATATATTATTTTATTTACAAACAATATCATCATAATATTTTAAAAATAATTAAAAACGAAAAATATTTAAAATCAACTGTTTCTTAGAAATAAATAAATAAAAATAAGCCCTAATTCTAAATTTTAAAATAATGTTTAATGATGTATCTGATTTCTGTATGTAATCATATAATAGTTGATAAATTCTTCATGTATAAATAATTTAATTGGCAAACGGCATCATCATTTGATTATTTGTTTTCCTGTAATATTTTTGAAATAATTAAAAATGTAAAATACTTAAATTTTCCAGTTTCTTAAAAAAAAAAAAAAAAAAAAAAAAAAAAAAAAAGAAGAAGAAGAAAAGCAAGAAAAAGTAAAAATCTGAAAATTAAAAATATTTAATGTTTGATGACATATTTCATTTCTTCGTGTAATCATTTAATAAATTATTAAATTTGCAAAATTTCATGATCAAATTCCCAATAAATTACTGTTATTATTATTACTTTTTTCCCCCCCTTTAGCATTTTTATTATCATTATCCGTTTAAATATATTTCAGAGTAATAATAATAATAATAAAAGCACTTTTTTTTAAATGTATTAACTTCTAAAAAGAGGAAAATAACATTGCTTTTAACCCTTAAAAGCTACGAGAATTGCATGCTATTCGTTTAGAAAGAAAAAGTATTTAAGATTTTCTAAAAATAATTACTATTGCTATTCCATAGCTTTGCTAGCAAGTCTATCATTCGAGTGTGTCAATCTTGACAATAAAGTAGGCAGTGAACAGATTCATCTCGGCTCCTTATTTCTTCTTCTACCACCTGCGCTGAAATTGAACGTGCTCGTCTCCTCAACAGACTTCAGAACGAAGCCCTATGCCTATATTTTATCATTGCTTGCTGACCGGGAAGGCCACTAGCAATGCTATGTAAATGATACAAATTTATTTATAACGCCAAGTTCAAGTTAAAATATATAAATAAACTAAATTCAATACTTAAAACGGTGTGAATATATTAATATGTTTATTTAATTTCATTCAGTATATCTGAGATATCACTATTACATACTTCCCAACATCCTAATTAATATTGCGTTGTTAGTCCCACCCTTTTTAGTAAATTTTCAGAGTAATATTTTGCAAATGCAATTACGATTAAATAAAAAAAAATCTGGAGTGACTCCACTCGACTTTCCGAACATTGAGTAACTAACAGTTTTGTAGATAAAATAAAGAAAGAGGAATTGCTAAACAAACAAAAGAGAGAAAACCATAATAGAGTGTTTTTTTCTCCATATATCACACGAGGTTTTATTTAACGCTACTGAACTTTGAGCCCTTAGATCATAATGATAAAGAATTTTTCGTTTTGTCCCTGTAAAAATCTATAGATGCTAGATTCACCAAAATGCTTATAGTTAGTGCAACAGTGATTTATAATATTCATACAAATTTTCAGCTCCATTGAATAAGGCGTTTAGATGCTATCGCACTTTTAAAAATTTGGTCTCATAGGCCATAATGATAAAGAATTTTTCTTTGTGTCCCTGTAAAAAAACTGTAGTGCTAGATTCACCAAAATCTATACAGTTGGTGCAAATGCGACCTATAAACATGTGTACAATTTTTTTGCTCAGATTAATAAGGCGTTTAGACGCTATCACACTTTTAAAAATTTGGCCCCATTGGCCTTAATGATAAAGAATTTTTCTTTGTGTCCCTGTAAAAAAACTATAAGTGCTAGATTCTCCAAAATCTATACAGATTGAGTATCTGTGACCTATAATATGGGTATAAAATTTTTGCTCAATTGAATAAGGCGTTTAGATGCTATCGCACTTTTAAGATTTTGGTCCCATAGGCCATAATGATAAAGAATTTTTCTTTGTGTCCCTGTAAAAAAACTATAAGTGCTAGATTCACCAAAATCTATAGGGTTCGTACTATGGTGACTTACAATATACGTACCAACTTTCAGGTTAATCGAACAAAGCCTTTAGACGCTAGCGTGTTCACAAACATACACACATACACACATACACACATACACACACACATACATACATCACCGTAAAAATAGTGAAAACGGACTCAGGGGACCTCAAAACGTATAGAAACATCAAAATCTCGAATTCGGATTTTTGACATGATTACAATACTTTCCTCACTATAGTGTTCGGAAAGTAAAAAAAAAAAAATCTTTAAATTGATTATGACGTCAATTTTCGTGAGATGCATAATTTAACTTTTTATAATTTTTTAACGTTCACGTTTGATTAAACGTATTTATTTTTATGTCGAAAGAAAATGAACTTGTAATTTTTTTTTTTGGCAACAATTAAACTTGTGGAACTCACAGATATTTTGGAGCAACTGTAACAAAGGTCTATAATTAACAAATAATTGCAATAAAACAATATTGTGACAATAAATTGAGATAAAAACTATCCTATCTCTCAAGTTGGACCAAACTGCACACAGTGTGCAAAATTTCATTAAAATCGGTTCCTTAGTTTAGGAGTTTATCGCGGACAAACATCGTGACACGTAATTTATATATATATACAGATATATTCATACTCACTATTTATTATTTTATTCATTTAAAATCACGGAAAAATTTTATTATTTTATTTTATTTATTTATTTTTTTGGAGAGAAAAATAAAATAAAATAAAATATACAGACACGGCATTATTTCATTATTTAAAACATGAAAATCTGACATTGACAGATTTTAATTTAGTGCCAGAGGCCTACTGCTAAACTTGTTAATATCGACAAATTCTTCTTTAGTTAATTCGTGACGATCTAAATTCCATGATAAAGTTTTCATTAAATCAAACCAATGTGTTTCAGCTGCAGATACTGTAACAAATAACGTTGGAAGTCCAAACTGTCTTATAGCCGCAAAACAACCTTTTTTGCTCTTTTTCCCAATGAGGGGGAGGTGTGCCTTGGGGGGGGGACTCATGTCAAAGGTGTGCCTTGGGGGGGACTCATGTCAAAGTTGTACCTTGGGGGGAACTCATGTCAAAGTTGGGCCTTGGGGGGGGACTCATGTCAAAGTTGGGCCTTGGGGGGGGACTCATGTCAAAGTTGGGCCTGGGGGGACTCATGTCAAAGTTGGGCCTTGGGGGGGGACTCATGTCAAAGGTGTGCCTTGGGGGGGGACTCATGTCAAAGTTGTACCTTGGGGGGGGACTCATGTCAAAGTTGGGCCTGGGAGGGACTCATGTCAAAGTTGTGCCTTGGGGGGGACTCATGTCAAAGGTGTGCCTTGGGGGGGAGTCATGTCAGAGTTGTACCTTGGGGGGACTCATGTCAAAGTTGGGCCTTGGGTGGCACTCATGTCAAAGTTGTACCTGGGGGGGACTCATGTCAAAGTTGTGCCTTGGGGGGGACTCATGTCAAAGTTGTACCTTGGGGGGGACTCATGTCAAAGTTGTACCTTGGGGGGGACTCATGTCAAAGTTGGGCCTTGGGGGGGGACTCATGTCAAAGTTGTACCTGGGGGGGGACTCATGTCAAAGTTGTGCCTTGGGGGGGACTCATGTGAAAGTTGTACCTTGGGGGGGACTCATGTCAAAGTTGGGCCTGGGGGGGGGACTCATGTCAAAGTTGGGCCTGGGGGGGGACTCATGTCAAAGTTGTGCCTTGGGGGGACTTCATTCAATAAATCCCCATTCAATAAACCGACTGAAATAGGCCCTTAGCACTATTAAGAGTGTATTATAAAAATTCGATAACGCTGTACCGACTGAAATAGGGGTACCTTGGGGGGGGGACTCATGTCAAAGTTGTGCCTGGGGGGGACTCATGTCTAAGTTGTGCCTGGGGGGGACTTCATTCAATAAATCCCCATTCAATAAACCGACTGAAATAGGCCCTTAGCACTATTAAGAGTGTATTATAAAAATTCGACAACGCTGTACCGACTGAAATAGGGGTACCTTGGGGGGTCTCATGTCAAAGTTGGGCCTGGGGGGGACTCATGTCAAAGTTGTGCCTTGGGGGGACTTCATTCAATAAATCCCCATTCAATAAACCGACTGAAATAGGCCCTTAGCACTAATTAAGAGTGACGTATAAAAATTCGACAACTGTAGCGACTGAAATGGGCCTCTAGCACTAAAAAAAGATACTCAAAAAAGATTCTGATGTAAAAAAGAAGGCGGAGCTAAAAATACTACGGAATTAGTATGTTGGCAAGTATGTTCTCATAGATATGTGAATTTAGCACAGAAATCATAGGAATATTTCTTTAAAAAATTATCCCTCTATCAATTGTTTATTTAAAAAGAAGAAAATTTTGTTTCATAAATAGTGGTATGAATTCTGCACTAGTTTCTCATTCCCTTCCCTGCTCTTCCCATAATTCCTTAAAGACATCATCTGGTATAAATACATAAAATATGCATTACAAAAACCCGTTTATATATAACTATATACATATATTAATTAAATTGGGAAGAGAAAGGCATAAAAATTGATGGGGTATTAATAAATCAATTGAGATTTGCGGATGATATTGTACTGCTTGCCTTCTCATTTGAGGATTTGCAAGAAATGCTTCAGGAATTAAACAAAGGAAGCAAGCTCGCAGGATTGAAAATGAACCTCAGTAAGACAAAAGAGATGTCAAATTCCTTTATTTCTCCACTGTTGATATGGATGAATTAGAAACAGTATGCAGTTATATTTATCTGGGACAAGTCCTTACGATGAATGGGAACATCATTGAAGAAATTAACAACCAAGTTAAACTTGCATGGGGAAAGGAATAGCGCTATATTTAAAAGCGACTTCCTAAATTGTTTGAAAAGAAAAGTTTTTGATCACTGCATTTTACCTGTTTTAACTTATGTTTCAGAAACTTGGACATTAACATGTAAAGCTTTACAGAAACTGCAAACAACCCAGAGAAACATGGAGAGGTGCATGTTAGACTTCACCTGAAGAGACAGAATGTGGAACATTTGGATTAGGGAGTAAACCAAAATTACTGATGTTATTACAAGAGTCAAGAAGTTAAAATAGAACTAGGCTGGGCACCTTGCGAGAAGAAATGATGATAGATGGATCACTAAAAGTCCTATTTTTGATACCAAGAGATAAGAAAAGACAGAGGAAGAGACCACTGTGTCGTTGGAGAGATGAAATTGTGAAGTTTGGAAGAGTAGAATGGAAAAGAATTGCAGAAATCAGGACTTTTTGGAATCACCTAGGAGTGGCTTTGATCCTGCTGTGGATTGATAAAGGATGGAATTGATGATGATGATGATGATGATGATGATATATATATTTGTAAGGACATTTCCTTTACCTTTTTTAACAACAAAATTCTTTTTTAAAGGAATTTTATAAATCTACGAAGAGTTTTCTTATTAAAAAAAGAGGTGGAAGAGTTTTTATAAAAAAGGAGGGTGCTATGCACTCTGCTTACCTATAATAACAAAAGAAGTTGTTTTTAGGTGGGTGTGTCTGCACACCTATGCATTTAGGAAATACGCGCCACATAATTACAAAAGTTCGTTAACGGGTAGAATGAAGAACGCAGATGTTAGTAGTCAAAAGAAGAAAAAAATTTTTTTTTAATTAACTATACACTACAGTGACTGAGATATAGATTTCCTGTAAACGGAGAAAACTGCAGCATAGCAGCGTCACGTGCCGTCCCGCTCCAAATTGAATTAGCATATTATTTCAAGATTTTTTCCCTCACATATAAAATTTTATCAGGGTAACTACAGAACCGTCTTTTTTTCCTGGTTCTTTCACCAGTATATTTATATAATAATTTTTTAGTTAATTTATCCTGAAAACTTACTATAAAAAATTCCAAGGGAAAAATATCGGTGGAAGAATCAGGGAAATAATGTAGCCTGTCACCACCCTTTTTATGCACATGTAAGCAATAGAAGCACAGATATTTACATGAATATATAGTTTTTCTGTAAACAGTGAAAAGTGAAGCACAGCAGCCTTACCTGTTGGGTATATACACCCAAATTAAATCAGTATGTCTTTTTATTAGGTTCATCTTACATATCAAGTTTGATGTGTTATCTTATGGAATATCATACACTACAAATGCTCATATATAGATACTTTTTTTTACCTCCTAAATGGAGGAAACTACAGCCTGATAGCTACATCTATTGTCCTATAAGAACACAAATTGAATCAGCATAGGTGTTTATATTTATAATAGGCTCCTCATATATAAAGTTTTGTTATTTATACATTATAAAACCTTAAAAACTTCGGCATAACAGCGCCATCTTATACAATAATTTCTGTTCTATTTAATTACGACACTATAAAATTACTTACTCTAAAAATACAATTAATTACTATAAATAATTATAAGATAAAAAAAATTTTATAAGCCATGTTTTTAAATTTTCTGTTGAATCATATAAACGCTACTGAAGGCAGCCGGAACCCCAGCAATTGGATAAAAGTATTAAAAAAATTCCTTGCTATCGTCTTTTGAGCTATTATAAACGTTACAAATGGCTATCTAGCCGGGAAGTTAGTTAAAAGTTGATTGCAAGCTTTGTACTGGAAACGCTGCCGAAGGCTGCAGGGTCCCGAAGCAATTGGATAAAAATATTTTCAAAAAGCTTTTTTACGGTATTCTGGACTATTCCGAAAGTTTCAAATGTTTAGCTACTCGGGAAGTTAGTTAAATAAATTTTCTGTTGAATCATATGAACGCTGCCGAATACAGTAGGGACCTAAAACAGTTGATTAAAAGTATTAAAAAAAATTGTATTGCCCCCGTGTTCTGAGCTATCCTGAAAGTTTCAAATATCTAGCTAGTCCGGAAGTTAGTGAAAAATCGATTGCAAGCTTTGTACTGGTAACGCTGCCGAAGGCAGCAGGAACCCGAAACAGTTGGCTAAAAGTATTAAAAAAATGCATTGCCACCGTGTTCTGAACTATTGTGAAAGTTTCAAATGTCTAGCTAGTCAGGAAGTTAGTTAAAAGATTCAGATTCAGACATTCAGCTCTGCTTCGGTGGAGATAGGACGTATCTTTGATTAGCTCCCAAGGCCGGAACAAATCAAACACACAAATTCAGGTCCACTGGATCCTAGAGGCTCTTTTCAGAGCCAGTTTTCGAAGACCAGTACGGATCTTGAATTAAATAACGCCTCAATGGATTTTGAGAGTTGTAATGAGAAAGATCCACTTACCCCTAGAGGCTCTTTTCAGAGCCAATATTCGAAGGATAGTGAAGATCACTCATGCAACTCCTCGATAATCTCTAACATTTCAACTCGCAGAGATGAAGATGGTGCCAGACACCGTTTTAAGAGTTTTAAATACACCAACCTCGAGCTCCTAACTATGCTCTTCAGATGTGGAAAATTCGACGAGGTTACTCCAATAATGATTGAAAGAATGTCCGATAACGACTACGAGAAATTCTTGGAATTCAAAATCCCAATCAGCATCCCCGGAACTTTTAAATGCAATACTGGACAAATCAAAGATTTCACTGTGTCTGAAATTAGAACTACTATCAAGGATTTTCCCGAGTTCCGTATTGGTTTCGGAAAAATTGAATCAACTGATTGGACTAGAGATCAAGATCTCGATGAAATAACTGATGACAATCAGGTATCAGAAAATCTTCCACTAACAAGTACTAATTTTCCTTCCCCAACTACTAACCATACTAATGTTAGAACTAACAAACGTAAAATAGAAGATGATAGCCATTCCCAAAATTCTAGCAAAATTGAAAATACTTACAACATCCCCATTGCTAATAAATTCGTCTCTCTTAATGAAAATGAACTTTTAGATGACCCTGCGCCACCAGATGGCGACAGCAGTGAGATCACTAAACCTAGCTTAAGCAATGGAATAAATTCTAAAAATAAAAAACTCTCTTTACCTAAAGGTCGATTCATTACTGCCAGGTGCGGAAATAAGAAACAACTCCTAAAAAATCTTGAAAAAGCTATAGGTTATTGCAATTTTATTGCGGCACCAGCCGGTGATTTCGTAAAAATTTTTCCTCAATCCAATGACGACCATGACCTCATAGCTGAAAAACTCACTGAAATGCAGGTTCAATTTTATCTAAAAAATGATTCCACTAATCCACCCTTAAAAGTTGTTATCCGAGGGCTTCCCTCCGAAACTGCCCTTTTAGACATTGAAGATGAATTAACTAAGAGAAAATTTAATATTCTCAAAATTAATCAATTGATCAGCTTCAAAACGAAACAGCCCATGCCTTTATTTCAAATTCATCTCGAAAAGAGCGAACATAGCAAAACCATTTTTGAAATTACTACCCTCTTATATTACCGTGTTCAAATTGAACATTACAAAAACCCAACAAAGACCCTTCAATGCCATCGCTGTCAATTATTTTTTCATTCCGCCAAGAATTGTCATATGAAACTAAAATGTGTCCGTTGTACGGGTGATCATCTTACGAAAGACTGTAATTTAGAAAAAGAAACTCGTATCCCTCCGAAATGTTGTAATTGTGGTGGTGATCACCTCGCTAATTACCGTGGTTGTCCTAAATTTCCAGAAAACCGCAATAAATCTGTTATTACCAAAACTATTCGTCCTATCAATCAATATCCCACCGTCCAATCCGAAATTTCCTACGCGGCGAGAGCCACGCCCTCCAATCTCAAACAAGTTACATTGAACCCACTCTCCGAACTTAATGAAATCCTCAACGATATTGCCTCGGAATTTCAAGTTAATTCCTTTTTAGAACTACTTAATAAACTCAAATCAGCTAAAAGTAAAATGCAAAACGCAAATAATTTACTAGAAAAATTAATTATTCTACAGGAAACCTTCGGTGAACGGAACACTTCTCTCCCTTAGGGAGTCTGGTGCTCTCTAGAATTGCAATGACCCTTCTTTTTAGTTTTCTATGTATAATTACTCTCCCCTCTGGCTGTATTGCCTAGCTTTTGCTTTTCCTTCTTTCTTCCTCCTAACATCTGGTACTTGTTTTCCTTCATGGCGTCTGTAAACAGTTTTTTTTTTTTTTTTTTTTTTTTTTTTTTTCTGTCAGGAAATTCTTACCTCATTCTGCTACCATCTTCTGGTTCGCTGAGGTGTGGGGTCGTGTTAATTTTGACCCCGGGTACTCGGCACTCGGTCAGCCCCTCTCGAAGTTCAAGTTAGTTAAATAAAATTTCTGTTGAATCATATAAACGCTGCCGAAGGCAGTAGGCACCTGAAGCAGTTGACAAAAAGTTTTAAAAAAAGTATTGTCACCGTGTTATGAGCCTGAAAGTTTCAAATGTCTAGCTAGTCGGAAAGTTAGTGAAAAATCGATTGCGAGCTTTGTACTGATAACGCTGCCGAAGCAGCAGGAACCCGAAACAGTTGGCTAAAGGTATTAAAAAAATGTATTTTCACCGTGTTCTGAACTATCCTGAAAGATTCAAATGTCTAGCTAGTCGGGAAGTTAGTGAAAAATCGATTGCAAGCTTTGTACTGGTAACGCTGTCGAAGGCAGCAGGAACCCGAAACGGTTAAGAATATTTAAAACTTGTATTTTCGCCGTGTTCTGAACTATTCAGAAAGTTTCAAATGTCTAGCTAGTCGGGAATTTAGTTAAATAAATGTCCTGTCGAATTATATAAGCGCTGCCAAAGGCAGCGGGACCTGAAATAGTTGACTAAAATTATTAGAAAAATATATTGTCACCGTGTTGTGAGCTGTCCTGACAGTTTCAAATGTCTAGCTAGTCGGAAAGTTAGTGAAAAATCGATTGCAAGCTTTGTACTGATAACGCTGCCGAAGGCAGCAGGAACCCGAAACAGTTGGCTAAAGGTATTAAGAAAATGCATTTTCACCGTGTTCGGAACTATTCTGAAAGTTTCAAATGTCTAGCTAGTCGGGAAGTTAGTTAAAAATCGATTGCAAGATTTGTCCCTGACAAACACACAAACAAACAAACCCACAAACAAACAAACAAGAATCGAAGTTAACAAAAACATGGTAAAATACAGTAAACGTTTCTGTATAACAATACAGGTACTAAAAAAAGCAGAAATATCTAAAAATATCCTGAAAAAAAAAATGGCAAAGGCTTCAAACTCTGCCGAGAAGCTGGTGATGAAAAGAAGTATAACTAATAAAATAAATGCAGCTGTTTTACTGCTTCTGTAACTGTGTATAATGTTCTACAATATTTAAAAAGCATACTTTCCAACCATCTCATTAATAACCATACAATTATTAACGGCCCCTGAAAAAAACGCCCCTCTTCTCACACCACTATATTTTTAGAGTAATTCTCTCCAAATGTTGTTACGATTAAAGAAGGCTAAAATTACTCTAAAAAATAATTAGTGTGAAAAAAAAAGCGGTTACTGAAAATTGTACGGTTTATAATGAGATGGTTGGCAAGTATGCAATCGTAATTGCAATGGGAGAATATAACTCTAAAAATTTACTAGTGTGAAAAAAAGGACGGGACTAATAACACTACAGAATATTAATTAGGATGTTGGAAAGTATAATATCTACAGCGAGCTCCGAAAATGTGGAGTCGATGGATAATTCTTTCAGATAATGATCATAGTAATAATTATTTAAAAATAGTATATGAATAAATATCGCGTGTGTTTTATAAGATAAATACATATACTAATTTTATTTCCTTTTAAAATATACGTAAAATAATAATTTTTTAAACAAATAAGGAATATGTATACAGAAATTTTAAATATTTTTTCTTAAGAGCCCTCTTCACTCACCTCCGCCGGAAGCCGAACTAATATTATTTCTATGGGAAATTTTCCTTTACATATAACTTATTAACTAATACAAATTTTTTACATATGTTTTCACATTCTGAAAATTCCCAGCTGTTAAACTAACGGACCTTTTTAAAAAAATTATTATTATTATTATTTTATATTTTATTTTGAAGTTGCAAAATACGAATTTTCAATATGTTAATTTTTTTCATTTTGCAATTTCAAAATAAAATGTTAAAAATTTTAAAAAATAGAAAAGTTAAGAAAGGTCTGTCAATTTAACAGTTGGGAATTTTCTGAATGTGAAAACAGAATTTAAAAATATGTATTAGTTAATAAGTTATTTGTGAATTTTTTTTCCCCATAGAATAACATTGGCTCGGGCTTCCGGCGATGGTAAGTGAAGAGGGCCGTTAAACACATAATTTAAAGATAATTTTAATTATTAATACAATTAACACTTTCGAGATCGCATGCTTTTGTTTATTTTTACAGTAAGATCTTTCTGTGGGTGTTTTTCTCCCAAATTACAATATTTCAGTACAAAATACATATAGATGCCAATATTTTAATTTATTCCAGAACATTTTTAGCCCCGCCTTTAATTTTTACCACTTTAATTATAAAACATTTTTCTCCAATATAGCAAAGACAAAATAAGAAAAAATTGCCCATAAGAAAAAAAGTGGTATGATTTAAAGGCGGGGCTAAAAATGCTCCGGAATAAATTAAAATATTGGTGTCTCTCAAAATATTCTGTATTATCATTTATATTACAAATGTATATACATTATTTTTGTTCTTTCTAATCAAAATATTTGTATCCTTAGTATACTGACTATACAAAAATGAATATTGGATATATTCTTAAGACATAAATAACATACAAGTTACGAAAGAAACGTCCTCTGGCGGAATTACAGATTTTCAGATGTTGTGAATCTACGTCAGCGGTCGCGAAAGTGTTAAAATGTGTTTGTTTACTAATTATAATTGCTACTAAGCACTATTATTATTATTATTTTAATATTTATATTTTTTAATTTTTTCTTTGCATTAAATCTTGAACTTCAGTTAATTAAAATTAATAATAAATAAGCATATAATCACTAGTGTCCTTTCTAAATTCCATCAATACGTTTAACAGTTAACCCCAAACTTCTATTTGCACTTCAGTGTGTATGGTAGGTATTACACTGATTTCAGAAAGTAATACTTTATTATTTAAAACATAGATATTTCAAATAAAGCGTATATAAATAATTAATTTTTGATGCTATATCTGATTTCTCTGATTCTGATATTTTAATTTTTTTTCCCTCCTTGGTGTAAAGCCTTCCTTAGAGGTGTTTTTGTAAGGGGTCCTAGCCCGTATTTACATGAGTTTAGGAGAATACCACGGAAAACAACGTACGGCTAGGTCAAAGACCGCAAACTGGGATCGAACAGGGCACTTTCACGTCCACCAGCTTGGAGATGGTCAGATATTTCACTGATTCAGTTGTGCTACTTCATATGATAGATCTGATTTCTTCATGTAATCATTTTATCAATTATCTAATTTACAAAATGTATCATCATAACATATTTTAAACAATTAAAACTGTAAAATATTTAAAAAACATTTTTTTTTTTTTTTTTTTAAATCTCTTATCGATAAAACTCATTTGATTCTCATATTTATTTTTTATTTTTCCTTTAATTTTAATTTTAATTATGCTGCTTCATAAAATGTACCTGATTTCTTCAAGTAATCCTTTTATAAATTATTTCATTTACACACAACATCATTATAACATGTTTTAAAATAATTAACAATGTAAAATATTTAAAATTCGTAATTTCTTAAAAAAAAAAAAAAAAAAAAAGCGATAATTTGAAATTTTAAAATAAATAACACTTGATGGTATAGTTAACCTTTGATTCTGATATTTTTTTAAAGTTTTCTTCCTCCTGGAGGTAAAGCCTTCCATAAGAAGTCTTTCTAAGTGGCCTTAGCCCGCATTTACGAGAGTTTCCGAAAAAAACAGAAAACTACGCTTGACGATTAAGGATCGAACAAGGTACTTCACGTCTCTCAGCTTAGAGATTGCAAGATTTTAAAATTTCAATTATGCTACGTCATATGATATATCTAATTTCTTCATGTAAGCCTTTTTTAAATTATATAATTTGTAAACAACTTCATCATAACATTTTAAAAATGATAAAAAAAAAATTAAAATATTTAAAATTCGCAATTTCTTAAAAAAAAAAAAAAAAAAGAGCGATAATTTAAAAATTTTAAATATGTTTTATACGTTTGATGATATACGTGTTTTTATTATTATTATTATTATTTTTTTTTTTAATTCTAATATATATATATATATATTCCTCTCCTGAATTGGCAGCGTTGTCAGATTCTGGACTTCTTTTATTCAATATCCACTACTAAATTTTAATTGTAACGGTTGGCGTTGGCTAATCACGTCAACGGTTAATCGTCTATTATATGAAACACCACTTCTCAAAATTATTCGTGAGAGTTGAATGAAAAAAGCCCCCAATCTGGTAATACTGGTGTACAGCTTTTCATGTGGATCTTTCTAAGTAGTCTTAGCATGTATTTACGATAGTTTCGGAGAAAACTACGAACCGCTAGGTTGATGAGCGCGACCTGGGATCTAGGGTACGTTATGTCTACCAGCTTAGAAATTGCCAGATGTTTAAATTTAAATTGCGACACTTCATATGAGGTATCTCATTTCTTCATATAATTATTTCATAAGTTATTTAATTTAGAAACATTATCATCATACTATTTTACAAATAATTAAAAATGAAAAATATTTAAAGTCAACTGTTTCTTAGAAATAAATAAATAAAAATAAAACTTAATTCTAAATTTTAAAATAATGTTTAATGATGTATCAGATTTCTGTATGTAATCATATAATAGTTGATAAATTCTTCATGTGTAAATAATTTAATTGGCAAACGGCATAATCATTTGATTATTTATTTTCCTGTAATATTTTTGAAATAATTAAAGATGTAAAATACTAAAAATTTCCAGTTTCTTAAAAAAAAGAAAAAAAGAAGAAGAAGAAAAGCAAGAAAAAGTAAAAATCTGAAAAGTAAAAATATTTAATGTTTGATGACATATTTCATTTCTTCGTGTAATCATTTAACAAATTATTAAATTTGCAAAATTTCATGATCAAATTCCCAAAAATTTTTGTTATTATAATTACTTTTTTTTTTTTTCCCTTTAGCATTTTTATTATCATTATAGTTTAAATATATTTCAGAATAAAAAGAAAACCCACATCTTTCTTTTATGTATTAACTTCTAAATAGGAAAAACATAATATTGCTTTTACACCCTAAAAGCTACGAAAATTGCATCGGTTAGGAAATAAATGTAATTATGCTTTTTTTTAAATATTGTTATTGATACTCCATATCTTTGCTGACAAATCTATTATTCGAGTGCGTCTATCTTGACAATACAGTTGGCAGGGAATAGACTCGTCATTTCCTCGTCTCCTTCCTACCCAAGGAGCAGGTTTCAGCGTGAAGCTCTATATGTAATACCATTGCTTGCTGACCCGTAAGCCACTAGCAACGCTGTATAAATATGCCAGTTACTAGAATAGCTACTTAAGTTCAAGTAAAAATATGAAAAAGCTAAATTTTATATTTATGACGGTGTGAGTATATTAAGATGTTAATTTAATTTCATTCAGCAAATCTGACATGTTATATCACTCTTACATACTTGTCAACACCCTAATTAATATTCCGTTGTTAGTCCCACCCTTTTTTTCACACCAGTAAATTTCTAGAGTAATATTTTGCAAATGCAATTGCGATTAAATAAGAAGAAAAATACTCTAAAAAGATACTGATGTAAAAAAGAAGACGGAGCTAAAAATACTGCGGAATATTAATTAGTATGTTGGCAAGTATGCTCTTATAGACATGTGAATTTAGCACAGAAATCATAGCAATATTTCTTAAAAAAATTATCCCTCTATAAATTGTTTATTTAAAAAGAAGAAAATTTTGTTCCATAAATAGTGGTATGAATTCTGCACTAGTTTCTCATTTCCTTCCCTGCTCTTCCCATAATTTCTTAAAGACATCATCTGGTATAAATACATGAAATATGCATTATAAAAACCCGTTTATATATAACTATATACATATATTAATTAAATTGGGAAGAGAAATTCATAAAAATTAATGGAGAATTTATAAATCAATTGAGATTTGCGGATGATATTGTACTGCTTGCCTCCTCATTTGAGGATTTGCATGAAGTGCTTCAGGAATTAAACAAAGGAAGCAAGCGCGCAGGATTGAAAATGAACCTCAGTAAGACAAAAGAGATGTCAAATCCCTTTATTTCTCCACTGTTGATATGGATGAATTAGAAACAGTATGCAGTTATATTTATCTGGGAGAAGTCCTTACGATGAAAGGGAACTTCATAGAATAAATTTACAACAAAGTTAAACTTGCATGGAGAGCATTCGGAAAAAATAGCGCTGTATTCAAAAGCCACCTTTAGTTTGTTTGAAAAGAAAAGTTTATGATTAGTGCATTTTGTCTGTTTTGACTTATGCTTCCGAAACTTGGACATTAACATGTAAAGCTTTACAAAAACTGCAAACAACCCAGAGAAGCATGGAGAGGTGCATGTTAGGCTTCACCTGAAGAGACAGAAAGTGGAACATTTGGATTAGGAAGTAAACCGAAATTACTGATGTTGTTACTAGAGTCAAGAAGTTAAAATGGAACTAGGCTGGGCACCTTGCGAGAAGAAATGATGATACATGGATCACTAAAGTCCTATTTTTGATACCAAGAGATAAGAAAAGACAGAGGAAGAGACCACTGTGTCGTTGGAGAAATTAAATTGTGAAGTTTGGAAGAGTAGAATGGAGAAGAAATGCAGAAATCAGGACTTTTTGGAATCACCTAGGAGTGGCTTTGATCCTGCTATGGATTGAAAAAGGATGGAATTGATGATGATGATGATGATGATGATATGATATATATATATTTGTAAGGACATTTCCTTCACCTTTTTTAACAACAAAATCCTCTTTTAAAGAAATTTTATAAATATAGGAAGAGTTTTCTTATTAAAAATAGAGGTGGAAGAGTTTTTATAAAAAAGGAGGGTGCTTGGTAACCTATAATAACAAAAGAAGTTGTTTGTGTGTGAGTGTCTTCACACCCTCACATATAAAATTTCGTGAATGGTGCGTTGCCGCTTTGATTGCAGCACTCGTGCTTACTTTATTCGCCTGATCAAGGGTCGTGTGTTTTTCGACCCGAAACAATTGTTGCGAGTTTATTGCATTTTATGGTGTTTATTCAAAGTTTGTAGTAATATTTAATAAACGTTTCTGTATAAAAATAGAGGTACTAAAAAAGGCAGAAATCTCTAAAAATAGACTGAAAAAAAATGGCAAAGGCTTCAAACTCTGCCGAGAAGCTGATGATGAAAAGAAGTATAATTAATAAAATAAATGCAGCAGTTTTACTGCTTCTGTAACTGCGTATAATATTCTACAATATTTAAAAAGCATACTTGCCAACCATCTCATTAATAACGCCCCCTGAAAAACACGCTCCTTTCTTACACACCACTAAATTTTAGAGTAATTCTCTCCAAATGTTGTTACGATTAAACAAGGCTAAAATTACTCTAAAAAATTATTACTGTGAAACTAAAAATTGTACTAAAAATTGTACGGTTTATAATGAGATGGTTGGCAAGTATGAAAAAGAAGAAAAACATTGCGTAAAACCAAAAGAATTACTAAATAATTCAATAAAAAGAGCTTAGAAATAATTATTATTATCTCTTTAACTACGGCGGTTGTCAATAAGCGATTTAACATATCTTTCTTGAATTCCAGACGATAAAAGCTATTTTCAGGCTCGCCTACTTTCATAATTTAAACAGTAAGCCCCTCCTTTTGACGTTGTTCTAAAATATTACTTTTCAGTAGATATTATAGCACATTTTTGTGATTAAATAGGATAATCGTACTTGTTAGGAAAAAGTAGTGGAAAGTAAAATATCCTTGTGTGTAATTGACGCAACATTTACCACGGAATTACTAATAGATTAAAAACTGTAGGCGTGGTAAATTATCTTACCACGCCTTTCCCATTAAAAAATTTATGAAGGTGGACTTTTTTTTGCGTTTGGCTTTCTCGTTTTGTGTATTTTTCTGGAAGTTAAAGGATTAAACAGGAATTCTGGCTTATAGTCAGAACTCAAAATCAACGCCCCTTTTTTTAAAGACATTTTAAGAGATGGGAATTTTCCGCATTATTTTTTTTTTTTTTTACCCTTATTTTTCTACACTAATCTTTTCCTATTTAACCACAACACATTACTTTAAAAATACGGCAAATATTTTTCTATAAAAATAATGGTAGCAGAAAAGGCAGAAATATCAGCTTTCTGTAAGTGTTCTGAAAAAGGGCGGGGACTTTCATCTCTGTTTATAATTACATAGTTCGTACAGTCCTTGAATTTTCTTAATTTTCGGCACCAGTATTATTATTTAGCAAATTTTGATATTAAAAAAGCCTTAAAAGTTTAGAGGAAATATATTACATAAAAATACTAGTGGGAGAATCTTTGAAAAAAAGGCGTGGCCGTACGAATCATGAATTAGCAAATGTTTCTCTTTTTTTCTATTTGACATTGTGGTTTTGTACAGATTTATCATACCTTATTTTCCGACGTATAACGCACAAGTCACATGAATGAGTCACATAAGCCAGAAAATTTAATTTACAAATAAAGCAATATTTATAAGAAACAAAAGCTTGTCAACAGACAGCTTTTACCGTAAATTTAAATTCCCCGTGTATAGATTTAACAAACCTGCACGTTATACGCCGGAAAATAGTTAAAATACTAAGTAATTTTTTCCTGTTTTCCCCATCTTTTCTTTTCTTTTCTTTTTCTTTCTTTTTTTCTTTTCTTTTTTTAAGAATTTTTACACATTTAAAAATTAGTAAGAAACAGCTTATAAGCATTTTCAATTGCAATATTTATCTATATCTCGAAAACAAATAACTGGAATGAAGTATAAATTTGCCTACCCATATTTTTTACTATTGTGATTTGCTTTAGCATACCCGCTAACATCCGAATTAATATTCCGAAGTATTGTCAGTCCCGCCCTTTTTTTTTCACACCAGTAAATTTCTAGAGTAATATTCTACAAATGCAATGACGATTGAATAAGAAGCATTCGATGTAGATGATTGAAAATCCCTAATGTCAAATAGCCCTGGATTACAAAGTCCCTGGGATCAAATCATAATTAATAATTTTTTGGATATGAATTCCTTAATATTTTTCATTATTTACGTTATATTATATTGAAATAAAAAGAATAAAATCATGGAATATTTGCAACAATACTTTAACATTAGTATCCTCAAATGTTTAACTTTTAAAACTCTAATATTACAATGAAAAATCGTGCGACTTGCATTGATTATTAACACTTTCCAATTGTACTTAATGATTGTATCGTTTCATCTTCAATGTTTTTCGCTTATGTTATCCCACAGTGGACATACATAAGAAAAGGAAGACAGACAGACTAACTGAATTCATAATCACTTTTAAACATTTTTGGAAAGTGTTAGAAATGCATTACACAAACGGAAATCCAATTTGCACAACTTGTAATTGTGGCCCTTAATGTATCTGAATGTTCTAAATTAATATTAACGGCACATTAATATAAAAATATGGCAATAATTTCTGTAAGAAAATAGTGGTAACAAAAAAGCAGAAATATCTGTACTTTGAAAGTGTTCTAAAAAGGGCGGGATCTTTGAGCTCTGTATATAATCAGCAAATGTTTCTCTTTTCTTACTGTTTGACGTTGTGGTTCTGTAAAGATTTATCATAGTTTAAATGCTAAATAATTTTTCCCGCCTTTTTTTGTGGGGGGAGGGGGGAGAAGGGAGGGGAGGGATTAAGTTATTGAATGTAAAACTTAGTAAGAAACAGCTCATAAGCAGTTTCAATTGTAATATTTATCTATATCTCGAAAACAGATAAATAGAATGATCTATAAATTTCATCCCCCATACTTTTAGGTTGATTTCTTTAGAAATCGACCTATTGCAATCACTTCGTTTATCTTTCTCTCTCTCTCTCTCTCTATCTATCTATCTATCTATAATGAAAATTTTGTCATCACGATAACTCCCGAAATAATACTCGAAATGGAACCAAATTTGGACAGTGAACTGATCTTATAAATATCTTGGATGAGTTCGTTAACCAAGTTGCTCCGACTTTTTGTTTTTTAGTGGCAGCCACTTGAAAATTTCAAACCGACATTGTAAAAGGCATATTTAAAGCAAGATTTGCTTGAATTTTGTTGTAAATACAGGCCACGTAAGGGTCTCAATGATGCTTATTAATGAAGTTTATCCGCCATTTAATAAAGTGGCAGATATTTTAGGTTAAGCGGGGCCACTTGAAATCAGGCTACCACTTGAAAATTTAAAATCACTATAACTTCCGAAATAATACTCCAAATCGAACCAAATTTAGACAGTGTCTTAACTTATATCTTATAATATCAAGTGGAGATCACTTGAAAACTTCAAATTCAAATTGTAAAAAGCGTATTCCAAATTTGTTTGAAATTTCATGTAAATATAGACCACAAAAGGGTCTCAATGAAGTTTATTAATGAAACTTATCCGTCATTTTTAATAAAATGGTAGATATCTTAAGTTAAGCGGGGCCACTTGAAATCACGCTACCACTTGAAAATTTAAAATCACAATAACTTCTGAAATAATACTCCAAATCGAACCAAATTTGGACAGTGTCTTAACTTATCTTATAAATAACTTAGATGAATTTGTTAACCAAGTTGCTCCGCCATTTTGTTTTCAAGTGGAGACCACTTGAAAATTTCAAATTCAAATTGCAAAAAGCGTATTCAGAAATTTTTTTTTGATGCATATAATGATTATACAAGTATCTCAAATAACTTTATTAATGAACTTTATCCGCTATTTGTAATAAAGTGGCGGATATCTTAATTTAAGCGGGAACACTTGAAATCAGACTACCACTTGAAAATTTAAAATCATGGTAACTTCCGAAATAATACTCCAAATGGAACCAAATTTGAACAGTGTCTTACCTTATCTTATAAATATCTTAGATGAGTTTGTTAACAAAGTTGCTCCGCCATTTTGTTTTCAAGTGGAGACCACTTGAAATTTTCAAATTTAAATTGTAAAAAGCGTATTCCGAAATTGTTTGAATTTTGATGTAAATACAGACCGCATAAGGATCTCAATGAAGTTTATTAGTAAACTATATCCGCCAATTTTAATAAAGTGGCAGATAAGTTAAGCGAGACCTCTTGAAATCAGGCTCCCACTTGAAATTTTAAAATCACGATAACTTCTGAAATAATACACCAAATCGAACGAAATTTGGACAGTGATATTATCATATAATTGAATGTTTTCACTAGACAACTTGTCCCGACATCTTGTTTCTAAGTTCCAGCCACATGAAATCACACTGCCACTTGAAAATATGCCATCACGATAACTTTTAAAATACTAAGCTGATTCAAATAAAAGTTGGATAGTGAACTTATGGTTCAAATATCTAGGACAAGTTCACTTGGTTACTTGATCCGCAATTTTATTTCCAAGTGGCGGCCACTTGAAAATTTGTCATTATGGTAACTTTAGTAGTACAGAATCAATTCGCATCAAATTTGAGTAGTGGATTTATCCTTCAAATATCTCAGATAAGTTCGCTGGACATCTCACTCCGCTTTTTTTTCCCAAGTGGTACCACCTGAAAATTTCTTATGACGATAATTTTTGAAATACTGATTTAATTTGAACTAGAACTGGACTTATCATACAAGTATACTGGATGATTTCGCTGGGCAAGTTGTTTTGCCATTTTGTTTCCAAGTTGCAACCACTTAGACTGGCACTTGAAAATTTGCCATAAAATTAACTTTTAAAACACGGCACTGATTTAAACCACAGTTCGACAGTGAACCAATGCTTCAAATATCATGGATATGTTTGCTGGGCAACTTGTTCCACTGTATTGTTTCCAACTGGCGGCCACTTGAAAATTTGTTATCACGGTAACTTTAGAAATACTTAATCAATTGAAATCAAAGTTGAAAAATGGATTTATCATTCAAACAACAAAAATCTAGAAAAGTCACGTAACTCGTTGCTGAGTTAGGTCTCCTAATCTCTCTACATATAATTAAATTTCATAATTTAAATATTTAATCTTTGAATTAAATTTATATATTCCAACAGGTTCTAACAGGCCTGACTAGCAAGAAAACTAAAACATTAATAAAGACTTAGAACTGGAGAGGCATATAAAAGAATGAACAAAGACAAGTTTACTACAAAAGTTATTTATTAAAACTTTTGAATTATATAATATACATCATAACTTATATAAGCTTAATATTTAAATTAAATTAAACTTTTGTTCTCAATGTTGAAATATTTACGGGGAACTACCCCGAGGAAATGATTATATGGGTTATATATATAATTAATTACAAATGCTCTTCCCATTGTTAAATATGTATATATATTTTTTTTATATCAACCCGTCCATACCCGAGGAAGTTATTTCAGAATTTGCTTACCCATTAACCGGTACATGATGAAGTCACTAGCGTGCAGGGCGACGGGGAACCAGGTCACGAGCGCAATTTTTATCCAGCGAGGAAAAACACACCACTACACCAATTCAAACTGTTTTGTTTATTGCCTAAGAAATCTCGTCTCTCGCCTTATATTATTTTTTTGAACTCTTTCTCTATTATGTCTCTTTTCAGTCCTCTCTTCCAATCGTTGGGGTACGTATAAGCCCCTGTAAAATTTTAGAGGTTCCTCGGGATTTTACGATCGATATTATTGGGTTACATTCCCCGTTTATTTTCTTATGATTTTTTTCTTTAAATTTTTTTCAGCGTCCCTTTTTCAGACATCTGGCGGGCAGGTGTTAGCTCAAGCAGATGGTCAACGGATCTGGCCACTATAATAATCCATTTCTAGATTTTTATGGACGATTAAATAATTTTATATAACTTTTCACCTAGTTCGTGCGTCAGTGACCATGTACAGATTCTTTTATATTCTGACCCTTTTCCTTATTCCCTGTTCAATACAAGTTTTCTGACTTTCGTCCACTAAAATTGAGCAGCTGCTTCGCAGATTCCTTTATAAAATAATTTCTAAAGCCTTAGCTGCTTCGCAGTTAAATGATTCCTTTATAGAATAATTTTCCTTTTCTTATACATTTCTATATATTCATTTTTATGGCGCATTTTTTTTCATTTACAGCATCGAAGCCTTTTCCTTAAAATTTTCAATACGTTGTGTAACGTTTCACGATTCATTCCCTACATTCTGTTCTTTTCTATACGTTTCTATATATCCATTTTACGGCGCATTCTTTCCCATTTACAGCATCGATTTTATTGCGAATTCTAAATTCTACTAATCCCTCGTAAAAATATATGCCAGCTGCTTTGCTAGATGATTCGTATAATATCATCTCAGCAATATGGCAAAATTTTACGCAAAAGAAAAAAAAAAAAATTGAGAAAAAAAAAGAAAAATGCTGTAACTCTAGGGGTAAAGCGAAAACCTTGCGTTTCGAACATTTCAACAATGAGAAATAACACATGAATATAAATATCAAACGTGCAAACAAGACATAATAAGAGAATAACTGCTGAAATATGTAATCAACGAACTAGGAAATATTTCATTCACGAGTAAATGTACTCAAAAGAAAAAAAATTATATGGAATGTCCTTAATAACAGCATATAAGAGTACCAAGGACAGGTAAACAAATAGATAAATAAATAAGTTTATAATTAAAATAAGTGTTATATATATAAATTTCCCAGTTCGTGAATTACTAAATACAGATTTAACGTGATCTGCAACAGCATGTTAAATTGTTGAAAAGGTGGTAATTAAAATACAAATAATAAATAAGCTGGACCCAATAAATTTTAAAACAAATAGTGAAGAGTTGATAGTAGGTAAGTTCAACCAGTTCAGGGTGTTCGCAGAAGTATGTGCGCTATGTATGCGCGTGTGATTTAAATTTAGTTGCATGAGTTCCACAGTTGGTTCGTCTAAGCAAAATTTTATAGCATGGCACTGTACTAATGTCGCTGACTTTAGACATATTTTCTCGTTGTAGCAACGAGTTTCTGCAAAAAATTTCACTGTATAAATTTTTGGCTCCGTCTCGATTTTGAGTGCTTTTGTGTGCACCATGATTTCTTGAAATTGAACTGTCACTACGCCAGGTTGGCACGTACTATGTGCCTTGAAGGAAAGTCTAGCTAAAATGGGACAGTTATAACATCCCGCGCTTTTAAAATCATAATCGTCGAATTGTGGACAAATGGTCTGAGTGCGTAGAGTTATTTTATAATTGGAGAAATGGAGCTGTACCCTTACAGCAGACGAAAGAAGGAGGGAAGATTGCAGTTTATCCTCGTGGATTTTAAACAGGTGAATATCCCTTTGTAATGGGAGGGCATGTTCCTGCGAGGAAAAACACACCACTACACCAATTCAAACTGTTTTGTTTATTGCCTAAGAAATCTCGTCTCTCGCCTTATATTATTTTTTTGAACTCTTTCTCTATTATGTCTCTTTTCAGTCCTCTCTTCCAATCGTTGGGGTACGTATACGCCCCTGTAAAATTTTAGAGGTTCCTCGGGATTTTACGATCGATATTATTGGGTTACATTCCCCGTTTATTTTCTTATGATTTTTTTCTTTAAATTTTTTTCAGCGTCCCTTTTTCAGACATCTGGCGGGCAGGTGTTAGCTCAAGCAGATGGTCAACGGATCTGGTCACTATAATAATCCATTTCTAGATTTTTATGGACGATTAAATAATTTTATATAACTTTTCACCTAGTTCGTGCGTCAGTGACCATGTACAGATTCTTTTATATTCTGACCCTTTTCCTTATTCCCTGTTCAATACAAGTTTTCTGACTTTCGTCCACTAAAATTGAGCAGCTGCTTCGCAGATTCCTTTATAAAATAATTTCTAAAGCCTTAGCTGCTTCGCAGTTAAATGATTCCTTTATAGAATAATTTTCCTTTTCTTATACATTTCTATATATTCATTTTTATGGCGCATTTTTTTTCATTTACAGCATCGAAGCCTTTTCCTTAAAATTTTCAATACGTTGTGTAACGTTTCACGATTCATTCCCTACATTCTGTTCTTTTCTATACGTTTCTATATATCCATTTTACGGCGCATTCTTTCCCATTTACAGCATCGATTTTATTGCGAATTCTAAATTCTACTAATCCCTCGTAAAAATATATGCCAGCTGCTTTGCTAGATGATTCGTATAATATCATCTCAGCATCGTGAACCAATCACGTTGTTGCGTCCATCTTTGGTATATGGATAATAAATATTTTCTCGCCAAAAGTCGCCAAAAAAGTCGCCTTAGGGAAAAGTCGCTAAATTTGGCGCCAAATCCATTACCTGCGTTACTGGATCTTTTTAATGCGTTTTTAAGGAAAAATTAGGCTATTTTAATGCTAAAACAAACTAGAAATGGAGAAAACTAACATTTTATCAACTTACTAAGCCTCTTCAAAAGAATTTCTACAAAAAAAAAAAAAAAAAAAAAAAAAAAAATATTTTCAAATTTGCAACGATATCTTAGATGAGCAACTTTCTCTGCCATTTTGATCGAAGTGCCAGCCACTTAACTTTTCAACACGATGACTTTTGACATTTTGAATTAATTCGAACTGTATGTGTACAGTAGACTTATCTCACAAATACATTTCATATATTTGTCAACTAAATCACCATTTTGTTTCCAAGCGCCGGCCACTTGAAAATTTTAAATTCACATAAAAATGTATTTATGAACCGATTTGCTTAAAACTTCATATGTGCATAGCCTACATCAATATTTCTACCAAGTGTATTAATAGTTTGTAGCCGCCATCTTGAAACAAATTGACGGCTACTTGATAAGGAAAAAGAAATCAACCTACCCTTCCGTATGAAAACCGTACTGACTTTTTTTAGATAGGAATTTTTGCTAGTGTTCGGACACTTTTGTTACCGACTGTACTTCGCTGACACTGGTTGTAAAGGCTAGTTTGATAAAATTATATTATACTAGCAATAAATCAACAGTACACGCATTGAGAAAATTTAGAACTACAAAAAGAATGTGAGAAAGCCGTAGTCCAACCACTGAAAAAACACTCCAAATTTTAGTGAAACTATTCAAAGGAGTCAGATGCTTAGAGGATCAGTGACCGGCCGAATGCGTCATCAGAAAAGTGAATCAGCAGAATGGCAACAGTAATGGAATCTCTGTCAATACAGCATTGTAGTAATTCCGAATGCTCTAATCTTACTATGAAAGTTGTTCCGAAACAAATTTTCTGTTAGTTCTGTCTTTTAAAGCGACAGAATTTGCGTGTCAGTAATTTTTAGCGACTCTCAATAGAGAGAGACTGGACATTGAACAAAAATGTCGGACGTTCTTTCAATAACTACTCGATCGCAGTAGAACATAATATACTTTTACCAGAGTCTGACACTTTTCTTACACTAATTTAAATCACAGGAAAATGATTTTGTTTATCTTCAGACAATCATGCAGAGGTAGGTAGGTACGTTTGGTTTAACATAGCATTAGTACTGCGCTATAGGGGATGGTCTGGAACTTTCTCCTAAGGATGGTCCAACAACCATGCAGAGAGTTATTCAGACATTTTCGCAGCGTAACGACATCACATGTAACAGCTCGAACAAACAGGGCTGATCGAGCGGCGGTTCAGTGCCCAGTCTCTTATCATGCTGGGTCTCTAGTAATTTTGACCTCCTTACAGTGCTATCTGTCGGAGAAATCAAAACTATTTTCTTTCCTTAACTCTAGCAAAATCCAATTTCTTGATTTTGCTTTCTAATTCTCGTGCCTAATGAATTTATAATGGCAAATAGTAGTTTATTTTAAACAGGTTTTCAGTGCTATATCAGAGCCTCCTTAAGTAGATGCCTAGCGAGTCGCTCGAAAACTTGGCAACAGTACAAGAAGAACATAGCCAGTAGATGGCGCTTGATACCGTACGTAAAGTTATGTTTATTTCCCGCGAGCGCGATGCAATTGAGTTTCAATTGAGTTCTGGTTTGTGTTTTATTAATTTAACAAATGTAAGAGGTTTTTTTTTTTTTTTTTTTTTTTTTAATAATATGGTGTATTGCGTCGTTCCATTTTGTAAATCAGACAGTAGCCGTGAAAATATATGTTTCCACGAAATACCAAACAATGCAATTCAGCGTAAAAAATTGCTTCCAAATATTTCCAGACAAGGTATGTAAACTGCATAAATAATTAATGCAAAATTACCAACCCTCCGGATTTTTGAATATCAATAATATTTTTCACAAAAAACATTATTTTTCTTTATTATCGTAAATTGTGTGATTAAGACGAAGATAAATTTAAAAGAAATTATGATATAAAAATTCGAAGGGTTGACACCTCTCTGTTAGTAAGTTAGATTTAACAAATAAAATAGTTATGCTTATTACAAAATGAAATAAAATTTTTATTTATTGATGTAGGAATACAGAAAAATAACTTGTTCTTAGTTACTTTGAAGTCACTCTATATTGGAGTATTTTGTAGTTTTATTCATAAAATGAATAAAACTATAAAATACTCCAATATAGGAACAAGATTGATTTATATTTTTTTAATACCACTGTTTTTTAAAGACTTGTGTAAATGCGTATAAAAATTTGATTATTTCAGTTAAATCGAAACAAAAGTGTTGGGAATCTTGAAAAGAAAAAATAGAAAATTTTTATTTCTACTTTTGTTCTTTTTAAAAATATTAAGTTTTAAGATTCAAAACATTACTTTTATTAACCTTTTACCACAGAAATGGAATATGGAATTAAAAATTCATGTAAAAATTAAATATCATGAGTACTGATTTGAAAAATTATCAGAAAAATGAAAAATATCCCCACATCCATACACTCACATGTATACACACACACATATATACTGGCTAAATATAAATCAGGGGAAAACTCGATATCGAATTTTTGGACCGAACACAATACTTTCATTACCTACGGTAGTAGGGTAATGGAAGTAAAAATATTTCAAGGATGTTATTAATTTGTCCTTAAATTTGCCAATCTTTATCAAATTTTTCAAATTGAAACCTAATGCGAGTTTTAAAATACAATTGTGAATTTCCTGCATTTGTTTGTTTTTAAGTTATTCTGATAATAAATATGCATATAAATCAATCGCTAAAAACTAAAAAAAAAGAAAGTTTTTTGTATTCAGGGAACCTCAAAACGTGACTTTATTCAAAAACCTGAGTTGAAAATAGAACTTAAAAAAAAAAAAAAAATACTTTGTTTACATTATAGGTTCGAAAAATTAATTTTCGTTCTTTAACAGTATTCGTCGACATAAAAAAAGTGTAGCAAAGCACACATTCTACAGAAAAGAACGTTTAGCTTAATTTTGGATAACCCTGTATGTTTTCAATAAACTATGTGCACATCAGATTGTGCATTTAAATTTAGTCTTATATGAAAAACACCTAACACAAAAACTTGGTGCGAGAGAAAACTTATACTCAAGAAATCCTTAATTTAAAAAATTTAAATCTTAATGGTTATTTATTTATTTTTTGTGACGGACTAGACAACAGATTGTTTTCTTCTCCAAATTTTATTGCTGAATGTTAACTTATCTCGTTAACGTGCTGGTCTATTTTTCTTATAAATAATATAAAATTTTCGATTTAAGAAAAATAATTCACATCTAATAAGGTAAAAATGTAACGTAAAGGACATGACCAAAAAAAAAAAAAAAGACATGATTTTAATAATTTATCATTATAAATTATTCATTCTGAACTGAAACTCATTTAAAGTTCAGAGATTTTAATTTATATAAACGAAACTTTCATCTGATATCTAAATTAAAAAAAATTTTGAAATTTTTATTGAATAAATATATAAAAAATAATTTAATCGCGTGATAGATATGCCATGTTTTTGCTTATTTAATTTTAAATTTCGTTTTTTAATTAATAGTATATTAAAAAAAAAAAAGGTGTTATTTATTTGATACGTTGTAATTCAATTAGTTGAAAAGCTAAAATAGGTCTTGCCAACTTTCGAAGAAATTTAAACCCTATACTTTTTAAAATATAAATATTTGAATATTTTATTGAAAATATTTACGATAAAGCACTTTCACATCATTTTTTCAAATTAAAAGAAAAAAAAAATACAATTTTAGACTTTAAATTGAAATTAATAGCTAGATTTTTAGATGAAAAATATAACTTGTCTATGAAACAGCAGAAAATTGTTGCTCTGCGTAGGTGCTGTCACCTAGCGTTAGTTTTGTTTTTTAAATGTTGCCTAATTTAACATTGAGATTCGCCGCGCGTGGAAGGCATCTACTTAAGGAGGCTCTGGCTATATAATATTTTGGACGCCTTTGTAAAAAAAAAAAAAAAAAAAAAAAAAAAAAAAAAATTAGGTACTTTTATGACAAATTTCTTGGCAATAGCAGGGATGGAACACAGGCGCAGAATTCATACCACTATCAATGTAAGAAATTTTTCTACTTCTTAAACCAACGATATTATAAGTAAGGAAATTTCTTAAACAGATTCCGGTATGAATTCAGCGCCCGTGTTCTATCCTTGCAATAGTAATGCAGTTGTCAAGAGGTTACAGCAGCAAACACAAAGTTTTATTTTATTTTTATTTATTTATTTTAAACCAGGCATAGACTAATATAAATAGTTTTACACCCTTTTTTTTTTTTTTTTTTTTTTTTTTAAATCATAAGGCTCTAATTGTTTTTGATATCGCCAAGAGATTACGGTAGCAACCACAACAAAAAATATTAAAACAGAAGTTCTATTTATTTTTTTAACTTTTACTTACATACTACAAATGGCTTGATATATGTAGTTTTCCTTTGTACGTTCTAATTAAGGTAAATATATACGCTCTAATTAAAGTAAAACAAGAAAATCTTCCGAAATTTAACCCTTAACGGCCCTCTTCACTTACCGTCGCCGGAAGCCCGAGCCAATGTTATTCTATGGTAAATTTTCTTTACAAATAACTTATTAACTAATACATATTTTGGCAAAAGGGGGTGTCTGGCATTTCTAACCGTTTTTCGGATTTGGAAAATAGAAGTGGTTTTAAATAGAACTTGCAATAGATTTGAACAATGCTTGGTCCCCATCAGAACTTAGAATAAGCAATCTCTTGCCAACAAGTTAAATTCATTGGCATTGCTTTCATTTTTTTTTTTTTTTTTTTTTTTTTCCTCAGCGCGTATAGAACTTCTATCAACGCCGAGTCCAAACAGATGAAGCTAAAAAAAATTAGCCGTTTGCTCCCAACAAATTTGAAATAAGGGCTAAGACCCCTTATAAAGACCCCACGGAGGACCCCCCCCTCTTCAGCCTAGGGCCCTAGTGTAGTCAATTGACCTTCATCCCTCCCCCTCCCCCCCTACCGTAACAAAGTTGAAAAAAGTTTATGACTTCGATTCGTCTATTTGTTCCGTCTGTGCAATTTCTCATTTTCCTAAATATTATTAAAGTTTTCTGATATGTGATATCTAAAATTATTATTATATAGTTCCGATTGAAAATGGTTTAGATAACACTGCTGTTTGTACAGTCAGCCAAAAAAAAAAACGCCACCCCCCACCTAATTTCGCCGTAAATTATCGTAGAAACATGCGACTGGTATCGATCAGTTTGTAATAACGTCTAGTTTATAATGTTATAGTTAGATTTTACTTAGGGGGTCGTCTACATATTAAAACTGACATCAACGACATTTTTTTCAATGGTAACCCCCCCTCCCCCTTTTTTTATAATTTATTTGAATTCTTTGCATCAAATCATCACGGAAAATGGTATAGTTTATATATTTCGTTCAATTTTTCATATAGTTATAAGCTGTCAAAGTTTGGGGATGTTAATGTTAAATGAATGTGACAAACATTAAATCATATCTTCCGAAATAATTATGATATTTAAATTTTGTTTTTTTTTATTCGTTAGAATGAAGAGATCCAAACATATTCCATGCAAATTTTCGCTAAAAAAACATTTTTTGAATTATGAAAATTATTAATAAATTCATATTTGAAAAAATTATGAATTGTGACCTATGTTAATTTTTGCACGAATAGAACGGGCATCATCAAAAACATGGGTTTCCAAATTTACAGCTCGTTCCTAACATTATTTTTTGAGTTACAGTGATATTTCATTTTTTACTGCTGTTAGGGGTGCGTCACTTGTTATAATTTGTACCCTCTGTGAGTCAATATATCTATACATTTTGACGAAAAACTATTTTAATTTACCTTTATGTTATTATAATTGTTTTCTAAGGAACATTTCGATGTTTATTATACAAATTGGCTTTTTTTTTAATAAAATTATCGCAATGCAGGCAAGAGATTGGGAAAGAATTCCAAAAGAAATGCAGCCCCGCCTCTATATTGCGGAAACAGTATTAAAAAACTAGTTTGCATACTCGTATATGACTCTATATGTGACGCTGGTATGCATAAATGTCAATGGCATTTACTACATTGAATGCTGAAGGCAAAATTTAAATGATTTAATTGGAAGTATGTAAAATAATTTTGTTTTATAATGTAAAGTTTTAGAAAAATTCTGTAAAGGCGTGGCTTTCGTTGCAAAAGGAGTTTACTCGATTCTGAAATGTTAAGTCTTGTTCTTAAATATTACATAACTTTTTCTAGTTTATCACTGCTAAAATTCTATTTTATCGCTTTTGTCTTTTGTTTTTAACTTGAATATTCTAGGATTCGTGCATCTCAAGTTATATATCATGATTTAGAAAATGCTGTAGGACGAGGATTATTATTTGAAAGAGCAATATGCAGTGAAAAATACTTTTGTTTTTGCTTTCTTTTAAATTAATATAATTAATTTTTATCAGCTTTTTAAAAACATATTTTCTGTTTTAATCTTGTAGTGACATTTTCGCATTCGTTTACTCTACCGTTTATGCTATTTAAATTTTATCGCATGACGTAACATAATAAAATATAAACTTTTTATTAAATGTTTTTTTTTTTTTTTTCTTTTAAATCTATTACTGAAACAAAGCACAATATTATTTATTTTCAATTACTCTAACCACGGCGCAAAACTGGCGACACATTTATCACGGAAAAAGAATTTAAAACTAAGTAATATGTCTTATAGCTTTTAAAGATATAGATTTTACGCATAAAAATTAAGAATTCAAGTACAGTAGACGACTGCAGAACGGGGAATATTCGTTCTAGGCAATAGGAAACCGTTTTTTCTACATCCATATTTATTTTCATATGAATATACACAATAATTATACTCTTTTTAGTAAAAGTATTTGTTTCATACTATTTTGTTTATATAAATATGAATATAAGGAATATTCTTAAGAAATATCGTAACACACAAATTGTGAAAGAAACGCCCACTGGAGGAGTTACAGATTTCCAAATGACGTGAAGCTACATCAGCAGTCGCGAAAATATTAAATATCCTTTCTCAGATTTTAGTTTAAATCTTGTTATCTATATTTTTGTATATTATCTATTGTTGGTTTGTACGCCTAAAATTAAATGTAAAACTTTATAGTAACACTTTCATGCGGGGCTTACTGTATAAAATAAAAATATACCCAACAAGAAGTAGATAATTCTTTTTCTTAAATATTAAACACTTTTTTTTTCTTTTAACCGCTATTAATATTATTATCATTATTACTATTATTCTTTTACCTTGGTTCCTAGATTTTGTAATTCAACATTGTATTGTAGGGTTCATATGATTCAAGCTATTTAATTTTCTTCGTATGAAGTGATGTATTTTATGTTTAATAAATATGTTTAATAAATGTTTAATAATGTTTAATAAATAGAAACCAATAAAAATCTTTTAATTCATAAACTAACACAGAAAGTTTTAGAATTAGAATCGTTTTTTATTTTATAATAAACATTTCTGAACTTTATTTCTGGTGTGAAATTTAATGAATAATGGATACTGCGTGGTAGATCAAAATTTATTTTTCCTAAATGTATAGACGGTCCCCTAACACATTTTCACGTGTAATTCTGTTTAGAATTGATTTAAAGTTTATAAATAGGTAGATTTTCCGAACTGCCTTGATCTCAAAAAACGGAATATGAGGTCAAAAGTACGGGTCGTCATTGAAAAAAATGGAGTTTATACCTGTTTTAATATGTAGATGACCCCTTAAGTAAAATCGAACTACACCATTAAAAACTAGACGTTGATACAGATCGATAGGTATCAGGCGCATGCTTCTACGATAATTTACGGCGAAATTAGGTGGGGGGTAGCTTTTTTTATTTTTTTATTTTTTTTATTTTTTGGCTGACTGTACATAGGAATTTACAAAAAAAATCGGATACATTATGATCTGCGAGAAGTATTTCTATAAATTATATTTAAATATTTTTACGTTGCACAAAACATAACGTATTTAACATATATTATTTAATTCTATAAACGCATTTTCGTATAAATTTTAATATGAGTAGCACTAGCATTTGCTTTACAAACAAGGCCATAGAAAATTACTCAAATACATTATAAGGTATAAGTTGCAAATTTTCGAAAGGCATTTTCAGTATCGAAATAATTTTTATTATTGTTATTACAAAACTAATCTTCAGTATACTATGTAGTGCGTATTCAGTTCTTAAAAATCATGCACAACTATACAAGAGGAACTGTTGTATGCTTTCTTTTTAAAAGCCATATAGTTTTTGTTAGATAATTAATAAATTTATGAATAAAAGTTGTAATTAGTTTAAGATTACGCTAATGACTTCATTTTGTATAATTTTAAACGCATTACATACTAGTTACTTCATTTTGTTTAAAGTATTAGAAATAGAACGAGCAATATTGATGAGGATTTTATAAATTTGAAAAAAATGCTTTTAGTAAAAATAAATAAATAAATAAATAAATAAAATCTCTAAAACATTAAAATACAATGCTTTTTCTAAAAGGAAAAAAAAAAATCCCCCTTTTTATATTTTAGCTAATTAACTACTTAAAAAAATATTCTATCTGAAAAATTAAAAAAAAAAAATCCATGCTCATTAAAACGCAACTTTAAAAAATTTATTCCATAAAAGATTTCATGAATGTTTTTTTTTTTTTTTATATAAACTCAGAAATAAAACAAATTAAATAGTTTTTCCTACAAGATATCATATAATGGAGCAATTCTTCAACTTATTTTTCAGCAAAATCATTTTAATATTTTCTGTATTTGCATATACGTAAATTTAAATACACTTTGAAGCAAAATTACAGCTCTTAATTGTAATTTGGGAATATTTCTCTTTTTTAGTGCTTCAGAATGGCCTCATTAATGTCTTTTTTTTTTTCTTTTTTTCTTTTTTTCTTTTTTTTTTTTTTTTTTTTGCTGAATGCAAAATTGTCTTGTTTATACAGAAAGTTATCAGCTTCATTATTTTAAAATGAAATAAACATTATACGTTCATGTTATGGAATATATTTAAGATGGATTATGTCCAATTATAAGAAACAAATAACTTTACGTAGATAAAATTACTTTTTTCAATTGAAGTTTACGAAAAATGGACTTTTGAAAAAAATATAATGGGAATATGCTGTATTTTCAGAGTTGTTCTTTTAACATAGTGGTATCTTTTTAAATAAAGAATAAAGAATTATTATATATATTATGTGAAAGTATTTTATAGTTTTACTTTTTTCTTATAGGATATATATAATTTTCATAGTTGGACTACATTATTAAATTTTCAAATAATTTTGAAAAATGCCTATGCCTATTTATCTGCGCATTTGTTACGGTTTAATATACGTAACAAGAACGAAAAATGATTCGGTTCGCATAGTCTAATCATGTTCATAATAACAATCATGTTCTTAGACTGACTAAGAACATGACTCGACAAGGATTTATTTAACAAAGTAGTATTAAGTGTACTTTTTCTCTCGGAATTATTGCTAGTGCTCGAATAATTTTGCTGCCGACTTTATATTTTTCTCCTTACTTATGATGTAAGTGGTCATCATTTGTTCGTATTGTCTAATATCTAATAAGAGGATGGTTAGTTCATTAAATAGGTTTTACATCGCACTAGTGCTACACAGTGGGCAATTGGTTACGACTTGGGACTCTCCTCTAAGGGGGATCCGGAGACATACCATCACAGTTTTGATCCTCCAAGGACGGGATAGCTCCCTCAAATCGGTCACTCCCAGAGGAATAATTTAGGACGGGGACATAGAGAACATATTACTCACGACGGATTTTACGTGCACTTACCTCCATTAATGTACACGACGATCTTCGAGTATTGAACCCGCAATCTTCCAACTACGAGCTCGGCGCTCTATAAGAAGAATGTGATCGTTTCAGATTGGTTTAACGATTTTCGCACATGCTCATTTTCTTCCATTTTGATCTACAGAAACAATGTTGTGCACACTTGCCAACCATCTCATTAATAACCGTACGATAGTTAACGCCCCCTGAAAAAACGCCCCTTTTCTCACACCACTATATTTTTAGAGTCATTCTCTCCAAATGTTGTTACGATTAAATAAGACTAAAATTACTCTAAAATATTATTGGTGTGAAAAAAAAGGCGGGTACTAAAAAATGTACTGTTCATAATGAGATGGTTGGCAAGTATGGACTTGTGTTTTATGATTTAAGACAGTACAGTCGGTAACAAAAGTGTCCGAACACTAGCAAAAATTCCCATGTAAAAAGAGTACACTTCATACGGTTTTGTTAAATAAATCCTTGTCGAATCATGCTCTTATACTGACTAAGAACAGGATTCGACAAGGATTTATTTAACAAAACCGTATGAAGTGAATTTTTTTTTTTTACATAAGAATTTTTGCTAGTGTTCGGACACTTCTGTTACCGACTGTACATTATTTAGGTTTAATAACAGATTTTCTTTATAGAAAATAAAGCACTTGATGTTTATACTTATTTTATAGACCCCATTTAAAGTAATATAGTACGAGGGAGAGATACGGAGGTCGTTCTTTCCAGGAGCGGCGCCAGCTAGGGGGCCGGGGG
Source organism: Salticus scenicus (assembly GCA_963930645.1). Lineage (NCBI taxonomy): Eukaryota > Metazoa > Arthropoda > Arachnida > Araneae > Salticidae > Salticus > Salticus scenicus. Next base: position 275,543,521 of record OZ005653.1, read on the forward strand.
GGCACAGGCCCCCCCATCGGGGCATACTCCTAAAATCTCTCGGGAGAACAAATACAAAATTTTCAGTTTTTCTACTTTTAGCAACATTTTTCTTTCCTTTTACAAATTTGGAGCATTCCAGTTCTTCCATTCTATATTCAATGGAAGAAAGTATTGGATACATAAAAATTTTCAGCTTCCAGTTTTTCATGAATATACACATTTTGAGAGGTCCAGAACACGTTTTGATCACGATATTTTTAGAAAATGTCTGTCTGTGACACGATGATCTCCAAAACCACGAGGAGTATTAACAAATGGAATGTTACAAATTTAACAGTAATATTATTAACAGTATTGCAGTTTTTGATAAATACTCATATAATAAACTCTCTTTATGTAGTGCCCCTCTCGGGGAGGTGGTGTCCCCCCGTCGGAGAATTTCTGGTGCCCAAATGTTGAAAAATATATTTTAACGATAATCTGTTTTAACATCATATTTTGTTTAGTTCAATAAAGGAGATTTATTCTCACAGAAAATTTACTTGACATTAAATGTTTACACATAAAATAACGCATTATATTAATCTGTAAAGAACATTTTCTTCTTTGAAGCAATTAAGATTTATGACATACATGTTAATGATGCGAAAGTGTTGGTTATATAATAAATAGTCAATGAGCTAAAATGTTTAGCTATAAACAAAATAGGTATAGCTCATGCTTATTTCATTTATATGCATATATCTTGTTAAAGTGTCAATTAAAGATGATCCTGTGCATGAATATGTATGATGTTCTCCGGAAAACTCGTTAAGTTGCTAATTATATAAAATCAACAAAGATGTCTCGTTATTTTGAAAGAAAATTTATTGATAATATTTTAATTAATTATAGTTTGCTCTTTTCTGTCTTAAAATTAACTCTTTTACATTATTATTATTATTATTTAAATACATCTTGCTCAATTTATGCCTTTCGCTCTAAATAATAATTTATTTTTGTTATTGCCACATTTTATTATATAGAATACTGTAACGCAGAATACAAGGAAAGAGGGAGAAAAGGAAAAATGAAATGAACATTAGCTTGACAATATCTTTTTGTTTGATTTATGAACAGCTCTCGTCTCAAAAGCATAAAATTCATTTAGTGATGAGAGTTCATTTACATATTTGATGTTTACATTATAGAATGAACAGAGACTTCCAGAAATGGAGAAAACATCAACGTTCAGAATTATTACAATAGTTATTATTATTATTATTATTATCGTCTGCCTATTTATTTAAAAACATTATTAAAGTTGTCGTTAAAGCTTAAGCTTACAGAATTAAAGCCATGATAATTTTCACTTTTTTAAAACAAATGTTTATTGTCATTATCTTTCTCTTCACTTAGTATAATATATTTATTTCTAACAAAATTCTGTAACAAAAATGTAAAAATACTTATTTACTTTAATGACCATTTCAATGAAGATGATAATAGTCTTTCTCTAAATTTTTGTTTAACTTTTGCTTAAACTTTACACTTTTCATAAACATTATAAATTAAAAAGTCAACCTTTTTTAAAAACTTTATTTTGCTATGATGCATGCATAACGATTTCTTAAAAATAATTTAAAAATCCATTAAAAGTACATCGTTATTTTTTAAAATCAAAATCCTATATTTTACTGAGTTAAATTTAGTATGGAACTGAGTGCGATATCGTTAATGAAAATTTTATAAAATAATATTTATTAAAGGCTGTTATATGTAACCTGTTCAGTTTCATCTTTTTAATTGAAAAGTTTCCTTAAAGTTCTTTTTATACTTCAGTTTTGTTAATTAGATAAGGATAGAACCATTTTTTAAACATTTAAATATGTCATCATTTTAAATAATAAATATTTTTTATATTTTAACCTTTTTCAGTTACTTTCTTTCTAAGTACGAATATATTTTGTTTAAAATTAAGTCTTTTTTTTATGGTATTTTAAGATTTTTTTTCACTATTAAGTTCTACATTGGAAATTTAGTACGATCAATTTTAGAGAAAATTAAAACCTTGATTTATTATTTTTGTTAAACTCAATTTAATGAAACATTTTCAGTTTTATTTATTTATTTATTTATTATTTATTTAAAAGTCTGTTTACACTTTTTACTTAGAAATAAATTTTCATTTAGAGGGGAAAAAAAAAAAAAAAAAAAAAAAAAAAAAAATCTCAGTTCTTATTTGCATTAATGTAGTCTTATTTTTTAACTGTGCATTTGAAGAAAACATTAATAATATTTTTCAAGAGAATTAAAATACTTTTCGCTATTTTCATAAAAATATTTTATTTTTTCTTCCTTTCTTTTTTCACACCAAAACTTTCTTTATGGTTGATTATTATTCTTTAAAAATTTGACTGTTTTAATTATATTATTATTTTTTTAATGCCCATACATCATGTAATTTGAATAACTATCTGTATTTTGAGATTTTCGAAAAAAAAAAAAAAAAAAAAAAAAAAAAAACATCTTAAATAAGATTAAAAAAAATAAATATATATTAATTTCTCTAAAATAAATGCAATGTATTCTTTCTTTCTTTATTTTTTACTTTAATGGAACATTTTATTGTGTTTTTCTTTTTTAAGAATATTTGTTGTTTTTAAATCCAAACAAACTCTTTTAACTATTTAAATAGAAACATGTATCTAAACTAATTTTAATTATTGAAAATAACACACAATGAAATTTATGCATTGGATAGCCTCTCTAATGTATAGTCATAGTAAATACTTTTATGTATCAATATAATTAAAAAAATCAAATACTCAAATAATAATAATAATAATAATAATAATAATAATAATAATAATAATAATGCTGAAACAACAAAAATTTTGTTAAAACAACAAAATTATTTTGATGATTTAGACATACCTACAGCTTTATTAATTTAGCACATCGTTCGCTCATTGGCTGTTTACGTAGTGATCTACGACGTAATTTATTGAACTATTCAATGATGATTGCTCTTCTTTTAATCATTTTCTGCAATTTAATTTTGTTAACTGAACAAAATTAAAAAACTGTTAAAATGGCAAAATAACAGAAGGCTAAAAATCAGTCAACAACGTATTTTTTTTCCCCCCTAACAAAACATTTATACTAACACATATATACTGAAGAGCTAAAAAAAACTGGTACACCTGATCCCGTGAGCAGACATGGTCTCGAGTAATGTCTGAAGGGGTGCTGAAGTTAATTCACACCATAAAACCTGCAGGGCAATCAACAAATCCATAGGATTGCGACAGGGGTGAGAACTCTTCTGAACAGTACTTTGCAAGACATCCATACTTGCCAACATCCTAATTAATATTCCGTAGTGTTGTTAGTTCCGCCCTTTTTTTCACACCAGTAAATTTTTAGAGTAATAGTCTCCAAATGCAATTGCGATTAAATAAGAAGAAAAATACTTTAAAAAGATACTGGTGTCAAAAAGAAGGAGTGGCCAACAATACTACGGAATATTAATTAGTATGTTGGCAAGTATGGACATCCCAGAAGAGTGCAGAGCTGCCAACCTAATCCGGCAATTTGTTAGTACCGCCCATTTTTGTACACCACTAAATTTTTAGAGTAATTCTTTTCAAATATATTTACGATGAATCAAGAAAACAAATACTCTAAAAATTAAGTGGTGTAGGAAAAGGGGCGGTGCAAACAATTTGCCGGATTAGGTTGGCAGCTCTGAGAGTGTTTCTGGATCCGTTACGTAGCAAATCTCGGCGTGTGAGATGTCGCATTGTCCTGATGGAATTGTCCAAGTCCATTGGAATGTACAAATAACATGAATGGTTGAATGTGACTGGACAGGATGCTTACGTGTCTGTAATTTTTCAGAGTCATTCTAGACGTATCAGGAGTCACATATCACACCAGTTGCACTTTTCTCATAACATGGTAGAACCTCTGCCACCTTGTACAGTCCCCTGTTAACATGTAGGGTCCACAAATTCACGAAATTATCTTCATACTAGTACACATTCATCCGACAAATATAATTGGAAACGAGACTCGACAGACCAGACAACATGTTTCCTGACATCAACAGTCCAATGATAATCTGTGCGGGCCAGGCGAGGTGTAAATATATGTACCGTGGAATCAACAACGGTACACGACTGAGATTTCACTCCACAAGCCCGTACCAATGATGTTCCGTAGAATAGATCATACGCTGTACCACTGAGGGAAAAAAAATATACCGCCTTCATCTAGAACGAACAGGTGGTCATTTTCTAAATCCCGAAACTAGAAATATAGATTTTCGAGCTAGGCGTATAAGGCACGCCAATAAGCTGAATAGACGACACGATCAAGAATTTCTTAGTATATACATTTCTTGATGGTGAAATAATAATATTCTGAATCCTTAAGCAATAATATTTTGATCCTGAATATTTGAATCATTTGTACTGTGAGGAATTTTTGCTTAATTTTCTAGTGTTGGGTCATAAACCAAGATTAGAGTTGCTAAATTTCGCCTGTTGTATTCGTATTTATCTGCAGAGACTTTTAAATATAAGTTTGAACTCGATAATATAGGTAAACGCTCTAGAATCCTAATAGGAGTTTCTAGAACTAACTTTCAAATGATATTTGAATTTATAAGGATGACCGTAATTTCTGGTAGGTACCCCGCAGGTTATATAATCCAGTTTTGCACCAGAAATTTCAATTGATAAATAAATTTATATTTGTACAAGCTCTTCCTTCTAAAAAGTATAGATTTCTCTATTAAATAAAATTTCTGGTGGAGAAATGACACATCTTACCTGCGGGTTATCTACCAGAAATTACGGTATTTTTACTAGAGCCGCAATTTAAATTCTAGATGTTAGTTACATACTTTTTTCTCAGTGTACAGCATTCAAATGTGCAGCAATTTGAGGAAAAGTTGCAGGTTATAAATTTAAATACTTTATTTCTGTGTTTGTCGGTGGCACTGTATCTCCCAAACAAATATACACCAATTTTAATATTATACATACATACATATATATGTATATATAATTAATTAGAATGCTGATTTAATCGGGATGTTTTATGTTTGATGAAAATCTATTTGATAGGTTTTTTTTTTTTTTAATTTTTTTTTTATTATTAATTAAAATGTGTTTTGCAGGCCACTTTCCATTAATATTTTAAAATTTGTAGGATGGCAATCTTCTAACTTCTAAATCACGTTAAATAATGTCTTTATTATTATTATTATTATTAGAAAATTTAAAAAAAAAAAGCCTTTTTTAATTGATTTCGACAGAAATTAACAATTGCCTGAAAATAGTAATTTTGAATTCACAGTAAAAAAAGCCTTTTTTAATTGATTTCGACAGAAATTAACAATTGCCTGAAAATAGTAATTTTGAATTCACAGTAAAAAAAAAAAAAAAAAAAGAAAAGAAAAGAAAAGAAAAGAAAAGAGAAGAAAAAAAGAAAGAAAGAACAAAGAAAAAAGTCGCTAAATTCGGTTAAAAATCAGAAAATTTAATAAAAAAATAATGACGTTGACGCTTCATAATTGGCAAGCTAACTTTTTTTCAAGCTGAAAATTACAGATTTTATAGAAAAATAATATTTAATTGAATTTAAGGGTTTCTATAAAGATAATCTTACACTTATATCTTTGAAATATGTTTGGTGGAGAAATCTGTCTAAAATGATCACTACATGAGTTGACCTATTGGTAACTTTATTCAAGTGTACTGTATTTAGCCCTTTAATATTCATTACACATTTACAGTTCATTTGAAGATTGCTAAACTAATTTTAAAAATAGCTGTTAGACAGGTAGCTGGCAATGAAAAGAAAAGAAAAGAAACTATTAGCATTTTTAATTTTCGAGAAATATTTGGTTTAAAACATCTATTAGTTATACTTAATTAAATTTAAATAATAATTAATTTCATTAATAAATAACTTTATAATTGAACACCATAAATTTCAAAAATTCTCAACAGTTGTTTCAGGTCAAAATAATAGCACAACCTTTTTTTTTCTTAAAAAAAAAAAAAAAAAAAAACCTCTGCACGAGTGCCTCATAAAAGCAGCTAAAAGTTTAAAGTGACATCTGCATATGGCTTTCTCTGAAGCAACATTTTTTTAAACTATGGATTTTGCTGCTATCTGAGGAAAAAGAAAGAATCAAAAGTTTAAAAATCAATCAATACAAGGAAAATAAAATCACAAAATTTTTATATACAAAAAAAGTTTTATTTGGAAATCTATGAACTTTAAATGATTCAATAAATTATTTCTAATATTTAAAATTTAAACTTCTTTTTACTATCTTTATCTTACACAACTTTTTTTTCTTTCTTTAAAGAAAAGCTTTATGAAATAAAATCTAAGAAACGATGCAGAATACGCCTTGCGGAAAACATATTTCCTTAAAAAAAAAAAAAAAAAAAAAAAAAAAAAATGAACATGACATTCTTTTGAAATTATTTTATGAATTAAAGTGCATACTTTGGAATAATTCAGTTATGTGAATTCCCTTTGAAAAGTTATTCGATCTTAAGGTTTCACCCTGAATAGATTTCACTCGACAACGCAAAGAACTTGAATGCTTTTATAAATTTCTCCGTGCATCTTGACTTATTAAAGAGAAAGAAAATTGAAAAATGTAAAGAAAATGATTTATGACATTTATAATCTGTTCCTTTCTCTTTATTTTATTATTATTATTATTATTTATTTATTTTTTATTTTTTCGAAATACATCAGAAAAAAGCACTGGATTCGTGAAAATACTCGATTCCCGGTTTCAGATAGATTTGCATGTTTTGAAATGACCTGAAAATATCTGCCTGTTCATTTGTAGATTTGATTTATCAAATCTTCACTTAGTATTTGATTGAATTTAATTAACATGTTCATAATTAGCAGATAAATATAATTTCACAAGTGGCGCTTGTTTTTAATTTTTTTTCCTCTCGTTTTACATTTTTTTTTTTTTTTTTTTTTGTAACATAGCAGCATACCACAAAATTTCACACATAATGTACACATTAAGGATTACTTTTAACGAATTTTTGTGAAATATATCTATATATCTATATCTATATCTATATATATGTTAATAGCGATAGTCAACTAGGATAAAGTTTTTGCAAATACGGACATTCCATCCCCCTGGGGAAAGTACACCCCTTCCCTTCCCCAGCAGGAACAAATTTGAATATGAGTAATAAAAAAACTGTGGTAATTTAAAACGAAGTTATCGAATTTTTCAATTCTTACAAATAAATAAATGAAATGGAATGATATAAATTAAGATATTGCCTGTAGGGTACAAAACTAGCTTATATGTATATATATATAAAATTTATATATGTCTTATATCTTTCTAACATGAAAATTGTCTCCACTCAACATGGAAAATAATTTTGATAAATAGTAATTTTAATAACTAATTTGTACTGCGGGGATTTTTATAGGAAAATACAGAAGAAAATTTTGTGATAGCTACAACATACAAGTTCTTTTTTTTTTTCCCCTCTGAAATAATATAAAAGTATAACTTATTTATATTGTGGTAATTTTATATAAAATTCTGGTTAATTTCCCAAAGGCATAAGACTGCCCGTACCAATATATGTTGCTGTAATGAAAATTAGTTTTACTTAATAAGATTTCAAATTAATCTCAATAAATCTGAATTATATGAATTAGTCAAACATCGTATTTAAAGTAGCTTTCTAAACTTTTATTTATTTTTTATTATTTACATAAGAATAAAGTATTAGATTTATGAAAATTTTCGAATTCCAATTTTTGACGGATTCACACGTTTTAATATATCCTGAGCATAATTTAATCATTCTCAGAAAATGCCTGTATATGTGTGTTACCAAAATTTTATGAGCTTTGTGTATCACGAAATAATGGACAAAGTTCAACAGCATTTTATTTTGGTTTGGAATTTGATATAAATCGGTGCTGATTAGATTTTTGTCGTATATCACTGAGTAGGTGTTGTTATAGACTCAGAGCTGCCAACTTAATCCGAAGGATTGTTAATACCACCCGTTTTTATACCCCAGTATTTTTTTAGAGCATTTTTCTTCTTAACTGATCGTAAAAACATTTAAGGAGAAATACTCTAAAATTTAAGTGGTGTGGAAAAGAGGCGGTACTAACAATCCTCCAGATTAGGTTCGCAGCTGTGTAGACTGATTTCTCTCATACACAGGAAGGTTTTTATCTCAGCTTTTGTTGTATATTTTGTTAAGGAAGATGATCGTTATGGAAAAACTATGCTGATTCAACTTGAGTACATTTTGGACAACAGGTAGTACTACTTTGTTGATAAAAAGTTCTATGTCATTTTCTAAAGTGCACACTTGCCAACATAGTAATTAATATTCCGTAGTATTGTTAGCCCCGCCTTCTATTTCACACCAATAACTTTTTAGAGTATTTTTCTTTTTAATTAATCGTAATTGCAATTGGAGAATATTACTCTAAAAATTTACTGGTGTGAAAAAAAGGGCGGAACTAACAGCATTACGGAATATTAATTAGGATGTTGGCAAGTATGAAAGTGTAAAAATGCACCAAACTTGCCATGTGAAACCTGCTGATTAAATTTAGTTGTATTCCAACCATGGGGCCGTGGTTACTCACTTTTTGTTAATTTTAATCTCAATATCTTTCGGTAAAATTTACCTCAAACTGCATATTTAAATCTTTATTGTGAAAAACTATGTTAATTTAATTTTAGTACATGTTAACCGGTAGGTGGCACTGTTATGTAGAATAATATAGAAGAATGTTTTGTAGTGGCCCCAGCATAGTAGTTAATTTAAGTAAATATACACTTAAGTAAATGAATTCGTCTCTCTTTGTGAAATTATATTTTAAAGAAGATTATGAAGTATACAGGTTACACAAGTGTGTGCATGTGTGTGTTTCAAGGAATTCAGTCCACTTCAAAAAATTTATTTATAAATGAAAGATATTTTCATATATTCGTTTTGTGTATCAAAGTAGTCATGCTGAAAGAAATCGATTCATCTTTATTCGCTTTACGAGCTCATCCTTGTTTCAGGTCTTATTTGAATAGATTTAGTTCTATATCAAGAGGTTGAATACTTTTATAATTTGCATTTATTTTGTATTAATTTAGTATAATAGGAAAAAAAACTGTAAAACTATGAAAAAATGATTTTTATTTTCATTTTTATTTATTTATTTATTTATTTATTATTATTATTATTATTATTATTATTTTTTTTTTTGGGGGGGGGGGGGGGGAGGAATCGCAGACAAAAAGTAAACTGACAAGATCTTACCAAAAATGTGTTTATATCATAAAACTTTTAAACAAGTATTCAAGGATCGTATTCGTCGCCTTTTCTTAGGACACTTTCAGAGATGAAAATTCTCCGAATTTTTTGCTACCACTATTTCCACAGAAATTTTTTTATGGTAGTTTCTATGTAATGTGTGTCGTGATTAAACAAGATAGAGGTTTTTCTATAGAAATAGTGGTAGTAAAAAAGCGGAAATTTCTCATCATTACTTTCTTCCACATGCAATTGAAGAAAATATTCGTATCGTAAAAATTTTTGAGTTTCGGTTTTCGATGGATTAGCCCGTTTTGAGAAGGTCTAAAACACGATTTGGCCATTTTTAGAAAATGTCTGTCTGTCAGTGTGAGACAAAAAATTTAGAGAAACTGCTGTTCAAGAACTATTATACATAATTTCATACAATTTAATATGTATGACATAAATAAATGTCTATCAACTATTAGTGGAAATTGGACCATTCTATCAAAAAGGCAAAAATATGCGGTCACGAAAGTGTTAAGAAAATTCTCTTAGAAATACTTTTATCTTGCACTTTTGAAATATGTAATATAGAGAAAGTATTGGATTCGTGAAAATTTTCGAACTCCGGTATTAGATGGATTTACACGTTTTGGGATGTCCTAAACACGATTTGATAGTTTTTAGAAAATGTCTGTCACTGTGTGTATATCACGAATTTTTTGGTCGCAGTATGTTACGAACCAATGGACGAAATTTAACCAAACTTGGTATTTAGTTGGACCCTGACATAAACTGGCGTTGATTAGATTTGGGGATCAATCGCTCAACAGGTGGCGCTGTAATCACATTTTTCTTAAAATTATAACATGGCAGTATAGGACAAAATTTTGTATAAATGTACATAATGAGAGTTATTTTTAACTTGTGATTGTAAAATTAATATGAATTATTGATAATAGTAGTAGTTAACTAGAAAAAAAAATTGAATGTGGGGGCATCGCTTTCCCCCATCCCTGGAGGGAGTAAATTTTCAAGATGGGTACCTTTCGAAAAGTCTCGTTAATACTTTTAAAACGAATGTACCTTGCAAAAGGTGGGGTAGAAGATTTTATTTTTTTAATTTGTATGTATTAGTACTAATATGCAAAATACGAGTTATCCAACATGGTCGATCCCGGGAGAACTTTTGTCGGCTGAAAAACCTCGAAAATTTACTACTTTTTTGGCTTTTTTTGAAATATCTCAGAAATGGCTGAATTTAGCGATATTTTTCTATTGTAATGTTTAAAGAGGATTAAGTTTCCTACAATTTTCTTCATTACAACTTTTTTGTAGAACTAATAGCAAGCGCGTAACAGCTTCTTGGAAATAAACAGTGTTCTCAACAGTTTTCTTTTCTTTTTTTTTACCTCCTTTGCTACGAAGCAGATATTATTTCCTAAGATCAGACAGCTGATTATGTCCTTTCCTTTTTTTCCGTTTTCTAATAAACGTTTATGCACCAACCCATTGCTTTGAGTTGTATTTTATTACCTTGAGAAAAAATGCCGACTTTCAAGAGGCTGTAACGCGCTTGCTATTAGTATTACAAAAATGTTGTAATGAAGAAAATTGTAGGAAATTTAATCCTTTTTAAACTTTATAATAGAAAAATATCGCTAAATTCAGCCATTTCTGAGATATTTCAAAAAAAGCCAAAAATGTAGTAAATTTTCGAGGTTTTTCAGCCGACAGAAGTTCTCCCGGGGTCGACCATGTTGGATAAATCGTTTTTTTCATATTGACACTAATATGTATAAATTAAGAAAGAAAAATCTTCTACCCCACCTTTTGCTAGGTAAGCCCTTTTTTACATACCTATTGACTGGACTATATAGATTTGTGATAATTTAAAACAAAGTTATCGACTTTTCTTATTTTTAACGGGGAAAAAAAATCGTACATATATATATATTTTATACTGAGAATAAAATGGACTTTTTTTTTAGATATTTAGTGTTATACTACTTCTCTAATATGGAAATCGTCTGCATTATCGTGGAAGATAATTTTTTTTTAAATAATAATTTTAATAAGTTATTTTTACTGAGTGAATTTGTATAGAGAAATATAGAAGAAAGCCATGTGGTGACCACAACATACTAGTTTTTTTTTTTTTTTTTTTTTTTTTTTTCCTCTCTCTAAAGTTTCAAAAACTCATAAAATAAAAAGTTCTAAAACCTTTAGAATATGTCTTTCAACAAACATTTTTTTTTAAATGTTTTATACATTCAAAAATCTTGTTTTACTACCATTTTATGTATCAAAGTACATACGATGAAAATAATTCTGTAATATGCATTCTTTTTAAACTTGGTCCTTTTTCTTTTTTAAAAAAGTTTTTGGGAAAAGGTTTCATTCGTATCAGGAATAAGTTGAATAACTTTATGTATTTTTTACGGATCTGAACTTTGAAACTGTAGAAAAATTTATACAACATTAATCAGCCACATAAATAAATCATGTAAGATTTCTATTTCTGCCTTGTTTTATGAAGTTTTACAACTGCTTGAATTTCATTCCTGATCTTTTTTTTTATATTATTCATTTCTGCTGTTTTTATTTAACTCGTAAAACTTATTTGTACTATGAGAATTTTAAGTAAGTTTTGGTAAGTTCTACCAATGGTTTCTTGTCAAATAGTCTTTAATTTATTCTGCTCAAACTACAAGTAATTTTATTTATGTAGTTTTTATTGTAGTTTAAATCAGGTTTAATTTCATAAAACATTTTTTTTTTTTTTTTTGTCGTGAATGTCTATTTATATCGAAAAGCACGTGCTGTTTTTAAGCCTTTTTAAGTATGTTTGTTTTGCATAAATAAATAAAATAAATTCGTAAAAGCATATTTGTAAAAATTTCAAAATAATTTTTGTCACCTATTTTTCTTGCATTTTAATATTTTTTTATGAAGTAGTATAATTCTGGCTGTATTCAAGAAAATTTAAAATTGGTTATTTATTTAAAATTTCTTTTATCGTTATTAAAGTATTAATTTATTCAACTTAAAATATAATACTTAAGGTTTATTTATATAAAATATATTGTATAAACCAGTTACAGATTATTTTATGGAAAAATTAACATAAAGAAGCAGCAAATAACATTTAAAAAAGCTGTAAACATATTATAAAAAGCCATTTTAAAATAGCCGTGTTTTGAAAAGCAACTAATAATCAATTTAAAAAATTAAATAATATGCTTTTAATGCAAAATATATTTAAAAATTTTAAATAAATGTGTCTATTAATTTTTTAACATTAGCTTAAAATAAAAGGATGAACTATTCAATAGAAAAATTAAAATATATGATGTATGGATAAGTAACTCAGTTTAGATTTAAAGTTACTTAAAATAATTTTATGTAATAAGTGATTCGCGTTTTTATTTTAAACTGGTTAAACTAAAATTAGCTGAAGATTTTTTTTATTCATCATTTTATCCTTAAATAATCTGGTGTGTCACTCACACGACTTTCTCTTACCCTGAAATTTAATACTATAAATACAGGTTGGAGATTAAGAGGTAAGATAACGATGTTATGTAAACCTATGTTAAACAATTCAAATTAGGCTTCGGAAAAATTTTATATGATAATTAATTCTGTGTGAGGGGGGCTACCGCCCCCCTCAACCCCCCGTTTCATTAATGCACCTAGATTTATATAAAATTTAATTCTGTTATTAAAAAATAATTATGTTGTTTTAAAATAATTTATTAAAATTATTATTTAAAAAAATTATCTTTTATGATAATGCAGACGATTTCCATATTAGAGAAGTAGTATAACACTAAATATCCAGAAAGAGTCCATTTTGTTCTCGATATTAAAAAAAAAAAAATACGAATTTTTTTTCGTTAAAAGTGAAAAACATCGATAACTTTGTTTTAAATTATCGCAGATCGATGATTAAACCATTCGTTTTAAAGGTATTGGCGAGCTCTTTTAAAAGATGCCCATCATAAAAATTTACTCCCCTCGAGGGGGGACTTCCCCCCCCCCAGGGAGGAGGCGAGGCTCCTACACACAAAAAAAAATTTTTTCCCAGTTGACTATCTCTATTACAAAATATATATATTCGTTTCACTTGGTTTAGTGCAGTCTATAGACGTTAAACTCTACTTACCTGCAATTTCCCCCATAGACGTAATGTATTAGAATTCTCTTGATTGTCCCTGTACACGAACCATTTGCTTGATCTTAACAAAAAGCTTACTGTAGCATCCCTATATGATACACATTTAGAATACCTAGTTTGGAATGTCTGCTACTATTTGTTCTTGAGATATGCTGATAACAGACAGACACACACACAGACACACACACAGAGACACAGGCCATTTGCTAAAAACGTGATTTTCGTATTCAAGGGACCTCAAAACGTGTAAATATAACAAAATCTCGTGTTCGAAAATTTGACCCAAAAACAATACTTTCTCTACCTTATGGGTAAGAGAAAGTAAAAAATAAATAAACAGTAATTAGTGTTTAGTTTATTGTGTTTATATAATAACTTATTTCATTCATTTCAGTATGCATAGTTTTTATCAATCGTTTTTAATATCAATATTAAAAATTCCAACAAGTTGTGTAAATATTGAATTAAAATCTTTTGTCCTCTAAATTTCTTCCGATTATTATACATGACTGTTTGATTTTGATTTTGATTGTTTAACTAGTGGAAATGAATGGTTTCCTTGAAGATGTGTTATCTGAGCGAACCCTATATTCTAACCACGCGTTTATAAACTTACATTTAAATCTTACAAATTCATTTTGTTATTAGAGTTTCATTCTGATTTAGAAAGTTATAACAGCTTCAGATAAATAATATAAAAGGAAAAAGAAAATCTAAGGAAAGAAGAATATACAAAATTAATTAATAGGTAAAATAAGAGCAGTTAAAAATTTATAGACGAAAACACTTTGAAAATTTTTATAACTGGATTTCGCTCTGCTTAAATTAAATTCTTATACATCACTATTTTCAATTAATAATCTTTTCTTATTAAATTACTGTATTTCTGTCACCAGTAACTCAAATTTTATTATTAAAAATTAGTGATAATAATGTAACCCGACCTTAATTGCGCTCTGGATTGCTCTATGTTTCACAGAAATTTGTAATTTACAAAAAATCTCCTCGATAAAGAATAGAGAGAAAAAAAAAAAAAAGAAGTTATCGAAGAACTGCCGTCAATTTGCGAAAACTTTATAAAAATAATTCACATATGTACAAAAGGGGACACTTTAAAACGTATAATGTTTTTTCCATAAGCCCCAGATTTGGGCTTTCTACATTAAGGGTCCTTTCTCCTTCTTACAGTATCGCCATTTTCGATCATCAAATCCCATGTAACTCTATGGGGAAATTTGTTCGTAGAATCATTCATTTCTTAATGTATTTTTTAAAATTACATTTTTACCTTCAGAAAATTTACAACTGTTGAATTAGTACTCATTTTCCAAAATATTTATTGTTTAAAAATTTTTTACAGATAAAAAATGAGAAACCGTTTTTCCTCGTTTTTTACATTCTAAAGTGCGATAGCTCCCACTCACCGCCGAGTCAAACAATGAGCGAGACGTATTAAACCCTCGAAGATAGCTTTAATGCCCCAATCCAACCAATTCCTGCTCTTCGACGTCTTTTTCTACTCAGTTTTGTCATTTTATTCCTTCCGGTGTTAACTCTTTTTCTTTAATACGCACTTAACATTGTGAGTTTTTTCCGTTCTCATCCCGTGCTTTTTCTATGGATTTTTAACTTTTTTTCCCCCTCGATATCTACAGTCTAAAGTGCGGTAAATTCTGTGAATTTTAAAAATAAAAAATGTAATATTAAAATTAATAATAATAATTTTAGGAGAACAAGTACTAATTTAATGACTATGAATTTTTAGAATATAAAAAGATAATATATATATATATATATATATTAGGTAATGTGCAATTTTACACTATATTCTGTAAGTTTGGTGACACATGTGCACATGATTGTCACTCGAGTTTGAATGAGTGCCAAATTTTATAAACGATTCGATATAATAATGAATTCTGCAAACTAACGAACATGGGCTTTTATCTTCCATTGATGATAAGGAGAGAGTCCCCTCAACAATCCAATATCGGTTTTGTAATTTATATAAAAAATGAAAATTGAAAGAATTTTCTATTTTTGTTATTTTCCATATTTTTTTATTAGGATGTCGCATAACATTATTTAAACTTGTAAATCGTTAACTTTTTCAGTAACTCATATTGGCACTTCAAAAATAACAAGTTTTATAACTTAATAATTAGAATACAACTACATTTTTAAAATGTTGTCTGATATACGTTTATAAATGTTAGAAAATCTCTTCTGACATAAGTCAAAAATAATTCCAATTACATCACTGATATTTAATCATTAATATATCTACGTACTTTTATTTTATTTTTATTTTTTACTTAGAAAGTAAAAAGAGCTATTATTTTCTTTATTCACTTCAACTTGTCAGATCACATAAATCATATTATAGCAAAAAGAAAAAGAAAACCATCCGAAAAAAAAAAAAAATTATTTTTCCACCAGTTCGTACTTTTTAAAAAATAATAAGAAATATTTTTCTGAAGAACTTCCAAATTATTTAATTAAATTTCTAACTTCTTTGGTTTATTATTATTACTTTTCTCTTTGATAAGTCAAAGCGAATTCAGATTATGGAAATTTTGTTTTGTGTATATTTTTACAGAAATATTTGAATTTAGCTTTCTATAAATGATAAAACTGGGATATTTTTATTTATTTTTTACTAAATTTAAATATAAATGATATTTAGTTCTCGGCTCGTCATATAAAATCAAAAATTGCTGAAAAATTACAATATTTTTTTTAGACCATAAATAATGTTTAGGTGCTTAGGGTAAATGCACGGAGTAAGAAATAATTATTTCTTTCTCCGTGGGTAAATGCCTAGATACTCTATTGCTGCCCGAAATATATTTAAAATTATTCAAGGTTTAATCTTACTGTATTTATAGAATAAATGATCAATATATCAATTACATATCAATTTTTTATTTGACACAAAACCTAAATATTTTCAAGAGAATATGTATTTAAAAAAGTCGATCACAAAAATAAATTCTAGGCTACTATTCGTAAAGCTTCTTATATGTTGTGAAGAATCTAACTAAAGAGTTTAAACAATTGAATATGTTGATTTTTGCAACGTATGTGAATGTTCCACGCAAGTAAAATTGGTATTAATTTTTAGCTTATATCTGTATATATAAATGAATTACTAATTGTAGTAAAAGCCAAGCAACAGATATAAGATCACTGAAACCACATAAACCAATAAGAATGAAATTACAGCAAATTTAACTAACCTGTGGAGACTGATTGTGATTTATTGAAACATTTGTTATTTATTTATTTATTTTTTATTAAATTTAACTTAAATCTAACCATAAATATATTCCTAGATTGTTAGTTGCAATTTTAATAATTTTGCCAGTACGTAAAATCGACATGAAACTCAAATCTAAAGATACAAACAAGCAATAAGAAAATAAACAATTAAAACAGTATTTTAAACAAAATATTTTTTCAATTATAGGAAAAGCTCAGAACGGTAAAAAAAACTCGTCAGATTATATATATATATAAGAGAGAGAGAGAGAGAGAGAGATCGAGAGAAAGGGAAATGGATAGATAGATAGAAAGATATAAATATAGATACATAAATAAATGGACAGATATTTCTCATTTTAAGTATTTTATTTTGATTTATTTAAAATTTCAGTTAATTAAATATTTGATTTGATTTGATTTTATCGCGTGCAAACTAATGTGAATGTATATTGTGTTTACTTAAAATTAATCATGATTCTAATCAACATAATGAAACTCAAATAAATAACTATTTTTTGCATTTTATTAACCACTGTATATCAAGCTATTTAACCATGGTTTTAATTTGGTAAAAAAAGGATTGCCAATCGAAATATATTTATTTAGACATTTCAATTCTTCTCCTTCTTCTTCTTCTTTTTTTTTTTATTTACTAAGCCAGGCGGGTAAATTCAGCCAGTGTGTTGTAAAATGCCTTTTTTTCCCTGTAAAAAATCGCAGAATATATAAATAAATAAATAAAATAAAATAAAATAAATTCTTTAGTGTTCACGGATAAGATAAAATTTATCTGCTGCAACAGCATCTTTTGAAACGTATGGAAGGATTTTATACGTTAACCCTTTCAGGGGCAGTGGTATATATTTTATACCACCTAATTTCAGTTCCTAACCTCAAAAATTCATCCCAGAAATTTTTTATAAAATTTTACTTTTTTTACCTTATGCGAAAATATTAATTTATTACTTTTCTTCTAATCTTGTTTTCAAACTGTGGCGGCACTTTATTAAAAAAAAAAAAAAAAAAAAAAAAAAAGAAATTTATTGCCCCTGAAAGGGTTAAATCGTATAAACTTGTGTTTTTTTTTTTTTTTTTTTTTTTTTTTTTTTTTCATTCCTCCGGTACATACATATCGCTATAATAAATTTTATCGTAATATTTAATCAGTTCAAGACAACTATATGGAAAAGTCATTTATTATATAATACAAAGCAATAAAATATAAGTATAACGTTTGATATGTAATCCCAATAAATTCTTCATTTTAAAATAAGATATTAGCGGGTTACTTAAAATGAAAAATGCAGATCTAAAACATATATAGCTTCATTATTTCCTAAAATGATTTTCTCGTTTTTGTTAAAAATGAAAAAGACGAACAGTTTATAGATTTCTTTTATCGTTGCAAGAAAAAATATGCTTGAAAAGAAAATTAAACAAACAAAGTAATATGTAAAAGACGAGAAATGAGATAAATAACTACTACATTCATTATTCCTTATCAAATCATCACGATTGAAAAATTTTGAACACAATATTTTTAGAAAAGTTTGCAAGATTTAAGAAAAAAAAAAAAAAAAGTATTCATTCACACACACCAAGAAAAAGAAGAAGAAGAAGAAAAAAATTCTTAAAATTTTTTGCTTTCTTAAAAAAAAAAAGTGGAGGGGAGGGGAAGAGACAGCTTTTGCTTTTGTGTTCTGGAGAACATCCAAATAAGCTGTTTTCTAATTTTTCTAATTCTTAGATTCGAATTCTTAACTTTAGACGTCGAGTGCGGTTTCATTTTAATTAAGTATAATAGAAAAAAAAATATTTTTTAATTCTTTAGCCTAATTTTATTTTTTATAAATTGTTTATGTCTTTAATTAAATTACTAATTGGGTATTAAATTCTTACTTGATATTTTAAACACGTTATATACTTAAAGACTTTTTTAATGTTTAAAGCAATTTAATAGCAGATTAACATTTTATTATATTATTAATATTATTAATTACTGCTCTATTTAAAAAAATGTTGTTTTTATTACTTTTTTTATTCTCTCTTTTTTTTTTTTTTTTTTTTTTTTTTTTTTTTACGGAAAATTAAATATATATTTACAAAAAAAATTTAAAACACTTATTTCAATAAAATGCTTCCATATGGAAAAGAAAACTAACGTGATTAGTATTTTCGACACAGCTAGAAAAAAAAAATAGATAGATAAAAAAAAAATTAATTAATTAATTAATTAATTAAAATTCTGTATAATAATAAATTTTTTTATCTTTAATTTAAAAAAAAAAAAAAAAAAAAAAAAAAAAAAATCTCGTGTGAAACAACCACACGACTTCCATTACCTACTATAGCACGTATTATATACTTTTTTTTTTTTGAGTTAATATGAACAGAAGACATAAAATTGACTTAACGAAGACGAAACCTAAAACTTTTCTGGTATGAGAAACATAATATACGAGTAAAGACATATAAAACAAAGTTTACATGGCAAGTTAGAAAATAACAGAAAAAATTGTTGAGTTATCTTTTTAAACACCAATTTTCGAGATCTAAAATTAACCTACCTAAGCAGGATGACTGTAAATTTTCTTGTAATAACCATGCAATACATGAGAAAGGATGTCTAAAATTGATTTATGCAACAAATTTCAAGAAAATTGTTAGAGCCATTTTTGAGATACAGGCTTTCGCCAAAACATGACAAACTCAATTGTTGACCGAAAAACAACAATTACATATGAAAGGATGTCTGAAAAAGAGTTATTATGGAGAGTTTGAAAAAAGTCGATGCTGCCGTTATTAATGGAACACACTTGCGAGACTTGAAATTGAGCTATTTGTTTTGGACACCTATCAATTTTCCTGAACTAACCAACTATATCATTCGAAAGGACATCTAATAGAGTGTTTATATAGCAGTTTTGAAGAAAATCGTTCGAGCTGTTTTTGAGGTATGGACTTCTGGTTTGGAATGTCCCATTTCTGGTTTTCCAATTTTCACCAAAATTTGGAAAATTCATCTGGACACCAAACCTGTGTCAATTCTGAAGTTTCGTCATTCTATCTTCATTAACTTCGGAGTATGATAGTCAGAATATTCCACACATACACACACACACACACTGACCAATTGCCGAAAACCACTTTTTGGACTTAGGGGACCTTAAAACGTGTAAATCAGGTGAAAAATCCATTTCGAATTTTTGGACCGAATACAATACTTCCATTACCTACAGTCGGTAACAAAAATCTCCGAACACTAGCAAAAATTCCTATATAAAAAAAGTACACTTAATTGTTAAATAAATCCTTGTCGAATCCTGTTCTTAGTCAGTCTAAAAACAGGATTCGACAAGGATTTATTTAACAAAACCGTATGAAGTGTACTTTTTTTATATAGGAATTTTTGATAGTGTTCGGAGACTTTTGTTACCGACTGTAGCATAATGGGAGTAATAAAAATCAGAAACAACTAGTTTTTGTAATTCTGGTGGACAAGAATTTTCTGTTGATTTATTGATTTATAAACTATGGCTTAATAAGTTGTCTAATTGGAAACAAAAACAAAAACAATAAAAATTTTAACAAACTTATTTCTTTTTTAAGAGATGTTTTTCATTCGTTACCCATTTAAAAAACTATTAATTCCTAAAGAATTTTTAAATTATAAAAATTAATTAGATTTTTGTTACCCATTATGAAAAACAACAAAATTAAATCCAAATTCGAAGAATCAAAGGTAGTATATATATTTTTTTACTTTGTAGGCTATTAGTATTTACCTTAAATGACATATTACGCCTGAAATATTTTAAATAAGTTTTAAATACAGAACCTTTGATATTTTTAATATCTTCAAACATTTCTTTCATAAAATTCAGTGAAATCAAAGTTCTTTCACTATTCTACTTTGACAAAAATTAAAAGTTAAAAATAAACAAAATAAAAAAATAAATAAAAAATTCCTATTTCCTTGAGAACATCCAAATAAAGTAATTACTTCTGAATTTTTTTAAATATAATTCCCGTAACGGTTTAAACGTCAAGCGTCGAATAAGTCTAATTAGCTATGATTTCAAAGCTTTTTCTCTTTCCTTTCTCTTAATAAACTGCTTCAATGAAATTGGCTTTTTTTTTTTTTTTTTTTTTTTTTTTTTTTTTTCATACGTATTATTTTATTAACTTTGATTAAATTGCTTACTCATTATTAAACCTCACTTGATAGCTTCAGTACATAATTTGCTCTGGGAATTTTATTTCGAATGTAATTATAACACACAAACTAATTAAAAAGACACGAAAATTTTCATAACTCTGTAATTTTCTTTCTTTTTCCTTAATTTAGTTTTTTTTTTTTTTTTTTTTTTTTTTACACAGTATATAAAACTTTAAAGAGTAATCTTTTAACAAAATTAAAGTTTATCAGATATAGAAATATGGAAAATCTTTTGGGTCTTTCTCAAAAAAAAAAAAAAAAAAAAAAAAAGTTAATCTACATTTTAAAATTGCATGCAATTCTTCAATGTGCTCTTGTATTTCAATTTAAACATGTCTAATAATATCATACAATTTATTTCAGAATTAAATTCCGATTTATTTCAGCTGAAAAAAAAAAAATAAATAAAAAAATAATAATAATAATAATTTGGCGATATATATAATTTTTTTTTTCTGCCAAGGATGACCGATATCAAATCTATTCCGCTGCAACATATTAGTATCTTACTTTATTTAGACATTTGAAAACAAATTTGACTTCAAATTATGATAGAATATTTATCATTTTCCTTTTAATTAGTATAGTAGTTGGATATTTATTGTGTAAATATCATCCTTTGAAATGAAATGCTTGTGATTTCAATCGAATATGGAAGTTTGCCCATTTTTTTCTAGTGTTTTGAAATTAAAAATTCAAATTTTGTCAATTTTACAGCAAAAACAAAAACATTAAATCATTAAATTAATTTTTTTACTTATTTTTATTTCATATTATTTCACGCGCACTTTTTATTTCCTAATTCAAAATTATTAAAAAAAACTTTTTCGATATCGCTTGTAACGATACTGATTATTATTAATTTTCTTTTCTTTTTCTTTCAATAATAATAATAATAATAAAAAAGATTTTGATGAAATTCTGGTAAAAGCAGAATTTAGTTTAGGACGGAGGACTATTAGTTTTTTTTTTTTTTTTTTTTTTTTTTTTTTCTCTTCCCAATTATAACATTTGTCCAACTATTGAAAAATGATTTCGACAAATGTCCAACTATCGAAAATGACAACGCAAAAATTCCAGATTGAGACTAATAGGCCCTCAGTCCTAAAAAAAAAAAAAAAAAAAAAAAAGATTAGAATTACTGTCTTTTGCATCCAATTCCATCTACCAGTTTCAGCACAAAGCCGCTGAAACAAACGGGAAAAAAATATCTATAATCTTAAGAAATTGCTCAAATTTGACTGTATAATGATATGAATAAAGAAAAATTTCTCTTCGGCAAGCTTAAAGGCAAAAGTAAATTCCTTTACGTTCTATGGAATTACAATTTCAACTTGCATTTATAACGTTAACATTGGATCATTTGGGCACCACTAAATTTCAATGTTAATTATTACGAATTTAGTGAATTGTATGATTTGGCGAGATTTTGGTGACAAAATTTGCGACTTAGCAATGGAATTTGTGATTTGGCGGCAACATTTGATAGCTGACGACGAAATTTTTGACTTGGCAACGAAATTCGTTATTTGATGACAAAATTTGGCGAGCTTGGCGATGGAGAATGGCAGCTTTGGCGTCAATATATTTTCTTCCCACGCGAAAACCTCTCATCTCTTCATAGACCAATTTCTTGTTTCCACAAGATAAAAAGTCGAAGGAAGCTGTAACGTATTGCTCTCAATTTCAATCGTAAATTTTAAATTCTTGCCTAAACTGGCGTTCTAAACTATTCACCACAAACGATATTTTTATTAAAACGTATTATTTTAATTTTATATTTTTAATTAATTAAAGCAGTTACCATGTTTTATTATTTCTTCGGTGATCTTTTTTATTATTGTTTGCGCGTGACGTGAG
Organism: Salticus scenicus; assembly: GCA_963930645.1. Lineage (NCBI taxonomy): Eukaryota > Metazoa > Arthropoda > Arachnida > Araneae > Salticidae > Salticus > Salticus scenicus. The sequence goes on from OZ005653.1 coordinate 275,566,343, forward strand.
CATCAGATTATAAATTTAAGCAATTAAAGCTATAGAAAAAATCGGCTTCATCACAATTGACGAAATATCACTTTTTAACTTTTAACTTTTAAGCAATTGAAGGTATCGAAAAAGTCTAAGTACAAAAATTGTTCTTAAGGGTAAGACAGTAATTCGCCTGATTTGAAGTTTTTTCCTTTTTTCAATATTAAAGAAATTATGGGCAAATGAAAATGTGCTTACAAAGATTCTGTAGGAACAACTTTTTAAAAAACTTTTCTCCATAAAATAATGTCATCAATTAAATGTCGTCATTTTTCAATTCCTACTATTAGTTCAAACTCTCCCTATATCTTGTACAAATCTTGCAATCGATTTTTAACTAACTTCCCGACTAGCTAGAAATTTGAAACTTTCAGGATTGCTCAGAACACGGTGACAACACAATACTTCGAAGTCCGATTTTAGAATTTTCTATTAGTTTTCTTATAATTAATTAAAATATGAAAATAATAACATCCTAATATAGAGTGGCCATATTTTTTTCATTGAATTTGGGGACAAAGGTGGCAGTGTCCTCGAATTTCGAGGACAAAAAAAATAAAAAATAATAATTAAATAACCTTAAATTGTAAAATTTTAGTAATTTTTATGTATAAGGCACCTAAAAGAACTTATTTCAGCTTATTTATTATACATATAATAAATTACTATAATAAAACATTAATAACTTTATAACCTGTGTTGTAATTTTTTGGGGACGAAGGTAGTTTTGTCCTCGAGATTCGGGGACTGTCCTTGAGATTCGAGGACATATGGTCAACCTATCCTAATAGCGTTAAAATAGCCATTTAAATATTAGCTATAATTTAATTGTTGCCAAAAAAATTTACGAGTTCATTTTCTTTCGACATAAAAATAAATACATTTAATTAAACGTGAACATTAAAAAATTATAAAAAGTTAAATTACGCATCTCAAAAAAATTGACGTCATTAAAACATGGTATATAAAAAGTTTTTTTTTTTTTTTTTTTTTTTTTTTTTTTCCATCTTATAATTATTTTTATTTCATTTTTCTCCGCGCTTTTTATTTCCTAATTCAAAATTACTTCTTTTTTTTTTTTTTTTTTTTTTTTTTTTTCGATAGTGTTTGTAAGTAGGAATTGACTTATTTTATTATTATTATTATTATTATTACTTGTTCCTTATTTGACCATTAAACTGAGTCCGCTTGCTTAAATATTGTCCATTTATAAATATTATTTTTTATCCTCGTGTATTTTATTAATTTCATTACTATCATACCGTTTCGACAAAATGTAATCGTAACTGGTCCACGTTTGAGAAATATTATATAGATTTTCAACTTAGCTAAAAAACAAAACAAGACGCTGTATCAGAATAAATTTATTATGCTTCGATAAAATAATAATTTAAAAGCAATTAATTTTTGTTTTTCTGGTGGATAAGTATTTTCAGTTTATTCATTCATTTATAAACAAGACCTTAATTGATTGCTTAGCTGGAAACAATAACAATAAAAATACAGTCTTTAACAAACTTACTTTTTAATGAAGGATATTTTTCATTCATTGCACAATAAGGAAATCATTAATTTCTAAAGTATTTTCTAATTACGATTGCTAATTAGAATTTTCTTCTCAATTATGAAAAACAACCACATTAAAACTAAAATAGAAGAATCAAAGCTAAAAGCTTAATTTTTTATTCCATCGGCTGTTACGTAGTATTAACGACATAACATTTTACGTCTGAAATATTTTAAACACATCTTGAAGACAAAACCTTAAATTTCTTTAATGTTTCCAAATATTTCTTTTATAAAATTCAGTGAAGGTAATGTTCGTTCACTGTTGCAATTTAATTAAAAAAAAAAAAAAAAAAAAAAAAAATCATGTTTTCTTGAGAATATCCTAGTAAATTAATTACTTTCGAATTTTTATAAATATGATTTTCATACCGTTTTAAACGTCAGTTGCCTAATAATTCTAACTATCCAGGATTCCAAAACAAGCTTTTCTTTTTTTCTTCTTAACAAACTGCTTCAATATAATTATCTGTTTTATATAATACGTAAACATATAACACTTCTTTAAGTTTGATTTGATTATATACTTATTAACTAATACCACTTGATTATTTCAACATGTCATTTACTTCGAGATTCTATTTCGAATATAATTAGGTTGCACAAATTAATTATAAAGACATGAAAACTTTTATAACTCTGTTAAAAAAAAAAAAAAAAAAAAAAAAAAAAATCACTTTCTCCTTAATTTAGTTTATTTTTAAAATATAATACAGTCAATTGTAATTGTTAATAAACTATTGTATATTAAAAATGAAAGATTTTAAACCAAATGAGTGAGTACCCTTAAACGGTGTATCAGAAAGTATTATAGAAAAAAAGTTCTATGAAATTAATTAATTTAATAATATACGTAAATTAAATTACATTAATTATCTAATTCTCAAATTGATAAATGAATAGATTTAGACCCTGGAAGTATTTCTTTTCTGTATTTTATCCCTCATTCAAAAGAACAACTTGAATTATTAAAAGAGCAGAATGTTTTTTCATTTTATTTTGAAAAAACTTGTAAAATTATGACTCATATTACATAACGTACAATGTAATATTTTTGCGAAAGAAAAGCGCACGAATTAACTGAATAATCTGTTTATTAAAAGGTTCACGATAATTTAACTTCACTTAAATTAATTAACTCTCGACACATCCTTCTATTGAGTGTCCTGACAAAAAATCTTGCACATTATTTTGATGTAGAATTATGTATCCTTTATAATTCTATGCAATATCTAAAAAAAAAAAAAAAAAAAAAAAAAAAAAAAAAATCAAAGGACATGTCAGTCGAAATAAGGAGTTACTACAATATAATACAAATAAAACATCTTAATCGACTTATGACAATAATTTCCAAGATTTAATGTGTACAGGGTGTTTCAGTCTCAGTATCACGATTCAGAATTTCTGGGAGAGGAAAAGTGCATCTTGACACTGATTCAGTATCATATAGCAATGCAGAGTCAGAAAAGTTTGCCTTATGGAGTGGTATACACAGACACATCAAAAATAAAAAGACGCGTATATATAGAGAAACTATATAGAGAGAACTCCAGTTTATATAGAGTACAGTATATATAGAGAACTCCAGTTTTCGATGGATTTACACATTTTGGGATGTCCTGAACACGATTTCATAGTTTTTAGAAAATGTCTGTCTGTGTGTCTGTATGTGTGTGTATCACAAATTTTGTGGACGTTGTACCTCACGAACCAATGAACGAAATTTAACCAAACTTGGTATTTAGTTGGACTCTGACATAAACTGGAGCTGATTAGATTTGTGGAACAATTGCTCAACAGGTGGTGCTGTGATCGCATTTTTTCTAAATCTTTAACATGGCGGTATAGGACAAAATTTTGTATAAATGTGCATAATGAAAGTTATTTTAAACGTGTGATTGTAAAATTAATATGAATTATTGATAATAGTAGTAGTTAACTAGAAAAAAAAATTAGTGCGTGTGAGAGGGGAAGTACTACATCCCCGGAGGGAGTAAATTTTCAATATGGGTATCTTTCGAAAGATCTCGTCTATATCTTTAAAACGAATAGTTGAACTATAGCTCTGTGATAATTTAAAACAAAGTTATCGATTTCTTTTTCCTTTTAACGAGAAAAAAAAAAAAAAAAAAAAAAAAAAAAAAAAGGAAAAAAAAATATCGTATTTCTTCCGATAATTACAAAAAATTGGATTTCTTTCGGCATTTAGTGATCCATAAAAATCGTCTGTCAGAAAAAAATCGTCTGCATTTATAATAGAAAATAATTTAATAAATAATTTGTATTGAATGAATTTTGTGTAAAATTATATGGAGAAAATCATGCGGTGGCACATCATGCTAGTTTGTTTTAATAATGAATGTATATCCTTTTTATAATCAACGAGTACTGCATTAAAGTCGGTGGATGATATTTTGAACACTTCCTTTAACTCCTGCTCCCACGTCATTCTAAAATGAATAATAACTTACGTGCTGTCTTTTTATTTCTGATGTTTCGGCGTACACCATCGCGTCAGGAAATTATTTCCGACCCTTCATTACTATATGATTCTGAATCGTCAGCCTGCTCACTATCTCTCTTAGAAGTTTTGAAATATGGCACTGAGGCATGCTGCATATTGAAAGAATAAGCCAATTTTTAAAGACAAAAATAACCTCAAGTTATTAATTTATTTGTTTAACTTTGGTTACCCTTATAGTTTCTTTAATAATATGACATTGTTTTAGACATTAACCATTCAATAAATTTTCATCAACGTGTAATATTAATATAAATAATAGCTTTCTATTTCCAAAAATTAGTTTAAGAATTATCTATCTTTATATATTCAGAATAAATTATTCTATTCTTAAATGAGACACAAAGTTTTCAGTTGTAATAGTAAGTGCGTATCTCCCTATATACAGGGCCGCGGTAGTCCAGACGGTAGAGCACCGGGCTCGTAATTGGAAGATTGCGGGTTCGGTACTCGAGCCGGCCAAAGACCGTCGTGTACACTAATGGTGGCTGGTGCACGTAAAATCTGTTGCAGCCGTAATGACCTCCATGTTCCCATCAAAATTATACCTCTGCGGGTCACCGAAGCGGAAGAACCATCCCTTTCGTGAAGGATCAGAATTGAGATGACATGTCTCCGGACCTAGAGGTGAGTCCCAGACTTTCGACAATTGCCCATTGCGCAGCACTAGTACGACGTAAAACCCAACCAAACCTATATACAAGGATTGAAACAGTCTCTATTTTGAACACGACTATTTAGTAAAAGCAACATTGTTATTATTCAATTGAATAAAAATGTTGCAAACGATTACTGAAGATTACTATAAGAATAATCTGGTGTAATATTCTCACTACTTTCTCTTAATCTGCATTACTACACACTACATTACAGTTTAATCTTTTCTCTACAGACGATATTTTAAAGTACCATTATACTAAAAAGCGTACAAAATCGAATTTATGAAGTTTTTTTCGTTTTCATCCCATGCTTTTTGCTATGGATTTTTGTCAGAATCACGTCATTTTAGAATGACGTGATTAATATGAACAAAAGGAGCAGGAATCAAAGAAAGTGTCCAAAATACCATCCACCGCACTTTAGAATGTAAAAAACGAGGAGAGGAGCTAAAAATTCATAGAAAAGGCATGGGAGGAAAACGAAAAATCTCATAATGTCAAGTGTGTAAAAAAGAAGAAAGAAAAGCTAACACCGGAAGGAATAAAAGAACAAAATTGACAAGAAAAAGTCATCGAAGAGCGGAAATGGGTGGGTTGGGGCATTAAAGCTATCGTCGAGGGTTTAATACGTCTCGCCTAGTATTTGTAAGTGTATAAAGGTATTTATAAAAATAGAACGTAAATATCTTACTAGATGACACTAGACGCTAGATGTAGCCGTTTTTATTTTATTTTATTTTATTTTATTTTTTTAAGAGAATTTTATTCATTGTTAACATTGTTTCGTCTTGGCATTTTCCCGATATTCACATGTGCTATAATTAATATATAGATAACTTCAAAAACCTCTCAAGAATCTTAGAAAAAATACAAAGAACAGGAAAAGTAAAAATTTTTTTTTACACTTTTTTTAAGGTCTCAATTCTCTTTTTTTTCTACTTCTATATAACAATGGTACACTAAAGTGTTACCTCACTAAATCTTCGTTAATTACCATGATGAGATGATATGCATAATTTTTATTGCAAATATCTTTATAAATTTACACTTGGTCTCTTTCGTAAGGCAGTAAAGAAAGGGTTAAAATGTAATATGTAAGCTGTATTGTAGATAAAAATTTCTAGTTCATTTTAAAGAACAGTACAAATAAATTTTAGAAACCGTTTTATATGATAAAAACTTCTATCTAAGTGGGAGCTACCGCCCTTCAACTCTCCGTTTGAAAATTATAGCAACATTCATGAAACATTAAATTCATATTTTTTAGAAAATTACCACTCAAACCACTCTCTAAAACTTATTGGACTAATTTTAAGTAGTCCTGTATCTTATCTTTAAGTTATATATATACCGTACTATGTACTCAAACATAGAGCAGGGCATAGAAGAATACATAACTCAACTTGAAATGCGCTTTGAGCCATTTTCAAACACAGCACTACCATATCAGACTTCTTTTGTATGGCTCTGTAAAGGAAGGAAAAATATATGTCATACTATATTTTATGTGAAACATAGTATTGTATTTATAAAGAATGTATTTCAGTTTCATTTTTCTTAGTGCAGCCTAAATATATTAAAATGTACCAACAAGAAATTTCGCCACAGATGTAATTTACTTGAATACTTTTGCAGGTCCCTGTATACGAACCACAAATCCATTTGGAATAAAATGTTTCATATAGTACCCATATAGGATACAAAATATATAATTATATTACAATACCGAGTTTGGACTTTTTTCTGATATTTGGTCTTCGCAGTTATACTGATAACAGACTTACAACTGACACACAGATCAACTGTTAAAAAAATCCCTTCATTTTAAATATGGTAACCTCAAAATCAAAACTTGTAAATATAGATATAGAGTAACCGCCGCTTAATAAAATCAGCCGCTTAATCTGATCAAATCGCCAGGACCGGAATCAAATCAGTACAAACTACTTTTAAAGCCACCGTTTAATAAAATCAGCATCGCCAGTTAATAAACTCAAAAATATCTTCTCAGAAGCCAAAAATATCATTTATGCACACTAAAATATTTTTTATTTACAATGTGATTTTTTTTTTTTTTTTTTTTTTTTTTAATAGAACAAGAAATTAAAGCATAACAAACCCTCCGTTTCGCTCATTGTTCAAGATTTTACACTTGCAGCACAGTTACAAATTAAACACACCCCGCAACTTATCTCCGTAACAATTTCAAGGAACGTATTTTTCAAAGCGCAGTAATAAAATACAGATTTTATTTGATATGATTTTTTTTTTTTTTTTTTACTTTTTATTAGAAGGCAATTTCTAGTTCTTATATTGAAATTACTATAATTCCTGAGGTTTAAACAGAAAGATTTTAAACTTATAAGAACAGCGTGAACCTTTGGTAAAGTAATGATGATTATCCTCTAACTAAAGTGCACGGGAACTTAGAATGCGTTTACTTATATCAAAGAAACAATTAGTTAATTATCTATCAAAAATTAATTAATATTTACTAATTATATTATTCGTTACCTTTTGAAGTTTCTTTCTAAATTCAGGGAAGTAATACCTTTTCCTTAAGGGCAGGAGTTCGCCGGATATAAAAATCAGCCGCTTTGGCTCAGAACGACTGTGACTTTAATAAGCGGCGGGAACTGTATCTCAATTTCGAAAATTTCTCCCAAGACTAAAACTTTCTCTACTATCACATAGGTAAGAAAAACTTTAAAATGTGGTATAAAATTTAGATTGCTCCGATCCTTGTATATATGTCAGAATATTGATAAATTTCAAAAGGGTGTAGATATTTTCAAGAGATCCAATCCAAAAAAAGAGATTACAAATATTGAATTTTTACAAACACTTCTTTCAGACAGCTAAAAGCAAATTGAGTAAGAGATCAAGAAGGCAATATCAGACGTGTTTGAATGCTGATATGATCAAACCCTTTTTCAAATTCCTCCTGATTCAATATATTTTGTGGAATGGTATATGCTGAAATGCAGAATCCTTTTTCAGTATTCAAAGCAATAGAAATATTTTTATTTAAAAATAGCATTCTCTAGCATTTTAAATTTTTTATATGTAAGGATTCAGGTTGAAAAATGAATTTTACTTAGAATGATATAGAAAGAATCTTTAAAATTGCATTTATTTTCTGTATTGAAATAATTATAGAATAACTATTTATTCAACTATTTAATTATGTATTTATTTTCTTACAAGTAACTTTTTTTTTTTTTTTTTTTTTTTTGAAAAAGGAAAAAAGAGAGAGGGAAAAAAAAAAGGGCTTTTTTCTTCTAATTTTTCCACATTTACGATTCCATGTCAAAAAGTAGCTCTTACATGAGAACGACTCTATAGAAACGAGGCTTTTTATTATATTTTACTAGCAGGCTACGCCTGCTTCGCTGGTCACTATATTTAAATGAATTTTCAAAGGAATTTAATCACTATTTATTTTTTACATCACGTTATATATATATATAAAAAAAAAAATCTTTTAAAAGAATTAATTTAAAAAATAAAAAGTTGATATCTGTTATAAATAAGTTTTAAGATTTAAATTTTAATATACTTAATTTTTTCTACAGCATTACCATTTGATTTTCAATAAATATAATAAATTGGGAAAAAGAAAAGAAAAAAAATTTCGCCTTCAAATGAATGAATTAAATAAATAAAATATAAATAGCGTAATAGCCGTTGCAAGGATACGTAGAAAAATGAAACATAGAAGCCAATATTTAAAATCGAAAAATAATAATAATAATAATAATAATAATAATTTTAAAAAATTAAATTCGAAATTAAAAAAAAAAAAAAAAAAAAAAAAAAAAAAAATCTCGATGAGGTGCACAGCAGGGTCCGAGCTACACTATGCCAAATTTTGTAGCTCTGTCATCAGTAATGTGAGCACCAGAGCATACAGACACACAGATACACACTTCTCTTTATTTATACAGAATAATCGAAATAATTTTAGAATAACGATAACAAGTTAAACTACTTAAATGTTTAAAATATTATATTTGAATATTTACAAGTAAATTATAAATAGCATAAATTATCTTGTTATCAATTTCTAAACACTGAGTGAAACTGTATAAAAAAATATTCGATTAGAAAAGGCATGGCTACAGAAAAGTTATCTCAACACTATACGCATAAACAATAACCAATTAAAAGTCAAAACCTTTTTCCAATGAATGGATGAAAAAAAAAAAAAAAGTCTGTTGTACTTTATTTATTTATTAAATTTATGATGTCATGTAGAAAATTATATAAATTCCTTTTGTTTTTGTTTTTTCATTTTTTTAGAACGACAGGACTATTTCTTTTAATCTGGCATTTTGCGTCGTTACAATTTTATAGTGTTCCACTTCGAAAATATCTGCCAATATCCAATTTCATCATTTAATTTCTTACTCTATCTTATTATTTTGTGAAATCCGTAAAAACTTTCATATATTTTTTTGTTCACTTCCCATAGGTGAGGGTCGAACTCATAATCTTCAGGTTCGTTCGTAGTTGTGCATTCTGACCACAGAGCCAACGGGTCTTGGCTGAATAAATCCTGAATATTTAGACTAGAGTACGCTGACGACAGAGCCAACGGGTCTCGGCTGAATATTTCCTGATTATTTAGACCAGATATAAGTAGTCCTGTCGTACTAAATTAAATTCTGTCATATACAGAATTTCATCCATAGTTTTTTTTTTTTTTTTTTTTTTTTAATTCAAATTCTGTATAAAAACATTGAATTGAAAGGAGGCATGCATATACAAAAGTTATCACTAGATTATTCTCGTGAACAAGGTAGGCAATTTTAAGTCAAACCTCCCCCTTATAAATGAAAATATATTGTTTGAATCACGAACGGAAAAGAAACAAAAACAAAAATTAAATTTAAAAATTTTAAGTTATAGTTGTACATAATAATTATTATATGTGCCAAATGGTGAGGTTGTTTTATAATCACTTTTTATGAGTAAAAAAATCCTATTTAATCATAGTAAACTTAAATATTTATTAAAAATTTACAATAGAAAAATTTATATATATATATATATATATATATATATATATGTTAGCAATGTAATTACAGTAGATCAATATCTCAAATTGCTTTTAGTAATTAAATACTCTAATGTTATAAAAAAAACTTTTAAAACATGTTTTATTTAATTTCGTAACGAGCTAGAAACATGACTTAGCTTTGACAGTCGTCAAAACAGTCGTCTGAAATATAGATCAGATGGAGGATCAAACTTTATTTTGGGGTATGTACTATTTCACCAACTCTTTGCTGTTTGTGCATTGATTTACACTGTTCATTCCGCAATATACCAAAAAGTACGCCCTAGCCGCTTTTACCCTTAAGTGTGGAAAAAGACGTGGAAAAGAGATAATAAACATTTCTTCTAAAATATAGCTTTAAAACAACAAATAAGCTCATATATTTCACTCATATTTGTTTCTATATTTGCACTTAGTATTCTAATATCCGCTTTTTTTTAAAATGAAACAACTTGGGTACGTTTTGATAAGATACGAATGCACTCAATATACCAAATAAGTTCATATATTTCACTTATATTTATTCATATATTTGTACTTAGTTATAGATATCCGCTTTCTTTTTAAATGAAACAACTTAGATATATTTACATAAGATACGAATGCATTCAAATTTTTAAATAAAATATAAGATTAGAAAATAATATGAGTGGGGGAAAAAAATCTTTTCAGCATGTAATCCGATAATATTTTATAATATATAAAGAAATAAATAAAAAACTTTTAATTCCTTATTCACAATGTACCAAGAGCTTCTTTAAGAGATTCATATCCTTTTCCAGGGAATCCTGTCGAAAAAAGTAAGAAGTAAAAAAAGAAAATAATAATAATAATAAAAGTTTTTTCCAATAACCCACTTGAAGTTTTCGTTTATCACTGTCCCAGTAACCAGCTGGTTAGAAAAAGATCGTTTTAGCTATTGATCTCATCGATTGAGAGGGTGGAGGCGTGGTCTGAATTGAAATGACTCTAGGCATTCTTGTGTTCTTTCCCCTTTGATTGAGAATCAGATTTTCTTTTGTTAACGGTTCATATGGGAACAGTTCGAGATCAAGTAATAGAATATAACCAAACTGCAGACACGTTGTAAGTTATTTGTCTGTATTTTATCGTCCCAATAAAACAGACAGTAAGCCAATTGTATAAAAACCGTAAACAAAAGAACTCGGTAAACGTATTTATGAAAAAATGAATAAATAAGCATGTTTCGCATTTATTTGGTTCAATGTATTGGGACTGGATTTTCTTATCGTATATAAAATCTCATTTTTACATCAAATATGGAATTTCTTTTTGATATTTCTGGATAAAATATTGCAAAATTTAATAATGTATAAAAATTTGTATTATCTCCATTTCCTAAAAGATTTTATTTCGATGTTTTTTCAATTTAACTTAATGTACTGTTCTATTTTTGCAAATTGTAAATTGTGTAGTGTAAAAATATTACTAATAAACTAAACTGATGTAGCTGAAATGAGGATGATATGGCAGAAATCGTTGCACATATTATTGGATATGCAAATCATCGCATCTTTACATAGCTGCTAAGTCTACGAATTGTGGCCAGTGCTGCCAGATTGAGGGAAATTTTAATGTAACTCCCACCACCAAATTTTATTTGAAACAGTTTGGTAATTAATTCGAACCATTTTTCACAGAAATCATCTATGTAATTAGGTAACTGTTGCAAGTAAAATTTAACGGTTGCTGTTGAATAAAAATTTCCCTCAAATCTGGCAGCTCTGATTGTGGCAAGAGACTTTATGCCACTATTTATACATAATAACATTTTGTATAAATTTTTAAACGAATAAAACTTCTTCTCCGAAGAATCCGGAATCAAGGTATGGTATATGCAGACTTGCCAACCATCTCATTAATAACCGCACAATTGTTAACGCCCCCTGAAAAAACACCCATTTTCTCACACCACTATATTTTTAGAGTAATTCCCTCCAAATATTGTTACGATTAAATAAGACTAAAGTCTCGTTCTGAACTCCCACCTTTAACCTTTTTGTGGTTTTACTCGACGTTACGTACTTTTTCTCTTGTCTATCGCCTTCGGGCACTGACTTCTCCTCGGAGATTATACCCTGTGTTGTCCTGTGTTTGTTTATGTTAAGTTTGTCATTCTCTGTTAAAATAAAAAAAATAAATAAAAAATAAATAAAAAATTTGCTCCCAGAAAATACAAAAATATTTTTACTATCCTTAAACTTTCTATTGCATTTTGTAATGCTATCCTTAACCTTCCTTATTTTATGTTTTTTTTTTTTTTTTTTTTTTTTTTTGTACTTCCTATTTTATGAATTCCAGGTTTACGTATTTATGTTTTGGTGTTCCTTCACTGTTTTTCCCCCCTCTCTCCGTTGCAGTGATTATGATTTTTTAGGACTCGCGCCTCTTTAGTTCCATTCTTAGGCAGAGGAAGATGTGTGGCTTTTGTCACAGGTGCTTCCATCCAACAGTATCCGAAAATCTGAAGATAAGACTAAAATTACCCTAAAAAATTATTGGTGTGGAAAAAAAGGCGGGTACTAAAAGTTGTAGGGTTCATAATGAGATGGTTGGCAAGTATGTATATGGAAAATATATAACCTGAGTAATATAAATGTGGAATTTTAGCGACAGACGGGAAGGAATATAAAAGTTATAAGGGTTTAAATATAATAATATACCCTATAGAAAAAGCATACATTAGCAATATCTTTAAAACTAAAAATATAACAAAAATCTTTTTTTTTTTTTTTTTTAATCATGTTAATAATTTTTGTATTTTAATACATGAATTTTCGTATAGATATACACTTTTTCTTTCCTCTCTCTCTCACAAAAACTAGTTAATAAATTTCAAAGTAGATCCCTATTTTTTTTTTTTTTTTTTTTTTTTTTTTTTTAAAGCAGGTTTGATTAAACATCCAAAATATATTATGTCTTTTCTTAAATATCTGTAGAATTCTTAGCATTTTAAAGATCGTAAATTTATAAAAATAAATAAATAAATGCATTTTAAGTAAAAACATATATCATAAACCATAAGAATTGTTGCCTGAATATATATTTTATTGATAAAAACCTAATATAGTTCAATTTATAAATATTAAATGGAAATATAAGTTTTTACATGAAACCTACTTCAGAGGTTGCAAGTCAAAAAGTCCGAGTACCCTTAAACAATTTTATGTAAATTTAATATTTAAATAAATTAAAATAATTTATTTGATTTATTGGTAATATTTTTTCTTACATAATTGTACATCAATGGGATTTTTCTAGATGGATTTTAATAATACTTTTATATAATAATTATTTAACAAGTACTGATCCTTCTATATAACTACTGATCCTTCTATAATAACTGATCCTTCTTTTAACGCGTCTATCGAAGCTTTCACAACAAATAATATTAAATTTATTAATTGTTAAAATAATATTAAATTTAGTACTAAGCGTTTACTCTTTATGAGAAGTACTATATTGTTAGACCTTATCTTATAATAGTATGATTTCCTAAAAGATAAATTTGCAAGTTTTAAATTGTTATAATATATTACATAAAGTACTAAAAAAATATTCGATACGAAAATATGATTATTTGCTATATAGTTATTAAGCCAATTAAATTTATAATATCAATATAGAAACTTAAAAGATTGATTCAGTAAAAAGAAAAATATGCGGCAATTACAACAAATAGAAATATATAATGTAAAAAAAGGCTTTAGATTTAAAATTCCGAGTAATGGTTTATGTGTATATATAACAGAAAACTAAGTTTAGAAGAGAGTTTATAATTTTGGTAAGTGTAGTTGATGAAAAATTGAACAATTTCTCAATAATAATAATAATAAGTAGCATTGTATCAATAAAAAAATAACTATATAAAAATGAACAGTTATAATGCTATGAGGTAGGGGAGCCAAAGGACAAAGATGGCCATAGTTGAGCATTGGCAATTTTTTATAATTCTCTGGTTGGGTGTATGTGGTTGAACATTTTTTTTTTTTTTTTCATAAAATGCTACACTTATCTCTTACACATATCAAGCATAATTTCCTTTATAAAATGTATTTTAGATTATTTTTATAACACAATTTCAAAATTGTATTTTGTGAGCCACCTTTGGCGCATAGTGCTCCAAACGTGGCCCGCACTTTTAAATTGTGCTTAAGATGCTCTTTGGTTATTTTTCTGGGTTTTTTTTCATTCATATTTTGACACAAAAAGACTTTTAACCACATTTTTGTGCAAAGTAGTTCAAGATTTTAGCATGTTTTTATAAACTTCGATTATTGTTTGTTTGTTGTTTGTTTGTCCGGTACAAATCTTGCAATCGATTTTTAACTAACTTCCCTACTAGCTAGACATTTGAAACTTTCAGAATAGCTCAGAACCCGATGACAACACAATACTTTAAAGCCCGATTTTCGAATTTTTGATTAGTTCTCTTTTAATTAATTAAAATATGAAAATAATAACCTCCTAATAGCTTTAAAAATAACCATTAAAATATTAGCTATAATTTAATTGTTGCCAAAAAAAAAAAAAAAAAAAAAAAAAAAATACGAGTTCATTTTCTTTCGATATAAAAATAAATACATTTAACTAAGCATGAACGTTAAAAAATTGTAAAAAGTTAAATTAGTCATCTCACAAAAATTGACGTCATTATCACTTTAAAAATTTTATACGCATTGATAAAGTGCTAATGTAGCTCTATAGCTATGATTCAACAGAAAATTTAAAAACATGGTATATAAAAAGTTTTTTATCTTATAATTATTTATTCTGGGACTCGTTGACTTCTTTTAGGAGATCGCTAGTATTTTCAATAGTGTGAAAATTGTTCGTGAATAAATGATAACGAGTTTCTTTCAGATATTTAAGTAGTAATTTGGAAAGTTACCTTTGAAGTAATGCAATAAAGTTTCCTTTATTACATTAATTTCCGTATTTATTTGCCATGTTGGCCCACTTGTTCCAAGGTTACCCGACATTTGGGCCACCTTGAGAACATGCCTACATATAACAATTTGCTCAGAATTAAACTTTTAATCTGATAAATTTATTAGAAATGAAGTTAACATGGTTAAAGAAGAATAAAAAATAAATTTTTTGAAAAAATGTCACAGATCAAAGTTCTAATAACTTAAACACAAGTAAATTAAAATATCTTCTTACGTGGAAATTAGAACGACTACTCTTCTAAAGCAAAATCATTGCATATAATGACGGTCGATCAAGATCTTCTGTTCAAATTAAGTGATATACCCTGGAGACACATGATTTAGAATGCAATAAATCACCATTTTGTGATTAAAAATTAAATTAAACCTCTTTTAGAGCGGTGGACTAACTTAGGAACACTGGCTACCTTTGGCTCATCTACCTTAATAATAGATCTTTATTGAGAATAAAAACAGAAACAAAAATTATAATTATAATAAACTAAAACGATAACCCAAAACATTGGAGTCTTTATCAAGCGGACAAAAAATGATCTTCATTTTCTGTCACCACTATTTCCATATAAGATTTTATTTTATTTCTACAGTAATTTATTATTATTAAATAGGAAAGGGACTATTGTTAAAAAATAGTGGTTAAAGATTTTCGTGAAACGGAAATTTTTTCATTCCTACGGATAATGTTATCTTAAGTTCTTCTATGTAAAGTAAGAAAAATAAATATTTTCTTCAAAAACCAAGAAACGTCTCATGTTCCCAATATCTCAGATAGAGATTAGGCAAGCCTAAAGTCATATTGTTACGAAAAACGTAATAAACGTGTCCTCCTGTATATAAGAATAAGAGTGTAAGTACACTGACAACTAAAATAAATTTACAAATATATATGCTACTCAAATATTCATGATTATGTATTCAGTTTGAAATTTTTCATTAATAAAGATTTACATATAAAAATTACTGTAAAAAAAAATTAAGCCTTATATTATGTACTATAGATATTTACATGTAATTCATTTGATAACTCTGAAATAATATTATACTCATTGGGAAGGTTCATATTTTATGTATCATCATCATCAAAATTCTCCAAATTTCATTCATATATCTATAAATAAGAAATAATTTGTTACATGAACTATTACTCATAAACCATGAATATTTATTTAGAGAAATTAAAGTCTAAGGTTGAAGTTTTATATCACCTATGTGAAAAATGTCAGAGCAGAGAATCGAACCCGGACACTCCGCTTGCCAGGAGGATGCTTTACCACTAAGTAACCCTGACTCATTATCAACTAGGCATTTCTCACATAATATCCGCTGGAAAGATCACCGTGTCTGCAAATGCAGATTGAACAAGTGAAGAAATTAATCTTGGCATAACTCTTATAAACTACATAATTTTTTACATAGAAGTGTTACTTGTCAACCGTGAATATTTATTTTTAGAAATTGTAGTGTGGGGTTGAATTTTTATGGCAACCATGTAAATTAAACCATACACTCCAATTTCTCTAAATACGAAATGATTGTTTGAATAAAAGATAAGCGTTGATGAATAATATCAATATTAAAATAACAATATTATAAAAAGAATCTATGTAACCATATTTGAAAAGGGCATAACTGTAATGTTATTTTCACTGAGCAGTTTTATAATGTACTTAAAACAAGGTTATGTTATATTGTTATTAATAATATAATTACGTAAATCAAAGTAAACCTTATGACTAACCTTCACCCTTTAATGTAAGCAAACAATTTTTAATTATGTATTTAAATTATAAGTGTATTGCAGAAAAAATAATAGCTCAGTGAGGAATATATCCGGTCACGGTGGTTACCAAGTTAAGATAAATAAATGCGCTGAATTTGTTTCGAGCATTTAAAATTGCATTTTTCTCTTTAAAAAGACCTCGTTTCTTAATCACTTTTTGAAGAAAACGAGAACATAAAAGTTAAAAGTTTAAATTTCATAGAAACTTTTTTAACACACACACAAAAAAAGAAAGAATTTAACATTTGAAACCGGGAAAAGGAAGGGAAAAAAAAAATCTACGTCTTTTTCATTTTTTCCCCTTTCAGTTTGTTTAGTTTTGTTGCATTTATTGCAATCCTCTATCTATTACCCGTAGGGAAATGCGACAGCAATAAACTGGAAACGCTGCTGTTCCGACATTTATTCCCTTTGGATAGAGCCTTCTTTGCTTTTAGGCACATATGTTACATGCAGAAATTTATTTTCGGTACCATCTGTAAAGAAATGGATGCTGCTATCATTTCTTTCTTTTAAAAAGATAAAAATAGAACCTGGAAATATATCGTATTTTCTTTCAACATTTCGGGATCAGGAAGTACTAGAAGGATGCATTTGGAAAGACTCACTTCCTATGAAATGTTTGGCTCTATTGAAGATAGAGTATGTCAGTGACTTAGGATTACGGAACAAAATAAAATCCTAGTAAAGAATTATTAAATATCAAAAAATGTTTTTTTTCTCTATTCTGATTAAATACGTTATATGTAAGAGGCATTTCTTTTTCTTTTAGTTCCCTATGATATCACTGAATTTAGGTATTCGGGGAACTTCGGCACATCATTTACTATGCAATATGGATTGATTTTATGTGGATTGATTAGCAAAACGACGTTAAACAACTACGCCTATCCATTAGTTGCAGTTGTTAACTACATTTCTAGAAATCTAACTCTTTAACTATTAGTCGTTGAGCCTTCATATTGGGAGTTTCTGTGACTAGTAATTTCTCACCAAGATCTCTACAAAACAAAAGTCGTAAAGTTGGTAAGGTTTTTGTCATGTTAGTCACCTATACTTTTCAGATGATATGATATCGATGGTTTTAAACATAAAGGATTTTCCTTGTAAAAGATGTTTCTCGACAATAAATCTATTAGTGAACAAAATTTAAATATATTAAAATTTAATGTCATCTTCAGAAAAAATATACCGAGATATATACATACATATGCATCGTACATGTATATGTTTATTTATTTATATTTAAAAATTTTGATTTTTTTTTTCAATTTATAAAATATATGATGACATTTTATAAAATATATTATATATTATTAATTTATAAAATACAGATGGATTTTGAGATATTTTTAAAAGAATATATATATATAAATCTAAAAAAAAATAAAAAAATAAATAAAAATATATATCATGTTTTTTTTTTGTTTTTTTTTTTCGCAAAAACTAATCAATAAATTTCAAAACTCATTCCTAATTCTTTTATGAAAGTTCTATAAAACATAAAATGTACATACTCGTATATATATATATATATATATATATATATATATATATATATATATATATATATATATATATATATATATACATATATATTAAGTGCTTTACTAAGTATCTGTAGAATTTTAATCAGTTTGAAGATAATGAATTCATGAAAAAATGCGAATTGAGAAAACGCAATTTTAAAATTCAAATCTGTAAAAAATATATCAATAACCATGAGAATTGTTGCCTAAATATATATTTTATTAAACAAAACTAATATAGTTCCATTTATTAATATTAAATGGAAATATAAACTTTCATATGAAACCTAATTTAGTGCTGCCGGCAATGGTGTCCCTTAAATTGTATAAAGTAAAACTCGAATGATTGCAGAAATGTTTAAACAACTGGTTAAAATTTTCGACATGAAGAATATTCTTCTTCTGTTCAACCTAGAAGCTACTGAGGAAAGTCTTGCAAATTAAAATTTTCATAAACATAACAAAAATAATTTCAACGATTACGATTAGTTTATTCGTTGATGGCTTTATTACTAATTGCTTATTATATTTTATTTCTTGTGAAGAAAATATTTGTCTAGATACTATATTATTTGAATAAAAAGAAACCTATTTCGAGAAACTCAGAATGTTTAATGAAAGCGCCGAAATAAATTGCTTTTATAAAAGAGGTCCAGAGGCTTTTTACCATAAAAAAAAGACTTTTTGACAAAAACATATGTTTTAATATGATCAATTGTAAAAAGTTTCGATGCTTCGTTTATAATTCTGTGCGTGCGTACTTTGGTTCAAAATTTATGAACAAAATTGTAACTGATGTCATTGCCAAATGAATTTCCAAACTTTAAGTTTCATTTTTTTTTTTTTTTTAAGTACGTTTTTTTACCACTATCAGCAAGATGCTGAAAAAAATTCTGCACTTACTGTTTTTAAACTTTGCAAAAACATTTATACAAAGGATATACACAAACGGAATTACCAATTAGCGAAACTAACTTCGTTTTGTTAAAAAAAAAAAAAAAAAAAAAAAATCAAAAATACTTTTGTATGTTTTAGAAATTTGAAAATTTTTTGAATTTGAATAATTCTAACAATAGTAAATTTTGTAATATCTCAAAATCGTTAATTCATTTTGTGAAATATGTTCTTATAAACATTTTAAAACTATAAAAAAACTAACATCACGATAAACCAAAGTACATCAGAAATGAAGCATCACATTGTTTAAAATTATTTACATGTATCTTTTTTTTTTAAGGTTAAAAGGCCTTAGAACCCCCTAAATGTGTTCTAATTAAGAAGAAGCTTATTAATACACAGGAGATACATTTTAGAAAAATCCACAATTTATTTAAAAAAAAAAAAAATCCTTTAAATTGCAATATGCATTTATATATATATATATATATATATATATATATATATACATTATGCACATAAGAAGAAAGTTTTGGATTCATAAAAATTTTTGACCTTAGATTTTCCATAGATTCACGCGTTTTGAAATGCCTTGCAGACGATTTAACGATTTTTCGAAATTGTCTGTCTGCCTCTCTGTATAAAATTTTGTAGACGCTTTATCTCACGAACCAATGAACAAAATTTAACCAAACTTGGTATTTAACTGCAACTTGACCTAAACTGGTGGTTACATTTGGAGATCAATTCCTCAAAAGGTGACGCTGTAAACCCATTTTTCAATAATTCTTATTATAATAGTACAGGACACTTGTCAATACCTGTCAACCCATTTTTAAATAATTCTTATTATAATAGTACAAGACAAAAAAATTTCATATAAATGTACGCATAATGATAATTATTTTTAACTTTTCAGTGTGAAATTATAAAAGTTGATTTATAATAGTAATACAGGAAAAAAAGTATGTATATATAAGGGCATCGCTTCCCCGCCTGATTTATGAATTTTCAATATGGATATCATTCATAAGAACTTGTCAATACCATTTAAAAAAGGGCTTGAACTATAGATCTGTGGTAATTTAAAACAAAATTATCGATTATTTTCATTAAAAAGTAAATAAATTAATTAATTTAAAAAAAAGAAACCAGATTCGGCACAAGATTGACTTTCTCTGGATACAGAGTGTTATACTTCTCTGAGATGAAAATTGAATGCTTTCATTGTTGAAAATAATTTTAATAAATAATACATACTGTGTGAATTAGTATAGGAAAATATTGAAGAAAATTTCGTAATGGCCGCAACATACTAGTTGAGGCTAGTCTACAGTGATTTCGAAGAGGATGAAATAGCGTCATCAAGTTAAGTGCCTCACGAATATAACACAGGGTTGTAGTGCACTGTAAAAGTTTTCTGTGAAGACTACAGAATAGTGTGATGGTACACTCAGAAAAAAAAAATATATATATACAGCTTTCATCTAGAACAAATAAGTGGTCAGTTTTTCAGTCCCTAAACTAGAAATATAGATTTCTGAGCTATGCCTATAAGGCACGCCAATGAGCGGAATAGACGAAATGATAGAGAATTATTAGTGTATACATTTCTTGAAACAATAGTCTGAATACTCTGAATCATTTGTATTGCGAGAAATTCTTGCTTGATTTTCTAGAATTGGGTAATAAATCAAGATTATAGTTGCTAAAACCCGCCTTTTGTAATCACATTTATTTGCAGAGATTTTTAAATAAGTTTGACCTCGATAATATAGGCAAAGGCTCCAGAATTCTAATAGGGGTTTCTAGAACTCGCTTTCAAAGGGGACTAGAATTTATAAGGATGACATCGAACTATTTTTACTAGAGCCCCAAACCAGCTTCTAGATGTCAGTTACAGAATTTTTTCTCAGTGAAATGTATTTTTACAGACATTATTTTTACATTGTAATCAACTACAGTATTTAAGACAAATATCAAAATGAAACTTGTAAGAAAAAGGCAACAATTCATAAGGACTGAAACTTTATCGATCGATAAATTAATCCTTTGAAATCATCTAACATCTCATTAAGATTCATCTTGATCAGTAAACATCAACTTCCTCTCGTATTTCATCCTACAAACTAGTTCAAAGGCCTCGGAGGAAAGTTAAATTTTGTTTTCAACATTACATTTCGAAATTGCGTTTACTTTTCAATCGTTTTATTTTATCTAAAACAAATTAAATCAAGGAAAGTCAATTTACCATTCTATCAAGAAAACTCGCGAAGGAAATGAAATTCCAAAATAAATCAGAATTCCCAAGATATTATTTAAAATAAAACTGTTAAAGTTCATCTTTTGATGCTTAAATATATGCAATTGATCTGTTTTTATATTATTTTCTTATGTGTTATATGACTTGTTACACTGGGGAAAAAATATATACTGCCTTCCTCTAGAATGAATAAGTGGCCATTTCCTAAATCCCTTAACTAGAAATGTAGATTTCCGAGCTTTGCGCATAAGGCACGCAAATAAACTGAATAGACGGAATGATCGAGACTTTCTAGTGTACACATTTCTAGATGGGGAGACAATATTCTGAATATTCTGAATCATTTGTATTGGGGAGAAATTCTCCCTTGAATTCTAATAGGGGCTTCTAGAACTGGCTTTCCAAGGGGACTAGAATTTATAAGGATGACATGGAACTATTTTTTCTAGAGCCACAATTTAGATTCTAGATGTCAGTTACAGAATTTTTTCTCAGTGTAATATGTAATACTAAAATCATATTTTAATCAGTCTGTAATCAAAGATAATTATTTCAGCACCGAGATAAATAAATGAGACTACAAGAGGCGGGTTTCTGCAACTATAGTCTTGGTTTATTACCAAATTCTAGAAAATCAAGCGAGAATTTCTCGCAATATAAATGATTCGGAATATTTAGAGTATTCAGAACATTGTTTCACCATCTAGATATGTGTACACTAGAAATTCTCGATAATTTCGTCTATTCAGTTTATTGGCGTGTCTTATGCGCATAGCTCGGAAATCTATATTTCTAGTTAAGGGATTTAGAAAATGGCCACTTATTCATTCTAGAGAAAGGCGGTATATTTTTTTTCTCAGTGAGTGGACCACCAGGAGAAAAAAATTTCTTTATAGAAAAAGCTTTTGATCATTTAAGTAAAAATAAAGAATTAAGGCTTTTTTATTTTATTTTATTTTATTTTATTTTGTGTGTGTGTCAAATTGACAAGTTGTAATCTCCTGGAAAATTAATTTCCGTTGATGACCCGCAATTCGTACAGGAAAAAAAAATAATACACTAAGTAAAAAAGTTTTCACTCCATTTCAAGGAACATAAAAAATTACATTTTCTGCCCCACAGAAATCAATCTCTCAAATTCTTATTTTCGAGAAAATTAACTTTTGCTGACATCTTTCACATAGAACGGTAAAAAGACATTTCTGAATATAAATGGCTTTGACCATTTATGATGAAGCTAATTATTAGAGAAATTTTGTTTATAGGAATCGATTTTTTTTTTTTTAATATAAAATAAATATGTACAATTTTTTTTTCACTGGGAATCAACACTCTAAACTAGTCTCGAGTGGATCGAGTAAACTTGACCCGCACCGGACCCGCAGGAAGACATTCGACCCGTAACCAGACCCGAATTCGCAGCCTCTGACCCGCAACACAGCCCTCGACCTGCAAAAAGTATTATTCGATTTACATTACATTAGAAACTGAATTAAAATTCTATTTCATTAAGTACAATTATATTATTGTAAATCTCTTTCAAAGAATTAATTATTACATAAATATTACAAGTATATATATATTTAAAAACTAGCGTATATATAATTAAAGTTATATTAAAAATAACGAACCTAATTAAAAACATAACTTCAGTATATAATATAACAAAAATTCTGATATAATATAACAAAATTACTTTTAAAAAATCCACTATTTTAAATATTCACATCATATAAAAAAAAAGGTAAAATAAGGAAGCAAATATACGTTGGAAGGAAAATAATTTTCTCATGTAACGTTTTAAACGTCAAGTATTAATGTTTAGGAATTTCTTAATTATGGATTATATTTATGTTGAAAAGTTTTAAACTGTTGTGAAGGAAGAGAATCTCACCCAATTGCTGCATTCAAAAGATTATATTCGTAAAAAAGCAGTATAAAAAATTCTTTGAAGAAAAATGTTTTACGGGTAAACCTGCGGTTTCACCCGCGGGTCAAAAATTGATGCTAACACGACTCGCTATCTAACGCGATGCAAGGCTCTATTCTAAACACGCAAATACACACACACACACACACAAAAAAAAAATAAAAAATGTAACTAATCTTTTCAGACTCTTAAAATTTTCAGAAACAGTTGTCAGTTGTCATAATAAATAAAGCTGTAAACCTCGGGCACTAAAGTAAAACCTACTAAAGACAGATTTATTTTTAAATTTTATTTATTTTTCATTTGTGTACGGTTAAAGAAATAGAAGCTTCTAGTAAAAAGTACTTGAATACAAAACTAGCAGTTTGTATTCATCACAAAACTTTCTTCGATATTTGCTGTACAAATCTAGATAATTTAGACCAAACGCAATCACCCTGTATTATGTATTCATTCACGAGTTCTTTTGAAAAATAATGTTGAAAATTTACAATCATGCATCTCATACAAAAATTTTATCCTCGTCGACTGTTTCTGCTATAGATACAACTTTTAAATTTCACAATGGATTAAAAATAATGTTAGTTATATGTAGTTAAAAATAATTTTCATTGTGAAATTTTCTTCTATGCTATATCCGAAATTATGAAATATAAGAGAACAGCTCCCCTTGTTGAGCGATATTGATTAAAAGTGAATAGACACTAATTTATATCAAGGTGCAACTAAATATTAAATTTAAATTAATTCTGTAAATTAGTTCTTAATGTACAGTTACTGTAAAATTTTTGTTATACACAGAGACAGACATCAAGATAATCAAAATGTGTTCAGTACACCTTAAAATGCATAAAGTTGTCAAAAAACAGAAATAATTTTTTTTTACTAATCCAGTAACACTGTAAAAAAAAAAAAAAAAAAAAAAACTGAAATAGGTAAAACTTTGTAAGATATTCGGGTAAAGCAATGTTCCAAATTGGAAAGTTCTTTTTATAACCCAAAATGTGTCAGAAAGTCTATCTATTTTGAGTTTACAAACTTGTTATGTATGGTTCACTATCTTATTTATATTTTTGTCTATAATAAATAAAGACGTTGTAGAAAATATTGTATCACTCACCTCTTATAAAAAAAAAAAAATCTAACATGCATAGATGATCTAAACAAAATGTAAACATTTCATATGTATACGTACGTATAGACAAAAATATAAAGTAATGTAGTGAATCATACATAACAAGTTTGTAAACGCAAAATAGATAGATTTTCTGACACATTGTGGGCTATAAACGTAGCTTTAAAACTTGGAACATCACTTTACTCAAATATCTTACAAATTTTTACCTATTTTAGATAATTTTTTTTTTTTTTAACAGCGTAAACATTTAAAAAATCAGTCAAGAAGAAAATTGACAACATTTCATATAATATGTGTTCTTCTCTTTATTTTTTTAAATATATAACTTTTAGAAAGCGGGATATATTTTAAACTAATGTAATATGTTATTTATTTATTTGTGTATGTATATTACCATTTTTAATCTTGAAACGTAAAACAATATAAATTCTAAAAAAATATTTCTGGCTTTTATTATTACAGTCGAACCTCGTTAACGTAAAATTCAAGGGGAATAAATAATGCGTTCATGTTATCAGTATTTCATGCTATCAGTAATTAATCTTCATATAACTAAACTAATCTTCATTTTGATAGGAATTATGGAAAGAGTTCATGTTAAGCGAGTTCACGTTAACGAGGTTTGACTGTATTATTATTATTATTATTATTATAAATGTTAATATTTTCCAGTCAATACAAATAAAATTGAATTTCTATTTTTTTTTTATTTTATTTATTTTATTTTTTTTTAATTGAAGATTTGTAAGTGCGAACATTCGCCTGCAAATACTTTAAAATGTTGTATATATATATATATATATATATATATATAGTATGTTATAAGGACATCTTCGCGTGTTTTTCCATGTCAGTAAGATTTTCTCAATGTCAGATGTAAGGATGGAATTTAAAATAAAGTTCTAACTTTAACCGAAACCACTTTTCCACTTTATTGAACTTTTTCCATAGCGTGGAGTGATCTCACAGCTTAAATAGAAAAATTCTTCGAAGAATATTCTGGAATCTCCTGGGCAAACATACGTGCCCTGCGATGAAGAAAATCTTTTAAAGTATTTATTTCTTGAAAATATATTTGAAATATGAAAAAGAAAAAGCCTTTTAGTATTAATATAAGATGTGCCTTTATTTGTCAAATAGAAATATATCTACGAGCTAAAAAGGTATGTCACAGAATCACATAGTTTTGAAAAGAGTCCTTAAATATCCTAAACCGACGAATGTTTCTTAAAAGAAAATCCGAATTACTCTTGAATTCCGCAGATATTTAAGAAGTACGAAGCATGTACTTTCAAGACAGGAATTCTGAAAGAAAAATGAAAAGACAAACTGAACTTTTTCTATTGAAAATGTAGATTCAAGATTTGCATTTAAAATGCCTATCGGTATGAACTTTATTATTATATTAAAATGCATATCATAAAATCAAAATAAGATAAAGTTTTTATCAGCAAAATTCTAGTTTTGTTCAGTTTGTTTTAAACTTTCAATAATTCTTTTTTGTAAAGATATTTTTTGAAAATTTTAATAGTTTGCTATTATTATTATTATTATTATGTCCCTTTATATTGTCTGTAAACAATTGTGATATTAAATTTATCAGATTCTGTTATTCAAAAAATACTGAAAAATAAGAATTAAATTAACAAAGCAATTGAATTTATCTTTATAAAAATTGTAAATAATAAAACAATATCTTGTTTTTCTTTTTAATTTTAAAAAGTTTTTTGGTCGTTTCAGAATCAACCTGAGTCTAAAGTCATAAGAATAAAAATGTACATGCTCAGAATATCAACAAATTTGATAACTTATACACAAACAGAAAAAGTTACTTACGCAAAGAAACAGTGTTTTTTTTTTTTTTTTTTAATGCGAAATTCGTTGATCATCAGTAAAATAATTGCCCATTTCAGCAGTTATCGACTAAAGAAAATCGCGTATTTACGCAATTATCTACAGTTAAATTGTCTTTTTTTTTTTTTTTTTTTTGAATCACTAGACAACTAGTTCCGCGTTTCATCAATCGGCCACTAAAATTTCGCGTTTTGACAGTAAATGATAAAAAATTGCAAATTTCTTCAGTTAATTACTAAACAATGATTTTTTTTTTTTAGGTCTATCTCAAAAAAGTCGAGTTAAAAAAATGAGTTTTCCCAAAAAAATTAACAATCAGAAAACGGACCGTTCACAAAATAAGTGAAATTGTAACAAGCAGTTTATCAAAATCGCCGAATTTGAAATTGTAACTTCATAAAAATTGGACAATTTTAAAAAGTTTCTTAAAAAAAAAAAAAAAAAAGCATTATTTTGTAATCAGTCGCAAATTTCTAGTCTACACATTTTTAGATGGTGAAACATTATTCTGGATATTCTGAATCTTTTGCAAATTGGGTAATAAACAAAGATAATAGTTGCTGAAACCCGCCTCTTTTGTATTCGCATTTATTTGCAGATATTTTTAAACAACTTTGCCCTCGAGAATATACGCAAACGCTCTAGAATCCTAATAGGGGTTTCTAGAACTCGCTTTCAAAGGAGACTAGAATTTATAAGGATGACATGAAACTACTTTTTCTAGAGCCACAATTTAGATTCTAGATATCAGTTACAGAATTTTTTCTCAGCGCAAATTTCTTTAAAAAGTCTCATAAAAGCATTTGAGTTACTTTGCTTGTTTATAAATTCTAGGTAACAAACAACAATTTACACTGTAAAAAATAGGTTCTTAAAAATAAGTATATATTGTCTTAAAATAACCCTGAAACAATATATACTTAAATTTGAAAACCCATGTACTCATTTTTGAGCACATTGACATGTCAAACATGGGGATATTGGGATTCTTATTGGTCAACCCCATTTTTGAGCATGTTAGTATACTCAAAAATGAGTACATGGGTTTTCAAATTTAAGTATATATTGTTTCGGGGCTAATTTGAGACAATATATATACTTATTTTTAAGAACCTATTTTTTACAGTGTACTGTTAGTGTTTCATCACTGTGAAAACAAAATTTTGTTATATCATTACAAATCATGTAATTCGCACTGGATCTGTTCATCTAAAATATTTTAAGTTTGCACTTTTCATACATGTTTTTGAAGTTATGTTTTTCTATATAATTATGTTTTCCTATAATTATGTTTTCCTATATAATTTCCGAAAATTTTCCTATATAACTGCTGAGTCGTTTTTAAGATATTTGACACGAATTTTAGTAAACTGGAATTCCCAAAACCGACACATTACTAAAAGCTCTATGAAGCCTTAATCTAGAACATTAAACATTTATAATATAATAATGGTAAAATGTAATACGTATTTAAACGTTAAGTTTGTGTTTAGCAATTATACGTCATCATAATAATTTTAATTGATACAATTGGAAATTTTAAAGACATTTAATTCCCACATTAAGGATTTAAAATAATTAATCTACTATATTTCTTGAAAATAATGGAGAAAATGTAAGTGGTATTGCATAAGATTAAATTATTTATAAGAGTAATGAGTGTAATTAGGTTATTGGAGTTCGATGCTTAAGGCAATATATTAAAAGTTATCACAATTAATCCTTGAAGGGATTTTGGTTGGAAATTAAATTAAATCGATACAAATGCAAGTGCTGTAAGAAATCTTACTTATTTGACTGAAAGATTTATATTGATTTTTACTTCTTTTTCTTTTAAAACCAATTAATCATGGGTTATTAAGTTTTAGTTTTCTTTTACAATTAATTAGCAGTTTAGGGTTCTTTTATATTCAACTAATGACGCATTAAATTTAATGATGTAAATTTTTTTTTTAGTTATATACATGTTTAGAATTTAAACGTGTACTTCTTTTAACTTGATAGTTGATTACATATGAGTGCATTTTTCTTGTTTAAGAATGTTTATCGTTAGTTAACTAAATTTTATTATCGATAAAAAGAAAGAAAAAAGGTAAAATAAGATTAAAAATTATTTTTAAATGCAAGTATTTACGCAAAATTAATATGGTAATTTTTTTTTCTTTCTTTTACACTGATAAAAAATAAACAAAAAGCAAAAAAAAAAAAAAAAAAAGAAAAGAAAAGAGAATGTCGTAAGTAAAAGATAAAAATGTGTGTGTATATATATATATATGTGTGTGTGTGTGTGTGTGTGTGTGTGTGTGTATAATAAACGAATTAGTTTTATTAGCGGGTGATGATATAGTATCAGTAATATTTTTAAATTGTTTACGAATATGAATAATATTTTCCTGTTTTGTAGTGTGATACTATTACTATTTCTAAGAAATTTATGTTACCTCCAGGAACAGTTAGAATGCAACATTTTAAATTCAATCTTAAAATATAATTAAATGCTACATTACTTTAGACGAAAGTTATATTTGAACATATTATTATAATAGAGCATATACAACTGTTAAGACTTTTTAGAATTTGAATAATCTGGCTGGTCACTCACACGACTTTCTCTTACCCTGAAATTTAACACTATAAATACAGGTTGCAGATTAAAAGGTAAGATAACGAGTACTGTTATTTAAACCTGTGTTAAACAATTCATATTAGGCTTCTAAAAAGTTTTATATGATAACTAGTTCTGTGTGAGGGGGGCTACCGACCTCCTCAACCCCCCGTTTCATTAATGCACTTACATTTACATAGAATTTAATTCGGTTATTAAAAAATAATTCTGTTTTTAAAAAATAATTTATAAAAATTATTATTTAAAAAAATTATCTCTTATGATAATGCAGACGATTTCCATATTAGACAAGTGGTATAACACCAAATATCCAAAAAAAAGTCCATTTTATTCTCATCATTAAAAAGAAGGGGGAAAAAAATGATTTTTTTTTTCGTTAACTTTGATAAAATCGATAACTTTGTTTTAAATTATCGCAGATCGATGATTCAACCATTCGTTTTAAAGGTATTGGCGAGCTCTTTTGAAAGATACCCATCATGAAAATTTACTCCCCTCGAGGGGGGACTTCCCCCCCAGGGGGTGAGGCGAGGCTTCTACATACACAAAAAAATTTTCCCAGTTAACTATCTCTATTACAAAAAATATATATTCGTTTCATTTGGTTTAGTGCAGTCTATAGACGTTAAACTCTACTTTCCTGCAATTTCCCCCATAGACGGAATGTATTAGAATTCTCTTGATTGTCCCTGTACACGAACCATTTGCTTGATCTTAACGAAAAGCTTACTGTAGCATCCCTATATGATACACATTTAGAATACCAAGTTTGAACTTTCTGCCATAATTTGTTTTTGAGATATGCTGATAACAGACAGACACACAGACACACACACAGACCATTTGCTAAAAACATGATTTTCGTATTCAGGTAACCTCAAAACGTGTAAATATAACAAAATCTCGCGTTCGAAAATTTGACCCAAAAACAATACTTTCTCTACCTTATGGGTAAGAGAAAGTAAAAAAGGGGGAAAAAAGAAAAGAAAAGAAAGAAAGAATAAATTAAAATTCTGTCCAAAACAGAAATTAATTTAGAAAGAGGCTTTTTTCTGTCTCAAAGGAATAGTCCTTTCGTTTTAATAAAATAAAAATAATACAGGTAATTAGTCAAAAGTTTATTAAATATATCGAATTATTTCGTTTTTGAAGAAAAGTACGTATTATTTATATATTTTGCGTACATAATGTATCGTGTTTTTTGTTTGTTTATTAACAAATTCAAGATGATATTTAAATTCCTTTGATTTTCCTTAAATATGTGTTATTGTAGTTATCCGAAAAAAAGGTTTCTTTAATCGGAGACATTTTACTTATTGTTTTTAAAGAGGTAACTGGGGAAACTACTATGATCTCAGATAAAATGAAGATTTTTTATTTGGGCAGATAAAATTGGGATTGGCAGTTTTTAGGACTGCGTATATATTCCTAATTTTATGGGAATATTGCTATGCTCTCGTTGCCAAGAGTAACTATATGTGCCTTTGTCCATGAAAATTCTGTTAATTTTTACGTATGTGTGTTTTATCATATATTTACAGCAATCGATTCTGTAAATGCTAGTGAAATATATATACACCCCGCGCCAAAAAGATAGGTACAAAGGGGTTTTTCTTTGATTTTTCATAAAATAACATTATCTAAATTGTGCTTATCTATTATCATAAAATAACACTATTCCCGGACTAATTTTTATTTTAAGACTAATTTAGAAAAATTTTAAGACAAAAATTTTTCTAATTTAATTTTTTGAATATGATTATTTTGAATATGTTTTTGATATGATAATATTTTGTTACGATAATAAATGATCAGCACAATTTAGATAATGTTATTTTATGAAAAATTAAAAAAAAACCCTTTGTTCCTATCTTTTTGTCGCGGAGTGTAGTCTTAAATTAGAAAAATTTTAGTCTTAAAACCTCTCTAAATTAGTCTTAAAACAAAAATTAGTCCGGGAATAGTGTTATTTTATGATAATAATAAATAATAAGCACAATTTAGATAATGTTATTTTATGAAAAATAAAAAACCCTTTGTACCTACCTTTAGTCACGGGGTGTATATGCCGATTGCACCAAAATGTTTAAACACGAATATGTAAAATCATTCTTTAAAAAATTTAATAATAATACATTCTTTTAAAATGAATGATTAAAGGCAGGGCTCGCTTTTTGTTAATTAAATTTTTGCATTTTCTTCGGACGGGTGTTACTTTTAAAGACCTGGCTTATAGTTTTCCAGATATATATATTTTTTAAATACATACTCTTCAAAATTTCTTCTTTTTATAAAAAATAAAATGTTTTGTTAGAATTTCATATTTGTTTTTATAAGACAATGTGAAAGAATATTTTATAAATTTTCTATTGCTCACTAATGTTTATTTAATAATTTATGATGATTATTTGCCTTAAGCTCTTCATCCAGTGCGAATATCTCTTTACCAAATTTACTAACTTCAATTACAAAAGTAAATTTGTTAACACTTAATATTCTTAAACCATGGAATTTTCAATAGCAGTTCTGAAAAGACTTCAGGAAAACGCATTATCTCTGTTCAAAATAACTTATTCGGGTGCTTTTGTCGGATAATTTAGAACAAAACTTGTACAGAGAGAAAATGGCTTGTACTGCTAATCGCACTGATCTCTCGGGTTTAAAACTTTAGCCGTACTACCGCTCAACTAATACCACTTACCAGAAAATTAATTTCGCTGTTCTGGCGAAATTACGCCATTCATTTTGCCATTGTCTGATATTTCTTTTTGAGAATTCGATTTAGCTAAAGGACTGAATGAACGCTATACTTTATGAGAGACTTAATTTATCAAGGATTAATATAACTTGAATAAAAATAAATCAGCTTCAATAATTATTGCAATAATAGTAATAATAGTGATTAATTAATTCGAAAAAACATTTATAATTTAACTTTTCTTGAAATTTACTTTTGATAGAAAATTTACGTTTTTTAATGAATGTAGCAGGGTGTATATTTGTGGTATAATTTGTGTAAACTGCATTCAATTTCAACACATTGTTTCGGACATTGCCAATATTTCATGCGCAATTTACGAATTGTTTTAAAATAGTCAAGTTTTCAAACTGATAAATGTACAAAACACTTCTATATTTAATTATGATAGTTAATGCATACATACATATATAAATATATATATATATATATATATATATATATATATAATATGTGTGTGGGGGTGTGTGTAGTATTTTTTGGACCATTAGAACTTTTGGACCATTTGACGATAAACAGACAAACTAATAAAATACTGTGTGATTTACATAGACTACACATATATAACATACTATGTGATTTACATACCGATACCACCAAAACACTTTAAATTAAATTAAGTGAGCTTATAAAACAAACAATAAACATACATAGACTGTTGGTCAATTTATTTGGGATTTTTAAAAATTGTTCATATTTTTACAAAAAGACACATTTTTAATATTTTTCAACCACATATATTGCGACCATGGGAGCTACTGTGCAAATGTGGACTTAACGAGTCCAGTGTTCAAATAGGGGTGATAACCCTTGTCGTTGGGAGAAAATGAGCGATAAAGGAAATGACTGGATATTTACTAAATCCCAGCCTGTCGGTCATTTTGGCCCTCCTCTAAGCCTTTGGTATCGTCCTCACTGTTAGACGTGAGCAACGTCGTTACACTATACAAATTTATTTATACATTACCAGTTGTTTTTATCTTGTACTTAAACTAAAAAAGAAAATCCAAACATGCAAAATAATAATTTAGTATTTGGAATGTCCTCCTTTGTCCTTCAGGAGAGGTGCCAGACCTGTTTACCATTCTACATGGTTAAAAGTCTCCCAGAAAAAACGAAAGCGTTGACAACTGTGGAAGCAAAGCAAGTAATATTAAACCCTAATCCCATTAATTATTTTATTTTTATTTTCTTAGAAAAATTTGAGGACATCCTTCATAAAAATTTATCTTAATAATATGATTTACACACACACGTACACAAAATAATAATAATAATAATAATAATAATAATAATAATAATAATTTAAAGATTATTCCTTTTAATCAGTTTATTGTGTGATTTTAATATACTGTATTTCTTTTTCCCATTTTTTAATGGTGTTTTCCAGTACCTGCGGCTTATTTCTGCCGAGCTATCTGCATGATAGACCAGATGTTTCTGCCTAAAGGTTGTCTGAGTGAGTAATGCCCGCCGGTTGTCGGCCTGGATAGCTCAATTGGTAGAGCCTTGACCTTTTAAGTTAATGATCCGGGGTTCGACTCCCGGTCCAGGCATTATTTTCACTCAGTCGGAAAAATAAATTTCAATTATTTCTTTTATTACAAATTTTTAGCATAAGAATTTGTAACGAATATCTAATTTTGCTGTTTAATAGAAGCTTCCAATGTAGAAAGTTGTTTGAAAAAAAAAATGTAAAAAATACTTAAGAGAATATATATTTGTTCTTAGCTTCACATGAAATAAAAGAGCTAAAATGTTAAAATGGCATTCATTTTAAATATTTATTTATTTGTTTATTATCACATTGTGAAATTAATTTATTCATTTACTAATAAGGTTCTTTTTGTTTTAAAATGATGTAAAATACAAATATTTATTTTTTATGATTAATATCAATCTAGGAAAAATAAATTATTGATTCTTGTACGATTTTTCAACATTTTTCTTTCACAACTCATAAAAATTGTATGATATTAATATTTTGTATAGATTTTTAGTATACGATATTTTTAGCATTCTAAAGCATTAAAACACTTATTTAATGACAATTAATTTTAAAACACAATTCCGTTACTTCATATTTAGAAGCACAATTATTTATACGTGTTAGTTAAATGACGGAAATGCAGAAATTTGTTTCTAAAAGGCTTAAGAAAAATCATCCATTATCTTTTCAAAACAAGTCATTCAAGTGTTTTGGATGGATAATTCAATGCAAAGTTCGTAATGAGAGAAAATGGCTTATGTTTCTAATCACGCTAGCCTCCAAAATTCAAAAGCTCAATTCAAATCCATTTCAAATAATACCATTTTCCAGGAAATTAATTTCTCCATTCTGTCAAAGTTTCTTCATTCTTTCGAATTTTCCAGAGTTTAGAGAGAATTCAAATTAAGCAAAAGATTGATTTCTCGAAATATTTTTTATTTTTCAATCAATGGGGAATTAATATAACCTAAGTAAAAATGTTCAGATGTTCAGAAAATGAAAATATATTATTCACTCATCCTGAATTTCAAAAAATACCACTCGTTGGCTACATGTGATCTGATATGACTTCCTGTTTCAAAATAAAAGCAATTTTATTCATTAGTCGTTTGATTGTTTGGGTGTTTTTTACGTCGCACTGTTGTTACACCACGGGCAATTTACTCTATAAAACAAATGCATTTACTCGTACTTAAAAATTTCAAAAGAAGATCAAACTTTTTTTTTTTTTTGAATAAAAGCTTTTAATGTAGACTAATAATTTATAAAACAAAGGCGACTAAGACTTAAAAAAGTTTATGCTATATATTCATATTATTTTACTAGCAAGTCTACCCCTATAGATATAGTAATTTATATAGATATATCATCCCATTGTTATCATACAAAAAAATTTTGATGCCGAAAATTTTTTTTTGGCATCAGCCATATAGTGGTATTGAAACCACTGAAACTCGGCAGTTGTAATAGAATAGAATAGAATGTTGATGAATTTTCAAAGTGTCGAAATATTGCGTCTTTTAATTCTTCTAATAAATTTATGAAAAGAAATGGATAAGTTATCATAAAAGTAAATTATAGTTGGCTAAATTATGAAAAATATAATTTTTATAATCAGTTGCTTTGTTATTATTATGAAATAAAACCTGGTTTGATTTTTAATGGAATATACGTTTTTTAAAGTTTAGATATTTTAAGATTTTATATTAGTAAGTAATATAGAATTTTCAAAATTCTTTTAAATATAGTTAGCAGCGGCGTAGGTAAAGAACGTTAGTTTTAGTATATAAAAAGTGTTTAACTTTAAATATTAACTAAATTAATAAATATATAAAAGAAAAAAAGAAAGAACGAAAAATAAAAATGAATTTGAAATTTTATCTGCAGTTTTTCATTCACTTTTCACTAGTGCATGAATTATTCATAAATTTTTATTTTCTAAATTATCTGTGTGTATTCACTCGGAGAAAGACGGCCATATTGTGGACTTTTCTCCGAGTAAAAAGGAATCATTTTTTTCCCCCAATGATCAATCTATGGCTTATTACTATATCTATAGTCTACCCGGTGTTTCCCAAGTTGAAGTAGTGTTCATAGAATTTTGAAATAATGAAAGAATTGAACGACGTTGTAAAATGGAAAGAAAAATGCATGAAACAGCTCCCAAAGTCTTTAATAGAAAATTTTTTAAATAAATAAATAAATGCAAAAGGCAAAGCTTTAGTATGGGACCTCGTTGGCGACTTTAAATATTTCAGCCATTTTTGCGATGAATTGAAATAGCTACCGCAATTGCGTAACTAAAGATCTTAGGGAGAAACGTCCGTGCTACTTCGATGCCAAATATCAAATTTTGCTAAACTAAAGCTGTTCTATAAAATAATAATAATAATAATAATAATAATAATAATAATAATAATAATAAAAGTTTTATGATATTTACAAAATAAAAATAAATAAAATCTAATAAATTCCTGCTTATAATTATTTACAATTAAGGTGGCAACATAAAAGAACCTCATAAGTCAATCATAAAATATCAATAAAAATGAAAAATTTGTTTTACTGTAGAAAAGAAAAATACTACTTAATTGAATGAAAATTTTAAACTAGTGCCAAATATCTTCATGAAAATATTTATTTACACTCGAATTCCTAATTAAAAAAAAAAAAAAAAAATAAACCAATTTTCGTAGCATAATATTTTTTCTTCTGATTTTTATTATTATTCCCGCGAAATGAAAAATATTTTATTTCCGGAATATATAGATATACATATTTGTTTATTTTGGCATCAAATATTGCTTTCCTTTTTAATAATTTTAATGTTGAAATGAGGTTTTTATTTAATACCTTTTGATACAATTATCCGATTGAACAAAAAAAAAAAAAAAAAAAAAAAAAGGGAAGGAAAGAAATAATAATAATAATAATACGGCGTTAGCTAGATTTTGTCTTTATTATTAAGTAGGGTAGGTGCTCCAGTGATTGGAATGCTACAGTAATTGGCATATATCCCGAAATAATTAATAAATAAGAAAAATAATAAAATATTATTTTGTATGTAAAATCTTATATGTAAAATCATATATTTTACATATAAGAATTTTAACATTTTATGTCAAACACTGAAGCATAGGGTGCTAATAACTGCTAAAATGAATAACTAGCAGTGTCAAACACTGGAATATAGCGGGCCAATTACTGATAAAATGAAAAACTGGCAGTGTCAATTACCTGAACATTGAGTGGGTGCTAAATAAAAATTCATAAAAAAAAAAAAAAAAAAAAAAAAAAAAAATAGTTATCAAATGTACATATTTTAACAAATATGTGGTTTTGGATGTCTTTCATGCCATATGTCCTAACTTAAGATTTCTAAAAATATTTTCCGATGATTAGAACATTAAAACGTCAGCGATTGCTCTAAAAGTGTCAATCACTGGTGCACTTACTCCATACCACTTTTCGTAGAGGTCGGTTGAACGGTGTAGATTTGTATAGCGAACTAAAAATCCGGACAAACAAACAATCAGCTTTATATCTACGAGGTGTGGCTATTAAATAACGACACTATGGCTATAAAACATTTTATTTTAAATTTATACATATTTAGTTGTTATCACCTTCAATATACACCCCTCCTCTATCCCTACAATGCTCCATGCGAATTTTACATTGTTCGAAACAGTGCTGGAAGTCTCGTCCTGTGAGCTCCTGCATGAGGCGTGCCGCTTTTTATTTCACAGCTTTAACTGACTCAAATCTTGTTCCTTTTAATGCAGATTTAACTTTGGGGAGCGGATAAAAGTCACATGGAGCCAGGTCAAGCGAATAAGGCGGATGGTCTAAAACTGGGTATTGTATTTGGCTAGAAACGCCTTGACAGACAATGACGTGTGAGCCGATGCGTTGTCTTGATGGAGAACCCATGACTTGTTCTTCCACAATTCGGGTCGTTTTTTCCTTATCCCTTCACGGAGTTGAGCAAGCACCTCAAGATAGTAATGTTGATTAATAGTTTGACATTCAGGAACCCAGTGAAGGTACACAATACCATGAATGTCGAAAAAAAAAGGATCATCATCGCTTTGAATTTCGGTCATCATCTCCAAAGTCTTCTCAGCCATCTTGGAAACGGTTGAACCACTCATAAACTCGCACACGTGATAAACATTCATCGCCATAAACTCGTTTTAATAAAAAATAAGTTTCACTAGCGATTTTACCAAGTTTCAAGTGGAATTTCACGACAATTCGTTGCTCTACTTTTACACTTTTCGGCAAAACGAAACAAACACCTCTTATCAGGGGCGTAGCGTGAAAATTTGATTGGGGGGGGAGACCTGACGTTTGGCGCCCTTTCGTATTCCTCATCTGAAAATGCCACCCACATACTTTCAAGAGTGTTGCCAACCGACGAGAGGGCCTGTGCCCCTCTCGTCGGTTAATACGTACCCCCCCCCCCCTCTCCTTCGGGGCATTATTCCTAAAATCTGCCAAAAAAAAAAAAAAAGGCTGTTTTTTTTCCTCCATTTAGTAGCTTTTTTTTAATACTTCTTTGGAGCATTTAAACTATATTAATTAAAAATGAAGTGTTGAATTACTAAACTAAATACATGAAAAAACCTTTACTGACTTCGTTGCTTGCCGTTAAACTTCTCCACCGGGAACCCGGTGGAAAAGTTTAACGGCAAGCAACGAAGTCAGTAAAGGTTTTTTCATGTATTTAGTTTAGTAATTCTTTGGAGCATTCTAAATTTTTTCAGCGAATCTATATATTAATACGCAGACATGAAATTCCTCTTACATTTGTAGCCTATTCAATAAAAGGAAGGGCTTACAAGTAGTATCGTTCGAAAGATATGGTTAATGTGCTTTGCAGAAATAAATACATTTATATACATTCTCGTATGAGACTAAACAAAAGCATCTTTCTTAGGACAACCAGAGTATTGGTTTGAGATTAAAGTAGAACAACTAAAAAAGATTTTTCCCCCTTTTCCAACAAGTTTAAAGATATTACATTATAATTCAGGTAAAACATAAAACTTTCAAAATGAATTTTAAGAAATGAAAGTAGTAACTGTTCCTAAGGAAAGCAACTTTATGTTTTTAGAGTGGATAATACCTAATCTCACCGACAGCCGTGGCCCATGTTACTCTATGGGAAAGTTTGATTTCATGATTACTCATTACATAATGTATATTTAAATTCTGTTTCACATTTAGAAAATTTACAATTGTTTATTTATTTTTAATGTAATTCTAAGTTCAAAAATCTGAATTTTCAATATGTGCATTTTTCTCTTTCTTTCTTTCTTTTTTTTTTTTTTTTTTTTACCGCAAAATGAAATATTAAAAATTTATCAATTTTTGGAAAATGAGTAAGAAAAACATAAGCCTTACACATTTGTTCTGATCTGTCTAGTCTTTCGAAAGAAATTAATTACTTAAAATCTCTTGCTCTTTCTCGAGGCTGTAATCACTCTATTATTAATAAAGCTTTATATAAATTCAAGAATCTAAACGTTCTGATACCATATTGAACGATCACAGTCTCATTCCAGCAGGGGTGCAGAATATGTCCAATCCAGCAATCTAGGATCGGGGGAAATTTTAGCCATCTGGGGAAATTTTGAAGAAAAATATACAAATGAATCGATTTGAACAATGAATTACAAAAACACTGCTAAAATCATTCCCCCATTTTGGGGAAATTTTTATATGGATTGGGGGAAATGTTGGGAGTAAAAACATTTTCTGCACCCCTGCATTCCAGTTGTTTTACCTTTTTATTTATCACTTTCTTTTAAAACTTCTAAAATTCTCTCTCCGTTTGGTTTTAAAGTCATTTAGAAACCCGTCAACAAAATTAAATTATCTTCTCTTAAAGATCCCATTCCTACTGAAAACCGTTCTGGCATTTATTTAGTCTTATGTTCGTTGTGCAATTTAGTTTATATTGATCAAACAAGAAGGTGTTTGAAATATAGAATAAATGATCATCATCGAAATGTTCGTAATGAAGAGATCTCTAAATCTATTACTTCCCACTGCTGGGCTCATAGTCATCGTTTTGATTTTTTTTAAACTAACATAATTTCATCTCCTGTCTTCTCTTCCCATTTGAATATCCATGAAGATTTTTACATATTTAAAAATTCGAAAAATCTTCTTAATGATATTTGTTCCACTTCATTCTTGTCTGATGCTATGAAATTACTCACATTAGTTCAATTTTCCTTTAATTTTGAAATTTTTAGATTTTGTTCCCTTTTTTAATCTAATTTACTTAGGTATTTATTTGTTTTCTTCTTTTATTTCATAATTATGTAGGGCTGACACTAGGCTAATTTGGCATGGTGCCCTTTTAAACAGCTTTTAGCACCCTGTGACCCTTATTCAACATATTTTAGCACCTGGCGGCCCTTTTAAAAAAATTTTTTGGTATAAAGTAGCCTTTTCTAACATTTTAAATGTTTAGAGGCCTTTACATCCCCCCCCCCCCCCTGACTTTTAAACTTTCTTAGCAGTAGTCCTTCAGCATTCCTGGAATAACAAATGCATACAGCCTATATATATACACAAGGAAAATTAGTAATTTACTTTTGTTACGTAAAAAATCATAACATAGAACACCGCAAATTATGCAAATAATGCCCCTTTTTATTGAATTCCCCCAGGCGGCCCTTTTATTTTAGAGTCAGCACTATTCTCCTCACACCAGTATTTATGTTTACATTCATCTGTATATATTTTTGCTGCTCACCTAAAACGATTTTGTGTGTTTCTGCTTTGACTGCAGCACTTGTGCCTACTTTTTTCGCCTGACGAAGGATCGTGTGTTCTTTCGAACCGAAACAATTATTGCAAGTTTATTGAATTTTATGGTGTTTATTCAAAGTTTTGTAATTATTACTTTTAAACGCCAGGTCTGTGGTGTTTTCTTATTATGAAATTAGATATTGTTCACTCTTAAGGAAAAAGAAAATCAGTAATTTATTTATTATTATTATATTACATATTTAAACCAATTAAAAAACGTTTTTCTTTTTTCCCATATTGTGTGAAAAATATTTTAAGAAATGTTGTAGCCATTGCTAAGGAACGCGACAGAATTACCGCATGCCTTTATGTGGAAGAACAAACTAAAAAAGTGTCCCATTGTCCAAAATTAAATCTTTTTTATACAGAAATTTATATCTTACTTAGGTGTTAGTGTCGGTGTTTAGGAAAAATTCCGAGTGACTGTTCTAGGGTCCTAGGCCTGAGGGGGAATGCCTTCTGTGGAGGTCTTTCTATGGGATCCTAGCCCGTATTTATGCAAGTTTCGGAGAAAACCACGGAAAATTCCGAACGACTAGGCCGACAAGCGCGATCTGGGATCGTACCCGGCACCTCACGTCTACCTGCTTGACAGAAAGATTGTGGATTCAATAATCGAGCCAATTGAAGATTATCATGAAAGTCAGTCTCTGCTGCACACAAACTCTGTCGTAGCTGCAATATCCTTCATGCTCCGTGCAAATAATACCTCTGGAAGATACTGAAGCGGGGGAGCCCTCTTCCGCAGAAGATAAAAATTGTGATGGCTTGTCTTCGGATCGCCACTGGGGCGTTAATCCCAAACCGTCGCCAATTGCCCAATATGTGCCTATTAATGCAACGTTAAATCAGCTTCCTTGCGCTATTTCATGTCACGAAACACTAGTTGAATTCTATAGACTTATAAATATCTCAAAACCCGTAAGCGATGAAACTAAATTAAAAAATTTGCTTAAAGGATCACTTAGAATCAAAAATTGTTAGTGAGAAATCGTTATAACCAAATCAAACCTTATCTAATTTCGTTTTTATACAATAGCCATAAACTGCTTTTTTTTTTTTTTCGAGCTAAAGTCTTGAAAAAACGTAATTTTAAGTCTTTGGAGGTGAGAAATCGATTGTGCATACTTACGAGTCAGTTCTGAAATGGGAGAAGGGCGCCACAGAGCGTGAATTTGCTAAGGTCAGAATTTTCAAGGGTCGTTGCATGGTAAGCGAACATGCTGTTGTAGGTGCCAGAACAGGGAAGGGCGCCGCTCAGCTGGAGTTTGCTGCAAACTTATTCTTAAAGTGTCCTGAATACGATCAAAGTTTACAACAGTCTTTTGCATGGTAAGCGAACAGACTATTGTAAGTGTTTGAAATGGGAAATCATGCCATAGGCGCCCCCAAACAGGAATTTGTTATAATCAGATTTTTTTAAGGGTCGTGATAACGAAGAGAATTTTCAAGGATAGTTTGCACAGTAGGAAAATTGGTTGTTATACACGTTTAAAAAGGCTGTTTTAGGCGTCTAATTAGTTAAGAGGGCGCCACCTAACGGGAGTTTGCTACAGTCAGACATTTTAATGCGAACTTTTTTTGCTGGTCGGTGAACCAGTTGGTTGCCGAAGGAAGCTTTTGATGCATAAAAATCTCAAGTGTTTTTTGGTAACTAAAGATAATCAACAAAATTATGATCCACTTTCAAATGAACTTCAAGGTGCAAAACAGCGCCCAGAAACCTCATTATGTCTTTGAAGGTG
This sequence comes from Salticus scenicus, assembly GCA_963930645.1. Classification (NCBI taxonomy): domain Eukaryota; kingdom Metazoa; phylum Arthropoda; class Arachnida; order Araneae; family Salticidae; genus Salticus; species Salticus scenicus. The sequence goes on from OZ005653.1 coordinate 275,607,985, forward strand.
CCTGAACAGGGAAGGGCGCCGTTCAGCTGGAGTTTGCTACTCTTAAAGGGTCCCGAATACGATTAGAATTTTCAACTGTCTTTTGTACGGTAAGCGAACAGGCTATTGTAAGTGAACAAAACGGGAACTCATGCCATAGGCGCCCCCAAACAGGAATTCGTTATGATCAGATTTTTTTAAGCGTCATGAATACAATGAGAATTTTCAAGGGTCGTTTGCACGATAGGAAAACAGGCTGTTTTAGGCGTCTAACTAGTTTAGAGGGCGCCGCAGGCGCCACCAAACGGGAGTTTGCTACAGTCAGACACAACTTTTTTGCTGGTCGGTGAACCAGTTGGTCAGCTTATGATACATAAAACTCTTAAGTGTTTTTGTTAAATAACGATAATTAACAAAATTATGATCCACTTTCAAATGAACTTTAAGTCTCAAAACAGCGCCCCCAGAAACTTCAATATGCCGCCCTATTTTTTAAAACATTGGGGGGGGAGACTCCCCCCCCTCCCCCCCTCAAGCTACGCCCCTGCCTCTTATACAAACAAACGAATGTTACGGCCAAACTGATTTCTCTACAAACTCGGGAAGAGCTGCAATCGAAAGAGAAGGCTTTACGCTGCACAGCTGTCGGTCGTTCGCATTTGGCGCATATGTAGTTCATCTGTAGCAGCAATAGTCTCGTTATTTAATAGCCACACCTCGTATAGATGAGTAATGCTAAGTTTTTTTTAAACAAATTCTTGATTATTATTTGATTTTCAAACATTTTCTTTGCTGTCTTGTTAAACTTGATATCATGTATTACATTACTTTCTAATAGATAAAATACTTTTAGCAATGGTTACTAAAACTTTTACGTATTTATGAAGTGCTTATGAATTTCAAAGTACGATTTCCTTAATTCATAAGCGTAATTATTTATACTCGTTAGCTAAATCACAGATTTTTTGAAATTCCTTCTAAAAAGGTTTTAAGAATATCTATGTAAAATAAATTATTAAAGCGTTTTGGTTGGATAATTTAACACAAAACTTGCAATGAAAGAAAACGGCGTGTAATTCTAATCATGCTGATCTCCGGAGTTCAAAAGCTCATTTCAAATCCATTTCAAATAATGCGATTTTCCAGGAAATTAATTTCTCTGTTCTTTCAGAATATTTTTATTCCTTTTGAAATTTTATATTTCTAGATTTTAGCGAGGATTTGAATTATGCAGAAGATTGAGTTCTCGTAATGTTTTTTGCTATTCCATCAATGGAGAATTAATGTAACTTAAATAAAAATGGCGAAATTTCAACAAAAGAATGTACATGTGTGTAATTTATTAGTTCTTCTACACATAAAATACAAATTGTTGGTTTTATAAAGCTTTCAGTAATTTCGTATTGACATCATACTTCATATAATTTCTATTACGTTATGATGTAATAATTTGTGTTGTTATTTTTTTATTTATTTTTTTTTACATAAATACTCTTGCTATCAAAAACTCATTGCTACTTTTATTTTCTCTCTCCCTCTCTTTTTTTTTTTTTTTTTTTTTTTTTTTTTACTTTCTTCTATATGTAATATAGAGAAAGTATTGGATTCGTGAAAATTTTCGACCTCCATTTTTTGATGGATTTACACGTTTTGGGATGTCCTGAACACGAATTGATAGTTTTTAGAAAATGTCTGTCTGTGTGTATCACGATTTTTTGGACGCTGTATCTCACGAACCAATGAATAAAATTTAACCAAACTTGGTGTTTAGTTGCACCCTGATATAAACTGGTGCTGATTAGATTTGGAGATCAATCGCTCAACAGGTAGCGCTGTGATCGTATTTTTTCTTAATTTTTAACATGACAGTATAGGACAAAATTTAGTATAAATGTACATAATGAGAGTTATTCTTAACTTGTGGTTGCAAATAGTAGTAGTTTACTAGGAAAAATTTTTTGTGCAAGTGGGGGCATCGGTCCCTCCCCCCCCCCCCCGGGAGGGGTAAATTTTCAAGATGGGTATCTTTCGAAAGGTCTCGTCAATAACTTTAAAACGAATGGTTGAACTATAAATCTGTGATAATTTAAAACAAAGTTATCGATTTTTTTTTTTTTTTTTTTTTTTTTTTTTACTTTTAACAAAAAAAAACTTAGAAAAAAAATCGCATTTTTTTTTTTTTTTTTAATTGTTACTGAGAGAATTTGTATAGGAAAATATAGAAGAAAGTCTTGTGGTTGCCACAACATTTTAGTTTCTTTTTTCGTAATGGTTAAGCAAAATACATAATATTAAGAAAATGGACATACAATTGATAAAAATAAAAAATATCATACTTATTACTTCGAATTATACCACTACAAAGTATTATTTACAAATATTACCACATAATCCGAAATTAATATAATGGGCAGCGAAGTAAAAGAAAAAAAAAAAAAGTGATTGCTGCACATGACATAATATAAAAACAGCTTATATTGTTTAGTAATATCTATCGACTTTACTTAGGTTTTTCTATTTGGTACTTCCAATGAATTAGATTATCGTTGACATGTAACACACATTCTTATTTTAGTTTTAGTTTAATTAAATAAAAATAAAATCTATAGAAAATAAAGTCCATAATAATAATTGCATATTATTATAATTCAATTATGCTGTCTGTTTTGATAGGAAGCAGGTGTTTGGTCTGATCTGGAAAATCTAACAGTAAAGAAACTGTATAGATAGATAGTGACAACTTGAAGAAAAATAAAATTTTTGTGGAATAATTTTTAGAAAAACTATATCATATCCATTTTCTAATTTAAACAAGAACCAAAAACCATGCAGTTCGCATACATTATTAACACTTTCCAACTGTACGTACTGGTTGCTGGTTGCATTATTTAAATTTCAATGTACCGGGTGATCCAAAAGTCAGGGCAAACTTTAAAAATTAATAATTCGAAAACGAATCAAGATACAAAGATACGGTTTGCACCAAACGGATGGAAAAGAAGCCGGGTTTTGTGTGGCTACGGAAAAGAAAATAGTTCTGTTGGCGACTAATAGATGGCGCTGTCGGATTTCTGATCTTAGGGACCCTATATAGAGAGAGACTGGACATTGGCGCGCCGGCTTTTTGACGAAATTCTCCATTTTAGTGCCAGTTGCTCCATTGCTTATCATTACGCTGAGAAGAAATTTCGATTATTTTACGTCATAATCGAAAAAGAACTTATTTATTACATTTTTACTTTGTTGGAAGATAAATTGCTTTAATTTTAGAATACTTTTAAAAGATAAAAATGCATAATTATTTATTTTATATCATGCTTTAAATACTTTGAATTCTCTTATTGTATGCTGTTTTACGTATTTATTTCCTAAATATGAGATTAATTACATTATTTATTTTCTAGCTATTAGTTTTTAAGTACTGTTTTGCAATATATTTAATATGTTAGATCTCAATGTATTTTTCTGATATATTTTAAAATACATATTTAAAATAACTATTGGGTTGTTCGGAAAGTAATTTCGTTTTACCTTCGAAAATGAAAGACGATTTTCTTATATTGTATAAATATTTTAATGAATTATATATTCTCCACTTTGATCGGTTTCTTAGCAATCTCACGAGTTGTTATTTGGCAGTTTTCCATAAATCAATACTTTATTTTGTCTTCATTAGCACAAACTGGTTTTCTAGAACGTTATGCATCTTCAACTCAAAATTGCCAGAACAAAATTTGGTAAACCAGTTTTGACAATAGCGTTCTTTAAATAAATTTTCTGTGCACACATCGTATACTTTTTTTCCTTGTTTGAATAGTATTTTCGCATTTTTGATAGCAAAAACAAAATATGCCGAAAATGTCGCTTCTGATTTTCTTTATTTGATAGGGCACCAATCAAAAACTATTGAGCAGAATAAAACGACCTTTTTCACAAGCAAGCCTTGCTATATCAGCTGTCACAATATGTAATGGCAATGCAACTTAAATGTGAAGAAGGTGTGAAAAAAATACAATTAAGTCCTCTGCTGAGAAAAACGAAATGACTTTCCGAACAACCCAATATATAAAAAGATATTTTTTAATTATTTTCTAGTACACAAAATGTATCAGATTTCTTAAAATAAATTGATAAAAATAAAGAAAATAAGGTGTATATTATTTGTTAGCATATGAAATATAAATTTCTTTTAAATAATAATTGCCATAATAAATTTTATAAATAATATTTAAATAAGTTATTATTTTTATTTACATAATATTTTTAAAAACTAAATAAATAAATAAATAAAAATCAATGAAATAAGCAAATGTAAATAAAATAAATAAAAACATTTTTTTAATTTCTAAAGATATTAGTTAATATTTTTACAAATTATTATTAATTCAATTTTTATTTTTAATATTTAATTAAGTCATTATTATTAATAATGCGTAATTAAAATAAATAAAATATGTATTTTTAGCTTGCAATTTTTTGATTATTTGCTAGTACGCAAAATGTATCAGATTTCTTAAATAAATTGTTAAAAAAACAGAAAATAACGTTTATATTATTTGCTAGCATATGAAATATAAATTTCTTTTAAATAATAATTGCCATAATAAATTTTATAAATAATATTTAAATAAGTTATTATTTTTATTTACATAATATTTTTAAAAAACTAAAAATTAAAAAATCAATGAAATAAGCAAATGTAAATAAAATAATTAAAAACATTTTTTAATTTCTAAAGATATTAGTTAATATTTTTACAAATTATTATTAATTAAATTTTTATTTTTAATATTTAATTAAGTCATTATTATTAATAATGCGTAATTGAAATAAATAAAATATGTATTTTTTTTAGCTTGTAAAAATATTACGTAAATATTTTTATAAAATAATAAAAAATAATTTCTGTTCTAGTTTCTAGTTTTACATTTACTCATGAATTACTTGACAAAAACTAAGATTACCATATATTTGTTAAAAAAATTTCTAACTTTTTATATATATAATGTATGTCCTCAGAAAAAATAAGATAGAATTACTTTCACTAAGGTAGAATTACTTTCACGATCAACGTATTTTGCTTAATATAGAAATATACAACAAAAATTCCTCTGTTTTCCGATCGGAGTTGAAAAAGTAATCATGTCGAAGGTTAAAACAAAATTCGTTTTTCTTAAAATTCTTTTTTTTTAAGACGAAAAAATTACATATTTATATTCTGCATTACTTTCTGCACAAATTTAGTACAGTTTTCTTTCATTTATGTTGTATAGTAAAGCGTCAATCGCGAAGAAAAAAGCATTACGTTCTACGGTGATCGCTCCGAATTGGCACTAAGATGGCCGACTTTCGGTCAATGTCCAGTCTCTCTCTATATAGGGTCCCTATCTGATCTAGGATTATGCAAAGCATCGAACGATATAAAAAGTAACAACTACAACAGGTAATGGTAGTCGAAGTTTATGTGCATCGAAATATCGCATTCTCAGTCTCTACTTTAATCACGCATGGCCTCTAAGATCTCCCGATCTGACACCCTGTGACTTTTGGCTGTGGTGATTCTTGAAGTCAAAAGTGTACCGCGACCAACCGGCATCACTAGCAGCACTGAAAGATGCCACCCGCCAAAATGTGTCTGCCATAATGCAAGAAATGCTGCTAAATGCTGTGAACGATGTGATGAATCTTCTCACAGGTGTACTTCTGAATGATGGACATTGAACAGTTACTGTTGTAGTACTAATTAACTGTAATTGAGCTGACTTGAAAGTTGTCAACATTTTTCTTTCATTTGTAAATCATTTTTTGGTGAAATAAAACATTATAGCGCCATCTGTTGGTCGCCAACCGAACTATTTTTTTCTTTGCCACACAAAACCCGGTTTCTTTCTCACCCGTTTGGTGCAAACCGTATCTTTGTATCTTGATTCGTTTTCGAATTATTCATTTTTAAAGTTTGTCCTGACTTTTGGATCACCCGGTACTTTCCCTATGTGATCACACAAAATGACCGAAAGACAGGCAGATAATCAAATTGAATTGAAAAGTATTTTAAAAATACTTAACTAAAACGGAAATGCAATTCAAGTATTTTGCGTTCATAGCCCTTAATTTATTTGAATATCTTCGTGTAGCTCTGTAAATCTTAATTATAATCGTAGTATATTCTATGAAAAACATTTTGTCGCGAATATGAATAATAAATGTCAATTTCATTAGGATTTGTCCAAAATAAAGGTAACAAATTGTGGTTTATAGAAATTTCCTATTTAAAATGACATTAATATAGGTCCTGTACAACTCGTTTGTGTACAGGGGCACCGCAAAAAATACCGATGCATTACGTTTTAGGACAGACAATTTTATAAATCACATTTAAATAACATTCTACTGCAAAAATCATAAAGAAAAAGAAATTTATTGTTAATATGCTAAAATGTGTTTTGCATAGAATATGATATAGGTAACTTTCAGATTTACAGGGCTACACTAAAATGTTCAGGTACATTAAGGATTGCAATTAGAATTTAAGAACTGCATTTTCTTTTGAGTTAAGCATTTTTAACATTTTATAATAATGTTTATGAGTGATTGGGAATTTAATTAGTCTATCTGTATGTCTTTTATTCCTCCCGTCTCTTCGTTGTACGATTACGGAGGCAAAGAACATTAAAAATTATATCCTACAACAAGTACGTACAGTTGGAATGTGTTAATAACCAATACGCACCGCATGATTTTTCGCTCTTGTTTACATTTACATAGTTATGGTCAGTTATGTGTCTATAATAGCCATTTTTGAAATAAGTTTAGCAATTGTTTTTACAAAAGAAAATATATAGTGAACGTTAAAGGGTTAACACCACTATCAGTCAACTGGGATTATTTAATATGATTTAAACATTTTCTTATTTTACTTTATCGTTATTGTCCATTTTAGGATTTTAGTGGCTTTCTTAAACCGTTTGTAAAATACCTTTTAAACTAACATACTAACTTAGTAGTTATCAAATTTATTACTCAAAACTGTCAACTAAAAGCATCCCAGTTTATAATTGTATCAATCCATATTCTTATATACTGAGTGAATTTTCCGCTTTAATATTTGCTCAATAAATTGTATTTGAAAGGTGTCTAAATTATAAAACATTTTCGTTACTGAAAACACAAATTGATTTAACTGCGCTTCATTACTAGTGACATGGTCCATTAAAAGTTCAATAATGAATGTCTAACTTTTCAAATTTTCAAACATATATCCTGTAATTCTATGTGAATTTTTTTCATTTTGAAATTTTCTGTTTCTTGATGAAACTTTTTCTTATAATGGTAATGACTCTGTTGGTTATATTTATTTCAAATCCATATTATGTGCTAAAATTTGGCAATATTACATAATTTATTGTGTGATTTACTTAGATTTTTGCTTTCACGTATTATCTATTTATATATTCCTAAGATATTTATTTTCTTTCCTAATTAAATTTTGTTTTCATTTCTATGTCTCTTTCGCTAATAAGTGTACCAATTTTTGATAAAATCCAATAATCCGTACTAAAAAATCCAGACAGATACAATGACAAGCCTTCAGCGTTATATATTTAAACAAAAACAAAATGTTTGCAGTTCATCAAAGTGTTCATACAATAAATCGACAACAGAAAATCGCTGTCTAAAAGAAATCGTACGACTTGTCATACTAATAATAACATTATTATTTTATATTAATAAAAAAGCTTGTTATTTGTGTAGATTAGAAAAAGATAAATTAAAATAAAATCCTAAAATTTCTATAAGTAGAGAAAAAAGTTTTTGTTATTTAAATACATATCTTTTTTTCTTTCTTTTAAAGTATGGAGTTCGGGGTTTTAATTAAGATTGCGCGATTTCCGTATCACTGTATATAAATTTTCATTAAATATAATTATAAAATAACTTACATTTAAAACTATCCATTAAATTTTTTGTTATATTACAGAATTACCATTTTTTTTTTCCTAGTCTGAATTTTGTCTGAAATATTTGTAAAAATTACTAAATTTTAGTATATATTAGTTGCAGAACTTTCTCTGAAACACTCTTCTAACTTCTTTTCAAACTAACAATTTTTCTATAAAATTCATCTTTTAATGGAAACGATTTTTTCTTTCATTTAATTATATTTATATGTATACTAAAAATTAATATTAGGTTGATGCAAAAGTAATCTCGGCTTTTAACCTTTAACTTTAAAAGACCATACATTTTTTTTTAATAAACTTTATTAATCGGAATAAGAACCATTAGAATCAACATATTTTTTCCAATGAAAAACAAGCTTATTTATGCCGGTCGCGTAGAACTCTGGAGCTCTGGAGGTGATGAAATCAGCAAAGGCGTTTTTGACATCCTCTTGGTTTCTGAAGCATTTCTCCGGGAGGAAGTTGTCCAAATGCTCGACAAAGTGGTAGTCGGTGGACCGGTGAGTATGGTGGATAATCGAGAGTTTTATAGCCCAACTCATGCAGCTTCTGTCGCGTCATCATTGAAATGTGCGGCCGAGCGTTGTCTTGGAAGAGAATTGGTCCTTCTCTATTGACCAATGCCGGGCACATACGCCGAAGTTTCCGATGCATTTCGTCAATTTGTTGACAGTACTTCTGCGCCATAATCGTTTCGCCCGGATTCAGGAAGCTGTGGTGGATGAGACCGGCCGCAGACCACCAAACAGTCACCATAACCTTCTTTTGGTGCAATTTTGGCTTGGGGAAATGTTTGGGAGCTTCATCGTGGTCTAACCATTGAGCTGAACGTCGTCGGTTGTCATAGAGGACCCACTTCTCATCACATGTCACAATACGGTGGAGAAACGGGTCGTTTTTGTTGCGCAGAAGAAGAGTAGATGACACTTCAAAACGGCGATTTTTTTGGCTTTCGTTCAGTTCGTGCGGCTTTCATTTATCGAGCTTGACTTCCTTATTTGCTTCAGATGGCGAACGACTGCTGATTTGTCAACGATGAGTTCTTCGGTCACTTCTCGTGTGGTTTTGCGAGGATCGGCTTCGTTTAAGGCTTTCAATTGGTCATTGTCAACCTCAGATGGGCGGCCGCGACCCTCTTCTTCTTGAAGGCTCTCGTCATCACTGCGGAATTTCTTGAACCACCATTGTGCCATACGTTCGTTAGTGGTTCCTGGGCCAAACGCATCGTTCATATCGCGAACTGTCTGGGCAGCTTTTCGGCCTAGTTTGAACTGGAACAAGAAAATCGTGCGAATTTGCTTTTTGTCCATGCCGTATTTGAAGTCCTGTAAAAAGAAGATAAAATATTAAGTTACACAATTAGAAAGAGCGAAAAACGCGCTTTAAAACGACATATAGCATGACTACATTTAATGAAAAATTTATTCAGAAATCATACATAAAAGTAAACAATATGAAAACCGAGATTATTTTTGCATCAACCTTTAAATTAACTGACACATAAAAGAGTATTTCCTAGTCTAAAATTAAGAAAAATTGTTTAAAAAGCAGAATTATCAAAAGAAATATTGCATGACTGAAAAATAAAAGTTTTAATGTTTTTTAACAGTATTTAATGTTTCCCTAACGAATTAAATTCGTTACTTGGCAGTATTTTTCTTTTTTAAAAGCTGAAAAATATTTAATGACTAACAAATTACTTTTTATTTCTTTTGGATTTTTCATTTTCTTAAAAAATAATAATTGTTGTAAAAAAAGAAAATACAGCACTAAAATGTTTTAAATAACGTTTAAGTTAATTTTAACATTTAATAAGTGCCGCTTAGTAAAATTAAAACTGTTTTTATTAAAATTTTCTTTTCAAATTCGAGATGTCTGAAAATTTTACATATGTCTAAAAATTTAAATTAGAGATATGTTTTGCCAAGATATGAGGACGAAGTATTATTTTAATCTCAAGCTAATACAAATGAAGCATGCATAGTTTTCAGATATATTCTGAAGGTTATTAGTAGTTCTAGAAATGTAATTAAAATGAACAATACGGAAGCTGAAACCTAAACTTGATATTATGAGAAAACAGATTAAATTCTAATTTGACGAATAGGGTTTCTTAACATACGAAATTCAAATATTAAATGAATCCTTGATTAAAAATTCTTTAATTATCAAAACAGAAGCTGTCAAACATAAATTCTCATTTAGATAATAGATTTTTCTAATTGAAAATCATATATTAATTTTTTTAAACGTCGGAATAAACTCATTTGTAGAACTATTAAAAAATGAAATATATATATAACTTAAATACATGAAATAAATGTTTGATCTACTTTTACTTAAAAAATCTGGTGTCAAGAAACCACACGACTTCCATTACCCACTATTTCACGTATTATAAGCAATTTTTAAAAATGTGATCAGAAGACATAAAAATGACCTAACAAATTTCCAATAAGAGAAAGCTGATATATATATAAAACTAATATATCTATATGAAAGCTGATATATGTAGGCATGTAAAACAGAGTTTACATAGCGAGTTTCAAAAAAAAAAAAAAAAATGGTAGAGTAATTTTTTGAAACACCAATTTCCGAGATCTAAAACGGACCTACCTAAGCAGGATTACTGTTAATTTTCCTGAAATAACTACGGAATACATGAGAAAAGATATCTGAAATGGATTTATGTAACAATTTTCAAGAAAATCGTTAAAGCCGTTTTTGAGATACCAACTTTTACCAAAACTTGGCATACTCAATTATTGACCGGAAAACAATAATTACTTATAAAATGATATTTAAAAGTTAGTTAATATGGCGAGTAGGAAAAAAATCTGTACAGCCGTTTTTAAAAAAACGCATTTGTGAGACCTGAAATTAAGCTATTTATACAGGGCGCCTATCAATTTTCCTGAACTAACCAACTATATCATTCGAAAGGACATCTAACAGAGTGTTTATGTAGCAAATGTGAAGAAAATCATTTGAGTAGTTTTTGAGAAACGGACTTACGAACCCACTTCCGGTTTTCCAGTTTTCATTAAAATTTGAAAAATTCATCTGTACACCAGTTCTGTCTTAATTCTGAAGTTTCGTAGCTGTAACTTTATTAGTTTCGGAGATATGATAGCCAGAAGATTCCTCAAACACGTACACACACATCCCAAGCAGCACCGAAACGTTCTCTGAACGTTCAAAAATTGTTCTGCAAACACGTTCTATGAACGTTCACTCTGAACGTGTTATAGACGTCTATTTGTCCATCTTGAAGACGTACAATAGTACGGTTCAGAGAACGTTCAATGAACGTGTAACTATCACCATCGGTGTTATAGAAGCGTTCTGAGAACGTTCTATGTATACGGTCTCAGAACGTTCTAAACGTTTTTAAAACGTTATACACATTTTCAGAACGTTCTAGAAAACGTACTGTAAACGTTCTTAAATAGTGTAGTAACGTTCTGAAAACGTTCTATACACACGTTCTCACAACGTTATGTAAACAATTTTTGAACGTGCTAAAAATGTATTTTATGTATAATAAAATGGAAGAACTCGCAACAATTGTTTCGGGTCGAAAGAAGACACGACCCTTCGTCAGACGAACATAGTAGGCACGAGTGCTGCAAATACAAGAACTACGCTACAGTTTTTTTTGCAGCACTCGTGCCTACTTTGCTCGGTTGATGAAGGGTTATGTCTTTTCTCGACCCGAAACAATTGCTTCGAGTTCTTGAATTTTATAGTGTCTATTCAATTTTATCAGTGTCTGTTATTTTGTTTACTTATTTTTTTTTCATTCCTTTCCTTATTTATCTTTTCTTTTCTTTTTTTTTTTTTTTTTTTTTTTTTTTTTTGTGTGTGTGTGTGTAATTTTTATCTTTTTTTTTTTTTTTTTCCCATGAAAAAAATTGTATTAGTATTATGAAATTTTACATACATGCATTGAAATATGGTATAACAAAAGATTGGTATAACAAAGTATTTTGAATATTCTGGATAAATATTTGATTTCAAAAACAAATAAATAAATAAATTCAAGATTTGGAATATTTTGAAAAATTTTAAGATATATGCCTCCTGCTAACCAATTACTATCCCCCCCCCCCCTAGATTTTGCATTATTATAATTTAACAATATACTATATTTGGATATTAATTTTAATAAGTTAAGCAAAAAAAAAAAAAAAAAAAAAAAAAAAAAGATATACATATATATATATATATTATATGTCTAAATTTTGAAACTTACTGCAAACTTTTGGCATTCAAACTTAGAACTATTTTTAAAACTTTAACTTATCAATGATTTCACAAATTAATATCTAGATCTATTGATAAAGAGTAATAATGTACAAATGATGGGAGAAAATAAAAGATTTAAGAGAAGTATATAAAATAAATAAATAAATAAATAAAAATTATTAATTAATTAATTAATCTATTTATTTTTTTAATTTAAATTGATTTTGTGAAGTTTTAATATACTTAACATTTTCATTTCTCAAAATATGCGAATGTAAAATTTAAAGTATTGATTTAAAGTTTATGAATTTTACTTACAAATTCATTGAAATATAACAATATACAATATGATAAAATTTCTTGAAAATCCTTTAAATATAAAATAAATAAATTTTGAAATTTAAAATATTTTATAAATTTTTAGAGAACCGGCTGCTAACATTTTTTTCCTTCATTTTACAACATTACAGTGTAACAATAAAATCTAAACAAGTATACTTAAATATATCTAACATTAAGCTGAAATAATACAAAATCGAATGGGGGGGGGGGGAAATTAAAAGGTAGTTAGCATGAAAAATTAAAAAAATTAAAGTTTTTAAATTATTATTATTGTTGTTATGCAAAACTGAACAAATCCTACGCTCGACATATGAAAATTGTCTAAAAGAAACTTATCTGTTAGGATTATCAAGTGTATCCAAATGTCATTAAGAAGTCTTAAACCAAACGCAATGAAGACTGAAGGCAGAAAAATGTACCGTTATCTATCTTAGACTTGGACCTTGGAGTTCGTGCTTCCGTCTGGCAACCCAATAAAAATATCACAGTTTGGCGAGTGTTTTCGTTTTTTTTTTTTTTTTAAGATTCAAGATTCGGCAAAATATATGTCACTTTTATATTATTATTGGGAAAGGAATTTATTTTAGTTACATTTATTATTTTTATGAAAAATACAAAACTCAAAATTTTTATTCAGATTTTTTTTTTTTTTTTTTTTTTTTTAATATATATTACGTGTTATTGTGTATCTATTTAATAATATTTTACAAAATAATTGACGTTTATTATGAAGTAAAATATAAAAATTTGATCGTAACTAAAATAATCGCATGCTTCCTTTTATGAATCAATTACAATAAATTACAGGAAATGTTAAACTAGTGTCTTGTGACTATCACACAATTCTTTTCTTTATTTTCTAATACAATTCACATAGTTTAGATCAAATCACGCATTTTACATAGTAAAATTGAAAAATAAAATAAAATAAATAAATAAATAACATTAATAATAAACTTTATATATATATATATATATATATATATATATATATATATATATATATATATATATATATATATATATATGTATATGTATATATATATGTATATATATAATATCGATAACTTTTTTACATAATCACAGATAATTAATACAACCGTTCGTTTTAAAAGATATCAAAGAGTAATTTTGAAAAAATATTATAAAAATTTACGCACCCGAGGAGGGGGGGGGGGGTTGCTATTCCCCTTGTTAAAAATCTTCGTGTTCACCGTTAATATTTTTAAAAAATCAGTTTTACAATCAACTAAAGAAATCCCTATTGTGCGTCTATTATAAGAAATTTTCTCCTCTATTGTAATATTAAAAATTTTGAAAAAATAAATAACAGCGCGACCTGTTGAGCGTTATATGTTAAAAAAATAAATAATAATAATCTTGTGTGTCACTCACACGATTTTCTCTTACCCTGAAATTTAATACTATAAATACAGGTTGGAGATTAAGAGGTAAGATAACGATGTTATGTAAACCTATGTTAAACAATTCAAATTAGGCTTCAGAAGAGTTTTATATGATAATTAATTCTGTGTGGGCCTCAACCCCCCGTTTCATTAATGCACCTAGATTTATATACAATTTAATTCGGTTATTAAAAAATAATTCTGTTTTTAAAAAATAATTTATTAAAATTATTGTTTAAAAAAATTATCTTTTATGATAATGCAGACGATTTCCATATTAGAGAAGTAGTATAACACTAAATATCCAAAAAAAGTCCATTTTATCCTCAATATTAAAAAAAAAAAAATATATTCTAAGTTTTTTTTTTTTTTTTTTTTTTTTTTTTTAAATTATCGCAGATCGATGGTTCAACCATTCGTTTTAAAGGTATTGGCGAGCTCTTTTGAAAGATACCCATCATGAAAATTTACTCCCCTCGAGGGGGGACTTCTCCCCCCAGAGGGGAGGCGAGGCTCCTACATACACAATTTTTTTCCCAGTTGACTATCTCAAAACAAAAAATATATATTTGTTTCATTTGGTTTAGTGCAGTCTATAGACGTTAAACTATAGTCTATAGACGTTAAACGTCTCCTGCAATTTCCCCCATAGACGTAATGTATTAGAATTCTCTTGATTGTCCCTGTACACGAACCATTTGCTTGATCTTAACGAAAAGCTTACTGTAGCATCCCTATATGATACACATTTAGAATATCAAGTTTGGAATGTCTGCTACTATTTGTTCTTGAGATATGCTGATTACAGACAGATACACACACAGACACACATACACACACAGACACACAGACATACACACAGACTATTTGCTAAAAACATGATTTTCATATTCAGGGGACCTCGAAACGTGTAAATATAACAAAATCTCACTTTCGAAAATTTGACCCAAAAACAATACTTTCTCTACCTTATGGGTAAGAGAAAGTATTAAAAAGAGGTAATAATTACTAACTGATATCAAGGTGGAGCTAAATATAAGTTTTCAGGAAATTCTGTTCATTAGTTTTTGACCTAGAGTTGACACAAAATTCTTATCACACATATCCAAACACACAGACAAACTGGCATTTTCTAAGAAATATCAATTTTTTATTAGAATATCTTAAAAAGGGAAAAATCTATCGAAACGCGGGAGCCAAAAATATTTACGAATCAAACCTTTCTTCTTTTTATTATAGAAGAAAGTAATAAATAAATAAGGAAAACAAAATTTTTAGCTACTTTTTTTTATTGTTTCAGCTTCTAAATTTACAATATCATAGATTATTTACAACGTATGATCACTTCACTGTTTATTATTATTATGTTTGTTACTTACATAAGAAAAAAGCAGTAGATTTGTAAAATGTTTAACTTCCGATTTTCGATAAATATACACGTTTTGTGACTTCTGAGTATGATTTGTTTTTTTTTTTTTCGCTTGAAAATGACTGTGAGTTCGTTAAAAAATAAAGAAATATATAAAAATAAATAAATGTGTACGCGGTTTCTCACGAAGCAATTGACGCAAAGTAACATAACATTTGAATGGACCGGGAATTAAATTAGTGCTTATTAGCTTTTAAGATATTATCGTGCATTATGTGGCGCTGATATAATGTGATCCCATATAAGGAAAGGTTGTATCACAACTTGTATGATACATAAATTCACTAAAGTTATATATGAGATCAGCATTATGTAAATCTCTGCTGATTCAATTTGGGTGCATATAGGTCGACAGGTGCCTCTGCTCTGCTGCAATTTAATCTTGTTAACGGGGAGGCAGTATATCAGTTTCTATGATATTTAAAGGCATCACATTTCGTTTGTGAGATGGCTATTGTAAAGTTAAATAAATTAATTTTCCATATCGTCTATGTTAGGTGGTACGTTGAAGTTTTACCCGTTCAGTTAAAATTTTATTTCAATGTTTGTCATTTAAACACCACAAACTTGGTATGTGAAAAATATATTATTAAAATTTATTCTGATTGAATTCGGATATAAATTGGCAAACAAGTTGTGCTGCTATTACTTTTTACGATTTCTAGATGTCCACATTTCAGCATCTATTGCAGAAAATTACACGAAATTACATACAGTCAAACTCCGATATAACGCCCCCCGAAATACCGCCAAACCCGTTTAACCGCCACATGTATGGGTGAACAAATCTTCTAAATAGGGACTTTAATGTAAAGTATCCGTTATAACGCCAATTCGATATAGCGCCAATCAACATTTTCCAAAAAATTATAATTTTTTGTTAAAATTAGCATTTTTTTTTTTTTTTTTTTCAAGTCAAGCGCTATGTTTATTGCCGCTCTTTTGACATATTCCAACTCATTGTATCATGGGCTGATAAAACAGAGAAGAAATCTTTCTGCGGTAAGAGTTGTATTTTGTGATAAGAGGTCAGGAAAAATTAAATGCTATTATTTCAGAGTATGAACCTACTCATGTCTATAATATGGATGAAACCGGTTTATTGTATCGTTTGCAACCCGATAAAACAATATCAATTAGATCTGTTAGAGAATGTAAGGCAATTAAAGATCGTGTCTCGCTTGTGTTTTACCCGAATGTTGATAGATCAGACAAACGACCATAAACTGTTATTGGTAAATCTGCTGAGCGAAGATGCTTTAAAAATTTCAATCCTGCTTTATATGTGGATTATGTGAATAACAATAAAGCATGGATGACTGCAATTTTATTGCAAAACTGGCTAGTAAATTTTAATACTGAAATGAGGAAGAAAAAGCGTCAAGTATTATTGATATTAGATAATGCATTCTGTCATAAAGTAACTCCAGTCAACGATATCCGATTTCATTTTTCACCTCCTGATTGCACTGGTGTTTTACAACCTTTAGATGCCAGAATCATAATTTTTTCAAAGCACATTATTGGAAATATCATATCAGACACATTGTTGTCCGTATCAGTAAAAATGATTTCTCTGCTCTTTCTCTAAAAGATTCGATTCTGTTGATGAAAAAAGCGTAGGAGGAAGTTTCTACGGAGACTATAGTTAACTGCTGGAGCCATTCAGGCTCAAAAAATAGTGAAAAATCTAATGATGAACTAAACACTGCAGAAATTAAAGATTTACAAGATGATATAAACAATTTAACTTGCATGTAGCATCCTCTCACTGCAGCTGAATATATTGATGTAGACAAAAATGTTCCAGCATTTGAAGAAATGAGTCAAGAGGAAATTGTTGGATTAATAACAAATAACGACCCAAATTCGGATTCATCTGAAGAGGAAGTTCAGATTGAAGAAGAAAAAATTAAATCTGACGAAGCAAAAGACTGCATTAACAAAAAAAAAAAAAAAAAAAAAAAAAAAAAAGGATATGATGTTTGATAATCTTTTAATTTTGGAAAAACACATTGAGCACACTTCCGTACCAAAAAAATTATAAAAAAAATACTCAAGCAAGTATTTTAAAACATTTTTCTCCTGCGTAAATATAATAACTACGCAGATCGAAATAAAATACTAGTTATCACATATTCAGTGCAATGATCCTCAAATTTTCTAATGCTTGTAATATAATGAGGTGGGAATATTTAATTTTATTTCATTTACACAGTTAGGATTATAAATCGATATAGCGCCAAATCCGTTATAACGCCATATTATTATGCGTACCGATGATGGCACTAAATCGGGGTTTGACTGTATATAAAAAGTTTATTATATGATAGTAAGTTGATTAAAATTCTGTAAATGCTAATCGTAGCTAACTTTGTTCATATAGAATGATATAAAAGAAAGTTTTGTGATATCCCAGCATAACTAATTTTGTATTATAGTTGTGTCACTCAACGAAAAAATAGTTATATTTTTATTGATACGAGAAAAAACAGAAATTATTTATTTTTTTATGATAAATTCCGTAATTAACAAAAGAGAAAAATAATTCGAATCTCATTGTTTATAAAAAAGTTTCCATCTCTTTTTCACTATATTGTTTAATTTAGTGATAAACCCTACAGTTAATGCCTTAAAATATGCTTGATTTCAAATGAAGAAGAAGAAATCTCCTGAAATCTATCTTTAGAGCTTTATATGGAAAATAAAAGTTTAAAATAGGTTATTTTTTAAATAGCTCTTATATTGCATAAAAATTTCGTGCACATTATATGCTGTGTAACAAAAAGTATAGAAAGAAAAAAAATTCATACTATTGAATATTTACAATGAGCAATTTCGATTTATATATCATATTTTTTCGGAAAATATTTGTGAGACCCTTTAAAACAATCATTAATATTAATCATAGCATATTCTACACGTTTTATTTTGCCAAATCGCAATACATATGCCAAAATGGTATACATTCCTGCTCCCGCTTAGTTTAGCAGATGTTCGCAGATTTTTAACACATGTGGCGGGATAATCTGCTGATTCTGCGAAATACAGTTGATGCAATAACATCCGCTTTTGATTCGAAAACTTTATACTATTTAAGCCTTAAATTTTTTTCTAAACTAGTATATTGCGGCCATTACAAATCTTTCTTTTATACTTTTTTGTACAAGTACATGATATTTATTAAAATTATTATTTACCAAAATTATTTTCTATGATGAATACAGACGATTTTCATCTGAAAGAAGTAAAACATTAAGCATACCATTAAAAAAAAAAAAAAAAATCTGTGGTTATACAGAAGATATCTTAGGAAATGTGTTTTATTAATAAAAAACGTAAAAAAATATTGATAATATTGTTTTAAATTTTCACAGATTTTTTAGGGCTCAAGCATTCGTTTTAAAGGTGTGGATGACTTTCTTTGCAAAACACACATTTTGAAATTTTAACCCATAAGAAAAAGCGATGCCCTACACAAATCACCCCCAGATTTTTTTTTTTTTTTTTTTTTTTAGTTGGCTGTTGCTATTGCACACACACGGATATATATATATATATATATATAAAGTAATAGAAATTAAGCTATTGTTTTTCCGTTAACGAAATTAAATTACAATATACCAGCGCCACCTGTCGATCGATATGCACCCAAATGGAATCAGCAGAGTTTTATATGATATCAATATTCCATATCAAGTGTGTGCATTTATAATGAAGTGCATTTGTAAGTGTTATTGTATTTATAATAATTTATATCACAAAATCTGAAAAATTGCTTTATGTTAGCGGGATTAAATTGCAGAACAGCAGCGCCACCAGCTGACCAATATACGCTTCTAAATTAGATCAGTGTAATTTTACGTAATATCTTGCTTACATGTTAAGTTTGGTACATTTATACACCGTAGAATCTGAGATATAACTTCCCCGATTTACAAAATAGCATCGCCACCTTTCATTCAATACATCCAAAGACAAATCATCAACAATTTAAGTCAAGATCCAACGAAATACCAAATTTTGTGAAATTCCGTTCATTGGTTTGTGAGATACAGAGTCCACAAAATTCTTACAATACACACACAAAAAGACGGACACGCAGATTGAATTTTTCTGAATCTTTTTTTGTCGAATTGTGTCCTAGATATCTCAATACTGTATAAACTGCTGGAAAACCAGAAGTCAGAAATTTTCAATTATAAAATACTTTTTTCTCAGAAAAAAGTAGAAAAACTATTTTTTTAACTTAATATACCTCTGCTAAAATTTTATGAAACAAATAATGTTTAGTATCTGAAAAAAAAAAAAAAAAATATTTTATTAAATTCAAAAAATAAAATTATAAATACAGTACTTAAATTTTAATTTTTTTTTCCTATTACCTCATCACTATTACCATTCTTCACTAACATGTCAACAAAACGTAAAACTAAAAATAAGGCAACATAAACACAGAAAAAGGCATTTTGTCATATTCGTTATAACCACACTGAGACAGAACGTGTTACGACGGTGATATACTAGAACGTTTTTCTTAGAACTAGAATTGTACGTTTTATAGATGGTACCAGGGGTGCAGAATATGTCCGAACGCCCGAACGAGGTTCGGGGGAAATTTTGAATATTTTTTTTAAGTGAAAATAAAAATGTAAATCAAAAATAACAATTTGCTACTTTGAAGTGCTTATACACTAACAGCGATATTTTTGTGTTACACTGTATATTTATTCTCTTAAAGATTTATTACATAGAACAAATGACTTTGTATAGCAAAGTAGATTTTTGCATTATTGAGGGAAATTTATACTGTGTTTGGGGGAAATTTCCGAGGTTTGAACATTTTCTGCATCCCTGGATGGTACAAAGCAAACCTTTTCAAAACGTTCTAAATAATACTATTTCTGAACGTCTAATAGAACGTTCTTTTGACACGAAACACCGTGTTTGAACGATTGTAACCGTTATTAGACGTTCACAGAACGTTCCCGTGCTACTTGGGATACACTGACCAATTACCAAAAACTACTTTTTTGGACTGAGGAGACCTTAAAACATGTACATCAGATGAAATCTCGATATCGAATTTTTGGACCGAATACAATACTTCCATTACCTATGGTAGTCGGGTAATGGAAGTAAAAATACAATACAAAGCAAAGAAAAATTGAAAAATTCATATTAAAGAACTTTAATTCATGCAATGTATTAATTTCTCATCATACTGTAGATATAGCATAACTTAACTTATGGTATAATTTATGTATTTATAAAAATTTTCCATCTCAGGTTTTTTTTTTTTTTTTTTGACATTTTTACACGTTTTAGAGGTATGAAGAACCAGAAAACTACAAAATCGATGAGATGTCCATCTTTAAGGTTGTCATTTTACTTCATTAGTTTGCTAATCTGTGTACACACTATCTCAAAAACGAATAATCGAAATATGATCGCACTGGTATTAAAATATTACTTATGATACTGGAAAGAACTCTTTATTTTCACAACATGTTAATTTGAAAATTTCGTAACTTATCCGAAATTTACGACTTTTTTAACATGGGAGAATAGGGCAGAATTTCGCACTGTTAGGATTTTTTTCATCGTAAAATATGTCGGATAGGTTTTAATGTATTGTTTATGATACCGGCATGCACATCATTGACTATAATTATCCTACTTTAAAAACTTCCTAAGTTACGATTTTCTTCATGTGGGAGAATACGGCTAAATTTCGAATAAAGATGCATTATAAGGAATATTTTCATCTTAAATAAATAAGATCAGTTTTTAAATATCATTTATGATATTGCTGTGAACATTATTAGATAGTAAGTTTCTGCTTTAAAATTTCCTTTAATTATTCAGAAAAAACAAAACAAAATAACATGACAAAATATCGCAGTATTTCACATAAATTTTCATCATTGGAATTATTGCTTTTGAAACGAGTATGTTGTGGCCACCACAAGATTTTCTTCTATATTTTCCTATACAAATTCATTTAGTTAAGATATTTTATTAAAACTATTATTTTCTAAAATTATCTACAATCCACGATTTTAATGAAATGCTCGCCCTCTGGTGGGCTAAGGTAAAATTACAATTAACAGGAATAGCTTTCGGCTTTCGTCGAGACGCCATTGCTTGCTGTATATTCGATGTTTATTTTCACTTATATTTATTGAATAAAAATGAATAAATCCGGTAAAAAAGATAACACATACTGCTGTGTGTCACAGTATAACTCCAAAGGATCAAGAAATCCAGAATTAAGCTTTCATTTATTTCCAAATGACAAATTTAAAATTTCAGTTGCTTCGGCTAAAGGAAGTAAAGAATTAATCAGATGATTTGAAACTAATATTTGTTCAGCTTCAGTTAAACATCTACTTCCGATTGAACTTTGAATAAACTGAAATATTTATTCCAAAAGCAATCGATTTTCCATGATGTAATGGCGGAGAAATTATAGCACGAATATTAAGTAGTAACACAAATAGAAGAATAATAAATACACGTGGCTATTATATTTACTAACAACAAAAGTTGGAAAAGCGCCATCTATCGATCATTACAAACGCGGATAATAAATGTAGACGATTTCCATCTTAGAGAAAACTAAAACTAAATATAAGAAAAGAAAGACAGTTTTATTCTCTATAAATAAACTCTTAAAAAATGCATTTTTATAAAAGTTATCCCATATATGAAGTTTCGTACAGTTATAAGCCATAGATGTTGAGATATAGCTTTCCTGTTCTCGAAGAAAATTGCAGTATAGCAGGGCCACCTATTGGCTGATATGCATCCAAATTGAATCAGCATAATATCTCCTAATGGCAACAGCTATTATTTCACCACTATTTTTTTTTTTTTTTTTTTTTTTTTTTAGGAAATAAACATTTTAAACAACATTAATATTTTATTTTTATTTTTTTTAATCAGTGCTTTTAAAAGATGAAAAATAAAATATTTCTATAATAACATTAGAATGTTAATTTCCAATTTTATGAATTAAATATACATAATCACTCTGTGGTACTTTGATACTTGCTTTTCCTTGTTTAACAAGAATGTTCGTCTAATAAGTTGTACTAAATGAATCTCATTAAATACCACAGCACATGATTTATTATTTTGACTAAATGTTTTTAAATTAAGAATATTTTCTTTCTTTATATGCATTAGAAGTTATTGTACATTTTTTGAATAATATAAGGCGAATTTTTAGATTTACATCTTTTTTTTTTTTTTTTTTTTTTTTATCATTATTAAAAGGTTTTTTTTTTTCCCCTTTTTTTTTTTTTTATCATTATTAAAAGGTTTTTTTTTTTTTCCTTTTTTTTTTTTTTTTTTTTTTTTTCAAGAAAAAACGGGATAGTGTGAAGGAAATATTAAAAAAAAAAATGAAAAAAGTCATTCTTATTCCCATTTTTACTGTCTTCTATATTCAATAAAAGAAAGCATCGGTTTTGTAAAAAAATTTGACCGCAGGTTTTTGACAGATTTACACGTTTTTAGAGACCTAAAAGACGATTAGATTTTTTTTTTTTTTTTTTTTTTTTTAAGTCGGTCTCTCTTTCTGTGTCTGTGTGTTCTGTGACAAAATTTTGTGGCAACTGTATCTCACGAATTACTGCACAGAATTTCATACAAATTGATATGTAGTTGCATCTTGACATAAATTAGTGCCTACCAACTTTTGATGCAAATCGTCCAACAGATGGAGTTGTCATCTTGCTTTTTTTTTTTTTTTTTTTTTTTTTAACATGGCGGTATAAAGCAAAATTTTGTATAAATGTGCAAAAAGAGAATTATTTTTTTAAGAATAATTCTGAAATTAAAAAGAATTATTTATAATAGTCATAGTCAACTAGGAAAATCTTTTTGCGTATGTGAACCATCGATCCGCTATAATTTAAAATAAAGTTATCGATTTTTTTTTTTTTTTTTTTTTTTTTCATTTTTAACAGAAAAAAGGCAATTTTTTAGACATCGTTGTTGAATATAAAATCAACATTCTTTCGACATTTAATGTTATATTTCTCTAGAATGAAAAATCGTCTGCAATTATTATGGAAGATAATTGTGATAAATAATATTTTTAATAAATTATTTGTACTAGGTAAATTTGTATAAGAACATATAGAAGAAAGTTATCTGGCGGCCACAGCATACTAGTTTTATAATAAAATTATTTTTCTTGAAACAATGAAATATAACAAAAACAAAATAAGATGAACATAAAATATCCGAAAATCAAATTTCTGAAGCATTATTAATGAATAAATAAACAAAAGAAAGAAGGAAGATCATTAAATGCAAAAGATTATGACATACAAACCTAAATCGGAAAACAAAACATTCTGCAAGATATATCCAAACTCAAAATATCTTTTATAAGATTAAATCAATAAATAAGTAAGTATGAGAGGAAATAGTGGAAGATAAAGCAGTCAGATATATCATATATTCAGACTATCTTATTATTAGAAAAAATTATCTTTAAAAATTTTATTTTTTTTCATTCATTCTTTTTTTTTTAGCATGTATACAGTAAAATAATAATAATAAACACAATAATTATTCTAAAATAAATAAATAAAATAAACTTAAAAAAATCCAACTACAAGGAAAATGCATGGCAGTGAAATAATTTCAAAAACCCCAGAAGATAGTAAAAACGGAATTCGAGTATAAATACAAAATAATCGATTATGTTTTAAAAAATAATAAACATTAATTTTTTCTAATGTTAATAACACTAGACGGCATGTATCTATAAAACTTTTTTTTTTTTTTTAACAAATTTAAATAGCTCCGTATATATTAGTGGATTTTTATAATTGTACTATACTTCCAAAAATATTCAAAAATAAATAAATAAAATAAAATAAAATAAAATAAATAAATAAAATAAAAAACAAAATAAAAAAATTCCATAATCCTATAAAGCTAATCTGGTGTGATACTCATATGATGATCTATTTGAACATTTTCAATGAATTTTAAATAAAATTTCAAAAGAGATTTAAACAGTTCTATTTAATGTCAATTTTTGTGTGAAGGGAGGTAGAAGCCCCCTAAGTCCTCATTTAAATTTTGTAGCTACTGTGATATGGAAAATCACATATTCTTTCTTAAAATTTAATTGCATTTAACTTCTTAAAAGTATTTATTTCCTGAATATGTGATTTTCCATATCACAGCTATTTTCATGAAATATTAAATGCTGTTATTACATTTTAAAAGTTATTTTGAATTATTCTGAAAATTGTCATCCACACACTGTAAAATAATAATAATAATAATCCTGTTATATTACAAAAAATTTCTGTCAGCAAACTTGTCAGAAAATACTTTTATGTTATTCGAAAAATACGTTCACAAAATTTTTCTATAACAGAACAATACACAGGACATTTGACACAACAGAATTTTTCCGTAGGTGAAACCGTAAAGATTGTCGAATTACATAAAATACTTGAAGAAAATAATAACAATCCTGTTAAATTACAAATTAATTAATTAATTAATTAATTAATTAATTTTAAAAAAATCTGTCAGCAAACTTGCCAGAAAATATTTTTATGATATTAAAAAAATACGTTCACAAAATTTTTCTATAACAGAACAATACCCAGGACCTTTGACACAACAGAATTTTTCCGTAGGTCAAACCGTAAAGATTGTCGAATTACATAAAATACTTCAGGAAAATAATAACAATCCTGTTAAATTACAAAAAAATAAAATAAAAATTAATTAATTAATTAATTAATTAATTAATTAATTTTAAAAAAAATCTGTCAGCAAACTTGTCATAAAATGTTTTTATTCTATTCGAAAAATACGTTCACAAAATGTTTCTATAACAGAACAATACCCAGGACATTTGACACAACAGAATTTTTCCGTAGGTCACACCATAAAGATTGTCGAATTATATAAAATACTTCAGTTCTACCAGCCAGGATCAAACCAGAGTCCATCGCATTGTAGGTGACGATATTACCTCTCATAATTTATTTTACTACTTAGTACTTCACACTTCTGCTTTGATACCAATTTACAGTACGCAAAACAGAAAAAACATGTAACCACTAAATAAAACCTGTGTCAATGCACTGTGAAAAATAGGTTCTTAAAAATAAGTATATATTGTCTCAAAATAGAACGAAACAATATATACTTAAATTTGAAAACCCATGTACTTATTTTTGAGCATACTGACATGCTTAAAAATGGGGTTGACCAATAAGAATCCCAATATCCCCATGTTTGACATGTCAATGTACTAAAAAATGAGTACATGGGTTTTCAAATTTAAGTATATATTGTTTCGGGGCTATTTTGAGACAATATATACTTATTTTTAAGAACCTATTTTTTACAGTGTGGTTACAAGTTTTATCTGGTTGCAGAAAAGAAAGTTTCTTTTAAAAGTTTCTTCAAATTTTTATGTAGGAAATTTTCTATTTTTACAGAAAATTTCTATTCTTTAACATAGTGTTTTACAGTATGCCACATTTTTAAACGTAATTCGAATAATTCTGTGTAGCTCTTATGTTATCATAAATTTAATACTAAAATACTCTACTTAAATAAAATTGTACAAACTGTACTTAAATTTAGCGCAGAAAAAAATGGTAAGACAATCTAAATTGAGCCCTATGTATCAAAATTCTTTTATGTGACCCTGCAAACGGAAGATGAAAGTTTTCTGTATACCGTATCTATGTGAAACATTCTTTTGTTCCTTTAAAATAATTTATCAATGTCCATTTTATTTGCTGTTGTCCAAAAATGTTAAACTACATCCACGAGAAATTTTTCCTGATAGATGTAATGTATTTGAATTCTTATATAAGTGTCTGTATTAACACAATTTTTCCTATCTCAATGAAAATTGTTAAGTAATATTAAGAGTACCAAGTTTAGGTTTCTTGCTGATATGTGTTTTGAAGTTACACTGATAACACACATGTGCAGACCATACATTAAAAACTTGAATTTCGGATTCGCAGGGCCCCAAAACGTGCATATATAGCAAAAACTAAATTTCGAAACTTGGACCAAAAAAATTATTTTGTCTGCTATAAATGAGTAAGAGAAAATTAAAAATTCGAAAACTACGCAATCTTGCCTATTTTTCCTACACCCATCAAATGATTTACACATACAGGTACTTAAAAAAAAAAAAAAAAAAAAAAAAAAAAAACTTGCAAAAGCAATCTTCTCGAATGAACAGCTGTTTTACATTTCGCTCATCATTGCTTATTCAACCTCAAAACCTATCTTTACAGTTAACTATAAAATAATGTTTAATGGAACAGAAAATTTATTTCACTAGCATACATACTTACAGCAAGCATTTTTATTAACGGCCCTCTTCACTTGGAAAAAATTCCGAAGTCGGCTGAAAACAGATAAAAAGTGTCCCACGTGGTTTTGACAGGAGGTGTTAACTAAATTGAGAAGATTGACTGACTCACTGACGAATCGTTGACTTTGTGGATGAATAAATCAAAAATCAGCTACGTCCTTACTTGCGGTTTTGCTCAAGCTTCGTTTTGTTTTGACTATTTCTTTATTTTCTTATTTTTGTGTTACTTTTTTTTTTTCTTTGTCATTTTCACCTGACATCAAACAACTTTCTACATTTAATCTTATCTATTTATATGTATTTTAATAACGTAGCCCGACCCGACGAAGTATTTTATTCTATATTCAGCCCGTTCTAGGCTTTCAGTAGTTGTATCGGCGAATTCTGTAACAATGAAATTTAAAAAAAGTAAATATTCTTTATAATTAAACTTGCAGTTTGATATAATTAATTTAACTAAAATATAACAAAGATATATAACATTATAACATTACTGATATATAGAGATGGGTTATCTGCACTCTGGAGCTCAGACTACTGAACGCAGAGCTGGACAGGGTCAGGATGTGCGACAGGTCGTGACCTTCGGGATCGTATTTCGAAGATCACGGACAGGTGCGGTCGCACAAATCCTCGAGCTCTGTTTTCTAAAGAAAGTGTACTTGTGTTGTTATTTATATACGTGTCTCTTTATACAAGTCAAATTTTTTATCAGTAGTATAATATATAAATAGCATTGAATTATAGTGCCTACATTTATTTAAAAATCTGGTGTGAAACAACCACACGACTTCCATTACCCACTCTTACACGTATTATATGCAATTTTTGAAGATAATGTTATCAGAAGACATGATATTGTCCTAATGAAATAGACACCTAAAAATTTTCCGGTAATGGAAAATTAATTAATACACGTGTAAAAACATAAAGAGCACAGCGATTTTTTATTATTATTATTATTTTTTTTTTTTTTAAGAAAAAGAAAGGGGAAGAAAATTGGTTGAGTTTATTTATTTATTTGAAACACCAAGTTTCGAGATGTAAAACTGATCTGTCTGATCAGGATGACTATTAATTTTCCTGTGGTAACCAAGTAAAGCATGAGAAAGGATATCTAAAATGGGTTTATGTAACAATTTTCAAGAAAATCGTTAGAGCCGTTTTTGAGATACCGATTTTTACCAAAGCTTGACAAAATTAATTGTTGGCCAGAAAACAGCAATTATATGTAAAAGGATATTTAAAAGAGGGTCAATATGGCAAGTTTGAAAAAAAAATAATACAGCCGTTTTGACAGGAAGCATTTGCAGGACCTGAAATTCAGCTATTTGTACAGGACGCCTATCAATTTTCCTGAACTAACCAACTATATCCTTCGAAAGGATATGTAATAGAGTGTTTATGCAGCAATTTTAAAGAAAATCGTTAGAGCTTTTTTGAGATATGGACTTACGGCCTCACTTCCGGGTTCAGATGTCCCACTTCCGATTTTCCAATTTTTACCAAAATTTGAAAAGTTTATCTGTACACCAGAACTGTTTCAATTCTAAAGTTTCGTAGTTCTGTCTTTATTGGTTTCCGACATATAATAGCTAGAATATTCTCCACATACATACATACACGAACAGACCAATTGCTAAAAACCATTTTTTTGAACTCAGGACACCTTAAAACATGTAAATCAGCTGAAATCTCGATATCGAATTTTTGGATCAAATACAATACTTCCGTTACCTATGGTAGTCGGGTAATGGAAGTAAAAATAAATAAAATACAAGACTCTTATTAATGTGTCTTGAAACTTGCCAGTCTTGATCAACTTTACAAGTAGCAGTCACATACCAATTTCAAAATACCCAATTTGAATTTCCCGAAGTTATTTAAGTTATGTTGATACAGGGTTGTTCGTTTTTTTTTCCATAATTGAAAAACCTGGTTAAAACCGTCCCAGATAAAATACCATTTCGTCCACTTTTATTCACTATTAATTATTTGCGAGTAGTAAATTAAAAATTATCTTTATTCTTTCAATTTATAAAAAAAAAAAAAAAAAAAAAACATTTTTTACTTCCATTACCCTACTACAGTGTGTAATGGAAGTATTTGTATTCGGTCTGAAAATTCGATATCGAGATTTCACCTGATTTACACGTTTTAAGGTCCTCTGAGTCCAAAAAAGTGGTTTTTGGCAATTGGTCAGTGTGTGTGTGGGGGGGGGGGGGATCTTCTGGCTATTATGTATCGGAGACTAATAAAGATAGAACTACGAAACTTTAGAATTGAAACAAGTTTGGTGTTCAGATGAATTTTCCATATTTTGGAGAAAATTGAAAAACCGAAAGTGGGACATCGGAAACCGTAAGTGGGACCGTAAGTCCGTATCTCAAAAACGGCTCGAACGATTTTCTTCAAATTTGTTACATAAACACTCTATTAGATGTCCTTTCGAATGATATAGCTGGTTAGTTCAGAAAAATTGATACGCGTTCTGTATAAATAGCTCAATTTCAGTTTTCGGACGCGCGTTCCTTAAAAACCAGCTGTACGGATTTTTTTTCAAACTCGCCATATTAACTCACTTTTAAATATGCTTTTGTATGTAATTATTGTTTTCCTGTCAATGATTGAGTTTTGGTAAAAGTTGGTATCTCAAAAACTGCTCTATCGATTTTCTTGAAAATTGTTATATAAATCCATTTCTTTCTTGTGTATCACGCAATTATTAGAGGAAAATTAACAGCTACCCTGTTTAGGTAGGTTAGAAGCTTAGGTAGATCTCGAAAATTGGTGTTTCAAAAAATAACTCTACTACCAGGGATGGAACACGGGCGCAGAATTCATACCGGAATCTGTTTAAGAAATTTCTCCACCTATAATATCGTTGATTCAAGAGGTAGAAAATTTTCTTATATTGATAGTGGTATGAATTCTGCGCCCGTGTTCCATCCCTGTACTACATATATATATATATATTTCTAATTTTTTACCTCGCTTTATGTAAGCTTCGTTTTATATGTCTCTACATGTGTATAAAGTTTATCTTACCCAGAAAAATGTTAGGTTTCTACTTCTTTAGGTCACTTTTATATCTTGTGATCATATTATCTCCAAAAAATGCATATAATATGTGTAATAGTTTGTAATGGAAGTCGTGTGGTTGTTTCACACCAGATATTTTATTAATATGTTTGTATAATCAATTTGAATTTTTCAAAATAGACATGGAATAAGCAAAATTTACAATATTTAATAAACGAAATATTTGTATTTTTCTAAGAGTGGATGTAAAGGTATATTTTATATCTTGAATTTCAATCCTCCACTTTTTCCCTCCATTGTTTACAACTACATTGTCATTTCCTCTCTCATAGACACATATACCTTTTAAAAATTAGTTATTAAGCATGATGAAATTAAATGATTCACGTACCGTTCATGCAATTTTTTGCTTTCCGAAAATACATACGTAAGGAAATCATTGTAATCGTGACAAAATTCTGACTTTGTGATGTTGGCGTATCTACATGTTTTGAGGTCCCATGAGTTAATTTTTACTATTTTCATGATGATGATGATGATGATGTATGTGTATGTATGTGAGTGATCCCAATATCATCTAAATGCTTTTTTTCGAAGGGTAGGCAAAAAACCAGGTTTTTTTTAGGAAAAAAAAAACTTTTTAGGTTGATTTTTTTTTTAAATCGACCTATTGCAACCACTTCGTTTATCTATATATTTATCTGTCTATCTATAATAAAATTTGTCATTACGATAACTCTCGAAATAATACTCCAAATCGAACCAAATTTGCATTGCTAACTGATCTTATAAATATCTTGGATGAGTACGGTAATGTACTTGGATGAGTTTGTTTTCAAGTGGCGGCCACTTGAAAATTTCAAACCCACATTGTGAAAAGTGTATTTAAAGCCAGATTTGTTTGTATTTTAATGTAAATATACATAACATAAGGGTTTCGATGAACTTTATTAATGAACTTTATCCGCCCTTTTTATTAAAATGGCGGGTATCTTAAGTTAAGCGGGGCCACTTGAAATCAAGATACCACTTGAAAATTTAAAATTATGATAACTTCCAAATAATACTCCAAATCGAGCCAAACTTGGACAGTGAACTTATCTGATAAATAACTTGTGTGAGTTTGGTCAAGTTGCTCCGTCATTTTGTTTTCAAGCGAAGTCCACTTGAAAATTTCAAATTTAAATTGTAAAAAGAGTATTCAGAATTTGTTTCTATTTGGATGTATACATAGACCATAAAAGTGTCTCAATGAAGTTTATTAATGAACTTTATCTGCCATTTTTAATAAAGTGGTGGATATCTTAAGTTAAGCAGGGCTACCATCACATGAAAATTTAAAATCACGATAACTTCCGAAATAATACTCCAAATCGAACCAAATTTGGACAGTTTCTTAACTTATTTTATGAAGATCTTGGATGAGTTTCTTAACCTAGTTGCAGCGGCATTCTGCTTTCAAAAAAATTTCAAATTCGAATTGTAAAAAGCATATTCCGA
The DNA here is from genome assembly GCA_963930645.1 of Salticus scenicus. NCBI lineage: Eukaryota > Metazoa > Arthropoda > Arachnida > Araneae > Salticidae > Salticus > Salticus scenicus. The sequence goes on from OZ005653.1 coordinate 275,639,281, forward strand.
ATTTGTTTGAATTTTAATGTATACATAAACCAAAAAATGTCTCAATCAAATTTATTAATGAACTTCATCCGCTATTTTCAACAAAGTGGCAGATATCCGTATTATCGTAAGGGAAAAACATAGATATAAAATACGAAAAAAAAATCTTCTGTCATCGGTAGAGTAATCAATCCGGGTCCGCACTGACTGCGACAGCGTACAAGCCTGCACACAACGCGCATATTCGCCCACCGTTCCCGAGCCTCTTAATTGTTTTACACTTTCAAAAATATCCACAATCGTTTTATCAGGCTTTTAAACCTAATAATACTAAATCCCAACGTTCTATCTAATTTCTTATTTTTGCCCCTGCGCTGGTCTTTCCCGCCCCTCATAATAATTCTACACTTTCGTAAATATCCGCAATCGATATATCGAACCTTAAAACCTAATAATACTATTTTTGAACGTTTAAACTCTAATTTCTATATTTTTGCTCCTTCGCCCCCACCCCCTCCCTCCTTCCCGTCTATCCTAATACTTTTTCTCTTCTCTTCAGGAAATGTAATCGATTTGTAGGTCCCCAAAACAAACACGTACCAATTTTGTACGGTTTAAATCTATTTCTATTGTTTTGCCCTTAGCCCTTCGCCCTTTCCTTCCCGGCTCTCCTAAAAATTTTACAGATTTGAAAATCGACTTGTAAGTATCAAAAACCTCTATGTACCAATTTTGAACGATATCTAACTCTATTTTTTTCCCTCCGTCACCTCCCGCCTCTCCTAATAGCTTATTTACACTTTCGAAAATATCCTCATTCGACTTGCAGGCCTCTAAAATCTATCTATACACTTTCAAAAATATCCGCAATCGTTTTCTCAGGCTTTTAACCTAATAATACTAAATTCCAACATTCTACCTAGTTTCTTTATTTTTGCCCCTGCGCTCACCCTTTCCGCCCCTCGTAATAATTCTACACTTTTGTAAATATCCGCAATCGATTTATAGGGCCTTAAAACCTAATAATACTAATTTTCAACGCTCTAAATCTTATTTCTATATTTTTACCCCTCTATCCTAATAAATCTACAAATTCGAAACTATCCGCAATCGATTTGTAGTTATCAAAAACCTCTATGTACCAATTTTGAACAATCTAACTCCTTTTTTTTTTTTGTCCCTCCGCCTCCCCCCCCCCCCCCCCCCTTCCCGGCCCACCTAGGACGAATTTCTAAAATTCTAGAAATTAGTTTTAGGCATTTGTGTGAGCTATATTTTAGAGCAAAAGTCTCATATATATATATATAAAGGATTATTTGAAATTACGTTTTGACCCCCCCTCCTCCCTCCAGTGCGGCTGAATTTTTAAAATTCCAGAAATTAGTTTTTAAGTATTTGTATTAGCTATATTTCAAAGCAAAAATTTTACGGATATCTCTTTTTACTTCCATTACTCTACTACCGTAGGTAATTTGTATTCTGTCCAAAAATTCGATATCGAGTTTTCACCTGATTTACACGTTTTAAGTCCTCCTGAGTCCAAAAATGTAGTTTTGGGCAATTGGTCAGTGTGTATGTATATGTGGAATCTTCTGGCTATCATATCTCCAAAATTAATAAAGATAGAACTACGAAACTTCACAGCCGGAACAGGTCTGGTGTACAGATAAAATTTACAAATTTTAGTAACAATTTTAAAAACAGAAGTGGGCCATCGTAAAATGGAAATGGGAGCGTAAGTCCGTATCTCAAAAACAGCTCTAACGATTTACTTCAAAATTGCTATATAAACACTCTACTAGATGTTCTTTCGACAGATATAGTTGGTTAGGTTTGGAAAATTGATAGGCGTCTTGTATAAATAGCTCAATTTAAGGTCTCGCAAGTACGTTCCTTTAAAAACGGCTGTACGGATTTTTTTCAAACTCGCCATATTAACTCGCTTTTAAATATCCTTTTGTATGTAATTATTGTTTTCCAGTCAATAATCTAGAATATCAAGTTTTGGTAAAAGTTGGTTCTCAAAAACGGCTCTAACGATTTTCTGGAAAACTGTTTCATTGATCCATTTTAAATACTCTTTCTCATAACTCGCTATGTAAACTCTATTTTATATGTCTTTATACGTGTATCAAATTTCTCTTACTGGAAAATTCCAAAGAATGTATATAATATGTGTAATTGTGGGTAATGGAAGTCGTGTAGTTGTTTCGCACACGTTTTTTTTTTTTCCCCAAGATAATTTAAAGCGAATTCAAAAGGAAAAACGAGATTTCACACGTGTTTTTTGTCCCCCCCCCCCCCGGGTGGTAGGGTTAAGGTGGAATTTTGTAAAATCCCGTTACAATAATGTCGGATACATATAAAAAATTTACGCGCCAAATTTAGCGACCATTAATCCCGTGGATTTCCCAAGACAAATTTAGCGCTAAAAGGGAGGGTCTCGAATTAGCTCAGTCGTAACGCCCCCCCCCCCCCCCCAAAAAAAAAAAATCGAAAATCTCTCTCACACACACACACAAAAGAAAGAAAGAAAATGTTTTTGGAAATATCCTAAATAAGACAGATAGCTTTTTTCAATACATTTGTAGCATTTTAGTAGAGCTCTACTAAAAAATCCGGGATTTCTGAAATTTCCCCCCAAAAAACGATTTCTTTCCTCCCTCCTGTCAAGAATTCCAAATTCGTACATAATGTTTTATTTATACTCAAATCTAGTTTTCTCATGCGCAATTTCTTCAGCGTGAAGTAATTTTGGGCCGAGTTATGCTTACAAACTTTTTTTTTTTTTTTGCTTCCTACCCCCCAGGGTGAAAGGGGGGATATTTCGATATATTCCGTTACTTTAGGGGTCGGATACATATATAAGCAATCCAAGCATCAAACTTTCTGACCCTGACCACAGCTCTCATAAATTTCTCACGACAAATTTAGCGCTAAAAGTGGTGCCTCGAATTTGCCCTTTGTAACACATACCTATCCCCCCCTCCCCCTAAAAATAAAAAAGAAAGGCAAATCACAAAAAAAGCGTGTTTTGAAAATGTCCTAAAGAAGACCCATGGCTGTTTTCAACATCTTTTTTTCCATTTTTGTTAAAATTTTACTAAAAATCTGGAATTTGCACAATTTCCCGCCAAAAATTGATTTCCCTCTTCCCTCCCCTTAAAAATCGAAATTTCCTAAATCGCAATGTTTTATTTATTCAATTACTTTAGGTGTTGGATAGATACATATAATCCCAGCACCGAAATTCGTGACCGCAGCTTCCATAGATTTCTCAGGAGAAATTTAGCGCTAAAAGGGTTGTCTCGATTTTGACCCTTCGTAACCCCTCCTCACAAAAATATCGGAAATTAGGGGGGGGGGGGGGGGGGAAATGTGTTTTTCGAAATTTTCTAAGGAAGTCTCGTAGCTTTTTTTAACATCTTTGTTCCATTTTTTGTAGAGTTCTTTAAAAAATTCGGAAATTGCGAAATTTCTCGCCACCGGAATTTACGAACAAAATTTAAATAAAAGAAATTTTAAATTTTCACGTAAAAAAAAGGGGCCTTTTCTAATATGTTATAAACGTAAATTTTTGCTAAAAAGTTTCCGGGATGAGTTTTTGCACTTGAGAATTAAAATAAGGTGTTCCATCAGCGGGAACACTGCGACTGAAAGGGTTAATAATCTAAAATTCCTAAATTGCAGATAACGTTTTATTTATACTCATGACTATTGTTTATATGTGCAATTTCTTTACAGTGAAGTAATTTGGGGCGGTGTTATGCTTACAAATATGTTTTGACTTTTGTTCCCCCCATCCCGGCGAGAACTGGGGAGGGAATTTCGAAAAAGTTGGCAGATTTTATATGGGTAAAAGCCTAAATTTCTGCCAAGCGCCGTTGAATTCCGTCCAGCCATTCTCACGTGATACCCGGACAATAATAGCGTTTCAGACATACAGACACGATGACACACACACAGACAAAATTTTCTGAAGTAATTTTCGACTTTTATGGTGTGTGGAACGTGAAGATATCGCATTTTTTTTTTAAATTCTGATAAATTTACAGAGAAAAGTCTGATTTTATTAATATCGATACACAGCTTGATATCCAGTTACTGTAATTTTGAAAGAACGCATAGAAACAGTGTTCATGTTCAGGTACCATACTTAAAATTTCAGCTGCGCTTTTATGTTAGGCGCGAAAGTAAGAGCGCAAAATCTTTGAAAATAATAGTGTGACTTCGTCGTTTATAAATAATTTCATAAACATTTGACTCCCATTTCTTGCAAACTTTAAATTGTTCTAGTTTCTTCAGTTATAAAATCAACTTGCTTATGTCGTTAAAAATATTTGTTTCATTCAATTCCTAGACTTCAATATTAATACAACTTATTTTGCTCAGGAATGTAAATTAATTCTCCATACCTAAAGAGTAAATAAAATATTTAGTTTAATTTGAAGTCTTGTTTTTTTTTTTTTTTTTTTTAATAACTACGTATTTTGCGGTTCCGTGAATAATTAAACAAAATTTTTAACAGTTGTTCTTTGTGAGTCTGTTATCAGTGTAACTTTAAAAACTAAATACCGGCAGGGAACTCAAGTGTTATATTTTAAAGTTCATATAAAATTCATACTTGAACAGTTTGATCAATATTGATAAGTTTCAACGAGTGATACGGGTTAAAGTTGTCAATAAATGTGATTGAAAGTTATTGTTGAACATAATTTTAAATTTAATATTAGTCGTGAATTCTATAGAAATGTAGATATTAGTTTCAAATGTGGGTTGAGAAGGGTGGTACTCCCCTCCGCCCTTCCCACAGAAAATTATTTGTCAAATTAAATTATTCGTAAAGCTAGTTTAAATTCTTTTTACTATAGAATTTCATACAGTACTTGATATTTTATTCCTCAATCTGAATCTGTCTGTATAAAATTTAAATGTAGGGTAAGAAAAAGTCGTGTGGGTGCCACACCAGATTATATACTTTAAAATAAAATTTATTATTGAAAATCTGTTTAATTTAGTAAAAAGTTTTATATAACTTGTTAAAAAAAATGTTTGTATATTGTCAATCGTGGCATTATCAGTAAAATATCAGATTTATGTACAAAGTATTCATATAATAATAGTATTACGCGCAATGAAAAACTATTTAAAATAAAATGTGATCATATATTTCCTATAAATAAGTCTCTGAACGATTGTCTTCTAAATTGTTATGTTACTCACATCCGTAATACAGGTGAAATCTATAATAAAAATAATAACTGAATAAAAAACCACAACGCTTAGACGTATCTTCACCACAGAAATGTAAACATCTTTCCATCGAAACCACGAACGAGAGGCGTAGCCGAATAAAGGGTGTGTCAAAGAGAAAAATCGGCACAAATTTGTAAAATTTTTGGACTTTCTTTACAAATTTAATCGATTTAAAATTTTATTAAAATACAGGATTTTTTTCCGCATTGAAATAAACTCTTTGAGATTGACGCAGCTTTTTAAATTCTGTTTTAAAAAATTGAAAGAATTTTTTATAAGCCATTTAATGCATCAACCCAAATATTGCAATAAAACAGCTTTTTTTAAAAACAACTGTTATTCTTTCATAAAATCTACAAAAGCTGCGTCAGTTTACGAAATGAGAGTAATCCAATAAAAAAAACCGCGTCTCAATCAATTAATATGCCACTGTTTTAAGTGCAAAGAAAGTTTTACATAGGATAACATTGGCTTTTAGAAAAGGAAATGCTGAGTGAAGAGGGCCCTTAAGACAAGCAAATAGGGTCATTGCATTTTTATTTGCGTTTTTCAGATCCTTTTATTACTTAATGTTTCAGTAAATTCACATTTTTTTCCTATTCTTTTTCTTCTTCTTTTATTTTATCTATCGCTAGTATTCTATTTATGTTTTGTTTTTGTTTTTTCTAGAAAAAATATAACGGAATTTTCAAAATTTTTAAATAATTTTATTATTTTTATTTCATTAAAATATATATATATATATATATATTGAATAAATTTGAATAAAAATTAATTGCATGATAGTTATCTTTTTTATAAGATCCCTTTATTGTAAAATATTATTTAGACATCAATGCTGAAAAATCAAAATTTAATTTGAAGTTTCACTGTTGTTTAAATAAAATAAAATAAAGGAAGTCCTTAAATAAACAAAAGGGAAAATTATAATAGGTGTTTGATTACTTTCTCCCAAGTAGCATATTGTTTAACGGAATGTAATATATCCAAATTCTTTTATGCATCACTGTAAAAAAAAAAAAAATATTAGTTTTAGATTCACCAAAACCTATACAGTTTGTGTGATATACAGGGTTGGCTAGATTTTGTCCAACCCCCCCCAAAAAAACGGGGGGCGTTTTTTTCATTAAAACCCACGTGAAAAACCCAAGTGGGTCTTTTCAAAATCTTTATTTCAAATTTCACTTTTATTTAACTTCTAACAAATATATAAATGTAAAACAAATATATAAAGCATATTATTTTAACATTGACAAACAATTTTCATAAATATTGCAGGTGCTCAAGTATCTCTATAGAATAAAATCTTTAAAGAATCCCATGGAAAAATAATTTATAATATCTCATTAAAATACAATGAAAATTTTTTATAAAAAGATAAAAACAATAAAAAACAGAAATGGTTGTCAATATAGAGAATAATTACGAGATAAAAAGAACTTTTTATATACCATGTTTTTAAATTTTCTGTTGAATCATATAAAAACTAACGAAGGTAGCGGGAACCCGGAACAATTGGCTAAAAGTATTAAAAAAATTCATTGTTATCGTGTTTTGAGTTATTATAAAAGTTAGAGCCGGGAAGAAAAAGCTAGCTAGCCAGGAAGTTAGTTAAAAATCGATTGGAAGCTTTGTACTGGTAACGCTGCCGAAGGCAGCAGGGACCCGAAGCAGTTGGTTAAAAGTATTTAAAAAATGCATTTTCACTGTATTCTGAACTATTCTGAAAGTTTCAAATGTCTAGCTAGTCGGGAAGTTAGCTAAATAAATTTTCTGTTGAATGATATAAACGCTGCCGAAGTCAGTAGGGACCTGAAACAATTGACTAAAAGTATTAAAAAACGTATTGCCACCATGTTCTGAGCTATCCTGAAAGTTGCAAATGCCTAGGAAGTTAGTTAAAAATCGTTTGCAAGCTTTGTACTGGTAACTCTGCTGAAGGCAGCAGGAACCCGAAACAGATGGCTAAAAGCATTTAAAAAATGCATTTTCACCGTGTTCTGAACTATTTTGAATATTTGAAATGTCTAGCTAGTCGGGAAGTTAGTTAAAAATCGATTGCAAGCTTTGCACTAGTAACGCTGCCGAAAACAGCAGGAACCCGAAACAGTTGGCTAAAAGTATTTTAAAAAATGCATTTTCACCGTGTTAAATAAATTTTCTTTCGAGTCATATAAACGCTGCCGAAGGCAGTAGGAACCTGAAATAGTTGACTAAAAGCGTTAAAAAAATATACTGTCACCGTGTTCTGAGGTATCCTGAAAGTTTGAAATTATAGTCGGGAAGTTAATTAAAAATCTATTGCAAGATTTGTACTAGACAAATAAACAAACAAATTCGCTTTAAATTTTTTTCTAAACAAAACTTTTTTTTTTTTTTTTTTTTTTTTAAGGCTGTAAAAATAATGTTATACTGTCATCGGGGATTTTATTTTATTTTATTTTTTTCTAAATGCACTCTGGTTGCGGTGTTGGTGTAGGGATTAAGGTCTACTGACTACACAAAGGTCCAACACCTCGGTAAAGTAAACTTCATGGTTCCTTTCTAATGGGTTTCTGTTCGCATTCGCACAAGTTTCAGGGAAAACCACGGTAAATTCCCAAAGGCTAGTCTGACAATCCGAACATTGTTTCGAACCCACCATCTCTCGTCAACCAGCTTTTGAGAGTAGAAGACTTTTGCCCCTACTGTAGCCAAAATACATTTTAAGCAGTATGTTTGTTATCTTAGCATCTTAGCACGAATACAATTTCATCATTTTTTTTTTTTTTTTTTTTTTTTTTTACATAAGGATGCCTTTTTTACAAAAGTATAAAATTTCAATATATTTCTTTGTTAAAAAAACACATTTACTATAAGCCATTTAATACGATTATTGTAAAAGAGAATAGATATTTTATGTAAATTTTCATTCATTTGTAAATCACTGGAAGAAAGCAAAATACATAAATATACACCGTGACCAATAAGTTCTCATATACTTTCAAATTTTTATTACAATAACACAAAATAAATCATACAAAAACTTTTTGGATCAAGTTAAAGGAGCAATTATTGAGTATCTTTACAATAAATGCTTTGGGATAATTCCGCCTTTTAATTTCTTAACGAGCTTAAGTCTCTTTTCAAATCCATCACATGCGGCACGCACGGCTTCCATTGACTTTTCCTGCGATATCTTTCGCATTACATTTTTGAAATTGCTCAAATCGGTGATTTTATAGTTATTCAGTTGGAAGAGCATATATGACCACACAAATTAATCAAGCGGGTTCAGATCGGGGGAGTTGGGGCCATTCGTTCTTTGGCAAAAAGTCAGCAAAGTTTTGACTGCACCACTCCTGAACCACACGTGCGGTATGAGAAGGGGCACCATCTTGTTGGAAGCAGGAAGCCATACACATACTCTGGACATTTGGGAGTAACACTTTTTCCAAAACCTCAGTTTTATAATATTGGGTATTGATTTTTATCCCCTTATCAATGAAAGGCTAACGGGAATTTTCCTGTTTTGGAAATAGCGGCCCAAACCATCAGAGACTGAGCATTTTGATAACGCGGAATGTAATGCTTGCTCTCAGGGATGTTATCAACAGAAACTCACCATACTCTGTCATTTTGAGGTTGAGACTTTGCTGTAAAATGAATAGTTTCTCGTCTGGAAAGACAAATTCATCCCCAGCCTGCCAAGTAAGAATTTCTTCCACCCTTTGCTTCCTTTTCATCTTAGCAGACTCCGAAACTCCGTGAATTTTAGTTTTCTATAACCTTCCACTCAAGATACTTTTTCAGAATGTTTAACAATGATCCCCTCGACATTTTGAGCTCTCGTGCTAGTTTTCTAGCAGATCTTTATCCGTTTCGTCGTATTCTTTCCATGACCTTTTCCACAGCCTCTTTTGTCCGAACGGACCTCGGTCTGCCAGATCTTTTTCTGTCATCGACAGAGGACGTCTCATTATACCTTCTGACAGTTCTGTAAATTAAATCTCTCTTTACCCCCAGGGCTTTCAACTCTCACAAAATTTCACCCGGCTGATCTCCTTTGACGAATTTATTTATTACAATTTCTCTGAATTTCTTCATTCTACCCAGGTAAAGAAAAATTATATTTAGTACAACATTTACATTTTCAATAGCTGTATACTTTTCACTAAATTGCCTGCAAAATAATTGGAACTACAGAAACACATATGTACAACTTTTTAACGTGCTTCAAAAGTTGTATGAGAACTTATTGGTTACGGTGTAGAAGGTTAAACTCTTGACTTTCACTAGCAGGAGTTTTCTAGAGTCAAACATATATGATGATTTTATAGTGCCAGCGAGGTACACTTTATTAGTAATGCATACTATTAAGTGTTGTATAGGTTTTTCGCCAAATTGCTAATTCTTAGGACTTTTCTATTACCGAAAACTTTTATTAGAAATTATATATATATATATTTCTCATAAAAAAAAAAAAAAAAAAAAAAAAAAAAAAAAAAGTTAAAAATTTCCGGTAGTTGAAAAGCGTAAAAGTTGGCCCAATGTGTTTCACGTTCTATATTGGCTTTATAACTCTTTAAAATTAATATCTTGGACGACAAAAATAGAAATAAGATGAAATGATGTTTTAGAGTAAGATGAATTTAACTGAAATAGCATATTTCGTCACCTTGTCGATGTTTCTGTAGTTGTGAATAATGTAAGTTAAATGTTGTTTGCTTTGCATGCGCTTAATTTGTATTGATTTCTTATATCCTCTATTTTCATATGACGAAAATAAGTATTCGAAATTTATTTATTGTGCTAAGTATTTAATTTTGTTGCACAATGAATGCAGAATATGTTTCAGTAATTTCCACTATACTGTTAAAAATTTCAACAGAAAACTCTGTGTAATCTATTATCTTAAGTCTTACGCAAAATTACAGAGAAAAATAAACGGAGATGTTAAAAAACTTATTTTATACATTCATTTTAATAACTAATATTAATTTAATTAATTATTGGTGAGAACATATTTTGGACTTGGAATGCTTTTTCTAAAGTAGAAACAGTCATTTTTTAATTTTAATTAAATAATTAAATAATAAAATTTCGTAAAAATTTAGAATATTAAGAATCTCGATTATTCACTTTTAACTAAGAATTACTCTAAATTTACAGAGACTCTGGATAAATATTTACATTAAATTTACAGAAATTTTTAACAGTGTACTAGTACTGCGATATGTCATCAATACATATTAATAGACAACCTTGTCTATTAATATCTATCTACAGTGGTCTCTTACCAGCAAATTTTAAGATTCATTTGTTATTCGCTACTCGACAGTCAACTTTTACAGTTTTATAATATTAAAGCAAAGAATTAACAAAGGTTTTCTTCATATTATTTAATTGAAGAATTTGATCTTTAAATAAAGCGTCTAAAAAATAAATATAATATGAATAAATAATCAAATAAACAATAAATAATGAATAAATAATAAAGTCTAAAGAATGCTTCTAAAAAATAATGGTATTTTAGAAATGATTTTTGGGGACTATTGGTCTATAAGGACTATTAGTCTCTCACGAAGGACTATTAGTCTCAAACTGCGGATTTTTACGATGTCAGTTTTACGATAGTTGGACATTTATCGAAATCGAAAGTTTATCAAAAATATAATTGAATAATTTGAAAGTGATGTTATAATTTTGAAAAAAAAAAAAAAAAAAAAAAACTAATAATTTTCTGTCTTTCTTCTTTTGCCAGAATTTCATCAAAATCTTTTCTTTTCTTTTCTTTTCTTTTCTTTTCTTTTCTTTTCTTTTCCTTTCCTTTCCTTTCAAAAAAAAAAAAAAAAAAAAAAAATTAATAATAATCAGTATAGATACAAACACTATCGAAAAAGTTTTTTTTTTTTTTTTTTTTTAATAACTTTGAATTAGGAAATTAAAAGTGCGCGTGCAAAATAAAATAAAATATATAAACAAGATAATTAAGTTTGAATTTGAGTTAGTAATTTAAGGATGTCATTGATATAGTAACTTGTACTTTTTATTTATTTTTTTCCTACCATGGAGCACAATTAAAAAAAATATATATATCCTCCCATTATACTGATGAACATTGTTATAGTTAATCCAAAAAACATTATTTGGATTAATTATTTTTAGGTGATCACCTAGTGATAGAAACATTTTCCTTGTATTGTGATTATATTAAAATATATATAAACATTTTCCGAACAAAAAATGTATTATTCACTTGTGCATTGAAACCTTTAAAAAGTTCTCCTACTTAATAGAAAAAAAAAAAAAAAAAAAAAAAAAAAACCTCTTTTTTGTTTAATTTTAAAAGAAGTCTCAAAGAATAAAAAAATAAACAAAAGCTGAGAAAACTGATTCTGAATAAGCACTCTATACTCAGCCTACTTTCAGCACAGCTCAACTCTTAACACTAACAAAATGAAAAGATTTCTGCTTGTATTTTTATTGTGTCTGATTATTTTCAAACAGTTAAAAGTGTAGTGGGATTATTATGTTGTGGTTGCTATGATAACTGTGACGTCATCGCTTACCAGTGTATTAATTCGCAGGCAATCTGAAAAAAAAAAGTTATTGGGAGGAGAGTCTTTTCTGCTAGAGAAAAAGAAAAATTATAAGTAGTTCGCTAGCAAACGTTTTTCTATAAAACCATTTCGAAGTTTACTGAATTTAAACACTTCAATGGCCTCACTTCTAAATATTAGCTACATCGTTTCATTAATGATTTAAATTTATTCAATTAATGATTTCGAGGGAAGATTTTTAAATAAATAAAATAAAATCACATCAAAATGGATACTCGTAGTGATAAAATAATTTAAATTGATAAGCCAGAAGATAAATATATAAATAAAAAAATTTGAAATCCAAATAACATTTGAAATCGCTTTTAAATGAATGATTAATTAATAATAAAATTAATAGTTAGCTATACTAATTTTGAATAAATAGTATATTTATTAGTATTATGTTTAGCAAGAAAAAATAGCTATCAAAGTACAGTAAAATTTAAAATGGAATTATAATGCAGAGTATTTGGCATGTAGTTATACGGCACATGTAGCAGCATTTTAAATATAGGCCAAAGGTTTAAGCTAGAAAAGAAAGTCATACGCTGAGCATAGATCATTAAATATTTCCCAAGATTAATTAAAAAATATATGTATTAATAATTTTGTGTGGTTTCAGGAAATATGTAAATACGGAAGTTGCGGTTTCGTTAATTTAAATGTATATATAACATAATTCTGAAGCATCTTTAGTAATAACTGTAAACAAATGATAACATTGCGAATAATTTTGAACCGATCTGTAAAGGAACTGTTCAGTAAGCATGCACTAAATGAAAGGAAAATGCTCAATTCATTTCTACAGGAAATTTATCAAGTGCTTGTACGTAAGCATACCTGCCTACATTCTAATTAATATTTCGTGGCATCGTTAGGGCTCGCCCATTTTCCCACACCACTTTACTTTTAGAGTAATTTTCTCAAAATGTAATACAATTATGCTGCTAAAAGAAAAATACTCTAAAAAAAGACTAGTGTGAAAAAAAAGGCGGGTCCTATATTACAGAATATTAATTAGAATGTTGTCAGATATACCATTAGCAGAACTCGAAGTCTCCACCCTTTTTTTCAGGACACTGGAAGCACTTGGTGGAGATGCCAACATTTTAATATATTTCAAAACATTGCCAACATTTTAATTTATTTATGGTGAATGTTTTTTCCAATACGTAATTACGATTAAACAAGAATAAAAATACTCTTCAGGAAAAATGGTGGGGGGAAAAAAGGACGGGTACTAACAATATTCCGGAATAAATTAAAATGCTGTCATGTCTCTAAATAATGTATTTTATTATTTTATGCTGCCATATTTGTGACCAAAAGTTAATTCATATAGTTCACTAAAATTGGGTTCCTTTCGATACTGGTTCCTTTAAAGGAGTATACGTTTAGATTTTTCCTTTACTTTAGGAAATAGATAATGCATAAAAAATTTCCTTATAATAGTTATCATTCATGGAATGTATATAATGAATAAAGAAATATATTCCACTTATATATGCTGTCAATTAAATTATAAAAATAGTAATAAAACCATACTTTTCAGCATATCAAACTATTTAAAATACCTTTATATTCCAAAATATATTTATATTCCGACGTTTGGGTTAATATTCAATTTTTAACCATCTTAGGGGAAATGATGTACATAAACTATAAACATAAATCAAATTAAGTCCTTCATGGATATTGCAAACACAATTCATAAAGCAATTAATACGTGATTACATAACTTATAAAAAACCACCCTATATGCATCTTATAAAATGAGTTAAAAACATCTAAAAAAATCACAATCATGCACATTACAATAAAAATAATATATTGATTTATGTTTATAGTTTATGTACATCATTTCCCTGAAGATGGTTAAAAACTGAATATTAACCGAAACGTCGGAACGTAAATATATTTTGGAATATAAAGACATTTTAAATAGTTTGATATGCTGAAAAGTGTGGTTTTATTACTATTTTTATAATGCATAAAATGTTTTGCTATTTTGTGTGATCGATAGATTTTTAAAATCACCATATAACCACCACAACCACAAAAATGCAACACATGTGAAGTTACATTTCCAGTAAATACTAAATTAAATGATAATGTACTGGAATTATTTTATTTAATCCTGTATAAAGTATATAGCTTTTACCCTCAGAATGATAAATAAAAACTGAAGATTGAAAGAAAATGTATAGTAGTACTGTATAAAATATACATAGAGCAAATACTAAACATAATAAAGAATCCTAGTTTTTTAGTGCAACTTTATTAAAAAGAAAAGGCTTTTCATTTCCGTGTAACATTTTTATTGATGAATATTACTGCAATAAAAATCAACAATGTAATCTGTTTCGATGTTTTTGAAATAATGTAAAATCATCGCCGCAGATTCCAGACGATTTTTATGAGTGAGTTATACATTCCTTATTATCGTAAGAAATAATAGTATATGATGCAATAGTTGCAAGTAATTTATAGCTTTTTTTTTCTTTTTTGTATTGTTAATTAATTATTTTTATTTTTATTACTATTATTTTATTTTTGTTTGTGTGGTGCTGCATTAAAACCATAAATTGTACACATTAGGAAATATAATACAGGAAATATAATTGTATACAGGGACACCCGAAAGTAGTTCAAAGCATTGTGTTATATGAGAGGTATTTCTATAAATCATATTTTCATACCTTTACTGTACACATATCTTAATGAAATTGAAATACCTTATTCAAGCTCACTATTGGATTTTTCCTGTATAAAATGGATTAAATACCAACTCTGTTTTATATACAAGGACACTCAAAAGTATTCTAAAGCATTGCGTTCTATGAGAGATATTTCTATAAATCAAATTTTAATAATTTTACTTTCCACGAAGTTTTAGGAAATTAAAATATGTTATTTATATGCACAAAAGAATGATTTACATAGAATATAGCATGATTAGCATTAGATTTACAGGGTGACAGAAAAATATTCTGTTATATTAAGAGCTATTTTTAAAAATTTGTTAAAATTCTACTTTCATTTACATAAAGCGTTTTTAACACTTCCTAACATTTTTTAAGTGTGAATATGATGTCAATTTATGTATATGTCCGTCTGTCCTTCTGTCTGTCTGCCCGAGCTCTAACTCCCGTAAATATTTATGAATTTTTTTGAAACTGATATATGTTATTCAAGTTCACTATCGGATGTTTCCTATTGAAAATGGAGTTTATACCTCTACTGATTTGTGTACAGGGACACCCGAAAGTATTTCAAAGAATTGTGTTCTATGAGAGGCATTTCTATAAACCATGTTTTCATACCTTTACTGTACAATATCTTCATGAAATGGAAATATGTTATTCAAGTTCACTATTGGAGGTTTCCTATATAAAATAGATTACATACCACCACTAGTTTATGTACAGGGACACTCAAAAGTACTCCAAAGCATTGCGTTCTTTATGAGATATTTCTATAAATAAAATTTTAATAACTTTACTTTCCACGAAATTTTAGTAAATTGAAATATGTTATTTATATGCACAAAAGAATGCTTTGCATAGAATACAGCTTGGTTACCATTAGGTTTACAGGGTGACACAAAAACATTTCGTTATATTAAGAGCTATTAATAAAAAATTGCTAGAATTGTACTTTCGTTTACATTAAGCGTTTTTGACACTTTCTATCATTTTTTTAGTGTGAATATAATTTCAATTTGTGTATATGTCTGACTGTTCTTCTGTCCGTCTGTCTCTCTGTTTGTTTTTCTGCGCTCTAATTCCCATAAATATTTATGGAATTTTTTTAACCGATACATTTTATTGAAGTTCACTATCGGATGTTTCCTAATGAAAATGGAATGGATACCTCTTCTGGTTTGTGTACAGGGACACCCAAAAGTATTCGAAAGCATTGTGTTCTATGAGAGGAGTTTCTATAAATCATATTTTAATACCTTTAATGTATAGAAACTTTAATGAAATTTTAATATGTTATTTAATTCCCGGATGTTTCCTATGTAAAGTAGAGTACATTTCTAACTGGTTTGTGTACAGGGGCACTTGAAAGTACTCCAAAGCATTGTGTTGTATGAGAGTTATTTTTATAAGCCAAACTTTAATAATTTTATCTTCCACAAAGCTTAATGCAATTGAATTATATTATTCGTATGCACGAAAGAGTGTGCTTTCTATGTAATATAGTATGGTTAGCATTAGATTTACAGGGCCACACAAAAATAATTAGTTACATTAAGAGGTATTAATAAAAATTTGCTGGAATTGCACTTTTGTTTACATGAGCGTTTTAACACTTTCTTATAATTTTAGTGGGAATATGATTTCAATTTGTGCATCTGTCTGTTCGATTTTCTACCTTTCTATCTCTTTGTCTCCGGCTCTTATCATCCGTGAATATTCTGAGAATTTTTTTAAAATGGTACACTCATGTTCCCTATGGAATGTTCCCTATTTAAAATGTCATTAATAGGTCCTGTACAACTAGTTTGTTTACAGGGACAACAGCAACAACAATTTAAAAAAATCCAATGTACTACGTTTTAGGGCAGAATTTTTTAAAAGTTATATTTAAAAAACTTTCTACTACAAAAATCTTAAAAACATTGACATGTATTATTAATATTCTAAAATATTGTTTTGTATGGAATATAATATGATTAACTTTCAGATTTACAGGGCTACAGTAAAATATTCAGAGAGTTTAAAAGCTGTAATTATAAACTGACAGCTGCATTTTCTTTTACGTTAAGCCTTCTTAACACTTTCCAAAATGCTTAAGAGTAATTTTAAAATCAATTAGTGTATTTGTATGTTTTTCAGTCCTTCTGTCTGTTGTGCGATAACGTAGGCAAAGAATATTAATAGTTATTCGATACAACAATTGCGTACAGTTGGAAAGTGTTGCTAATCAATGCGTACTGCATGATTTTTCTTTCTTGTTTTTTCTCATATTAATTTGCTACAATGCACCAATAAGAAGGTCAAAATCTTTTTTTATTGCTTTATTATCTTAGGAATAAAATAATAATAATAATAATAATAAACACCTAACTTCCTACTTATCTTGTAACAGCAAATACAAAAATATTCAAAATAATTTAGAAAATTTCCCTAAAAAGCTTTTTTTTTTTTTTTTACTTTTTATTAGTGCAATATCTGTCATGATCCCAATTAAGGTTTAACCAGTATTCCTTAAATCAATCAAAAAATTTCTATAGCAAGTTTATTTTCTGTAAAAACTAATGTTGCCATATCAAAAAATATAATACTTTATTTCATTTTTTTTTTATCCAATCTCAGTATATCTTTAACCTATTCTGATATGAGTAATTGGATTGCAACAATTTATTGTTACAATGTTTTCTATTTCAGGTATAAAAATATATAACAATGAAAGTGATAAATGTTGTTGGAAAGTTACTTGAGCATCATAATTGTTAATGAGATCAAAATAGTTCACCTTTTTGTGCATCGCTGGGAAGCTTGCCAACTTTACAGTTGATTATGTCCCATAGGCTGACCTTGAATTTAGATTCAGCACGAACAATTGTTATCGATCTACAAAGATGAAAGGGATCACGATGAAGATAAATGATCTAAATTGTTTGTCTAAAATTATTATTTTGATATGAATTATAGTTTTAACGCCTAAAACGTTATTCTATAAAAGAGGTATAAAATAGAGGATGGATAGTTATTATATTTAAGAGGCTATTTTAAATGTATTGTAAAACAGGGAATGTATGAAAAACGCTACAATATAAGTATTTTAACCCTTTGTAGTGTCGTAGTTATTATAAATTTTCACCACCAAATTGGTCAATGATTAATATTTTATCAACTGACGGTGGTGTAAAGTACCATTAATTTAAAAAACATGTAGAATAGAATTTATGGAAGAAATATGAAAGATAGTTATAAGAATAGAACCTCACACTACATGGCATTATACACTAACACATGCAGCTGTTAGTAATCAAGAAAGGATTTTATAGAAAAATTGTATTGCTGTAGCCGTTTTTTTTTTTTAAGGGGGGGGGGCATTTTTCACGATTTTTCCATGTATTAATTACACTGCTCGGCATGAAAATTACCTCTGACACCCTTTCAGCATATTCTTATGTAAAATGAACTCCTGAATCCAAATATGACGCCCATTTTGCCCTATCACCCACCATTTTTTAGGAATGGCCCCCTATTTTTATCATTTTTCGGTGATTTTATGGCTATAAATTTGATTTTTTGGAGGGGGAAGATTATTTTAACAGTTAAATATCTTCTGAGGGGCTACAGAGTTGGAAAATTCTAAAACATGGACATTTGCGACAAGGGAAAATTTTTGGGAGGGTTTTGCCACTGGAATTATGCATTACATATCTTACATTTTTTTATTCTGCTATTAATGTTATTTTTTAAACTCTATATATTTTTTGTTTTTAGGTGTTAAATTAATTCTTTTTCATTCTTCAAATCAAATTCATGGTCATAAAATTATCGAACAGGGAAAAAAATTTGAGGGAGGGGGTGGTGTATCTAGAAAACGGTGGGTGACTGTACAAAATGAGAGTCATATTCGGATTCAAGAGTTCCTTTTACATAAAAATCAGCAAGAATGTTATCTGATCTCGATTTTTCCCCCCCTCAGAGCAGCGTTATTATGAATTCGTATATTATCTAAAGAATCTCCCATCTATATTAGAAAAAATATAAGGAACATAAAAAAGTAAATACATTTTTACACATTTTTAAGATCCTAATAGTACTTTTTTATTTTTATTTTATTTATTTATTTATTTATTTTTTTACCTCTGTGTATCAATGATACACTAAAGTACCACATCACTGACTAAAGAAATAACTAAGAAAAACGAAGAAAAAAATGGAGCCTATTTTTAAAGTAATAGAACTAAAATTCTGCACAAAACAGAACTTATTTTAGTACAGCAGGTCTAATTTTAATCTGTTCTGTCATTAATTTTAAAGAATGGTGTTTGATACATATGGTAGTCGATTTGGCAAGCATATAATTAGAAAATCATTATACTAAAAAAATTAGTGATAGGCATTCGATATAAAAGTCCTTACAAGCCAGTAATACTGCTAGCATATACTGGTAATCACTTTTTAGACTACACTTCTTTCTTATTGACGTATTTACCTTTTCTTCTTTTACTTAGTAATTTTATTTGTGTGAGAATTTTCTTTTACTTGTTATTGCAGAGTATATATATAAATATAAATATATATATTTATATTTTAAGTTTTTCTATGTATTGTTTCATTTTTTATTTTTTATTTATTTATTTTATGTAATGCATTGGTGATCTAGTAGCTTCATATGTATTCAAATGTCTTTGAATTATGAACCAAATTTGACGAATTTCTGATAAAATATGTTTCCGACACCATACTTTAAAATTTATCAAAATTTACGTGGCACTGCATATTATCAGAAATATATTTCAATGAATATTTTGACTAAATAACAACGCATCAAACAATAATAATAATAATAATAACAATAATAATATGTAATAATATATAAATAATTGCACAAAACGAGTGATTTCGACGGAATTCGTTTTTCAGTTTTTATTTATAAAGTGATACTTAAATAGTGGTTCAATTTTTTAAAAATTCATTTAAATATTATGATCAAAGAAGCGGACAAAGCCTGCTACTAGACTTATAAAATTAATAAATTGATTAAATACTGCAAAATTCTAAAATAAATCTGACTTAACTAACAGTAAAACGTTTACTTTCAGCTAAACGATATTAATAATTAAACAGGTATGTTGCATGATTTTCTAATTTATTAGCATATATCCATGCAGTAAAATATTTTTGCAGACAATATATTTGAGTCTAAAAAAAAGTCCTAAAAAACGGGGGTAGGGGTGATATTGTAGTCGAGAATAAATAATTGTACTATTTTATGAAAGATTCTTCTTTCACTAATTATCTCATATAAGACTGCAGATTACTTTTAAACGTTTAAATAAATCTCCTAAATCACCAAAAAAAAAATTATCCTTCTGAGAATTCCAGACATAATTGAAATAGAAATAATCGCTAACAGACGATAAATAAATTCCAGTAGATATATTAGGATGTCTAAGAAAATTTCTTTATCAAAATTCAAAAGTAATTACCCGCGCAAATTCAAGTATTTACGTGACATCATCTATAAACTTTAAAAAATATATATTAATTAGAACATAATCTAACATGTTCGACGTAAAGTACACAAAGAAATGACTAATTTCTAACTGTAAAATCTTTAGTCAGTTTTTACAGTTATGTTATAAACTAAAACTTGTTCTGAGAACTTCATTAAGAACTTAATAAATTATTTTGAACTGCTTAATATTTTTCGGTATAATATCGATCGTAAATTAAATATTTAGAAGTTTGTTTTATTTCTTTGTTTCGTCAGTAATAATCAGGGTTCACGCCCCCATGGAGACAAAGCGACAACTGTCACTAATTTAACAACAAATGTCGCCGAAATCTCACAAAATGACGATAAATTTGACGCATAAAATATTTATTATTTTTTTCTTTTTAACACTTTCCAACAAGGTTGAAAAGTGTTAATGACTTCGGTTTGTCTGTTTGTCCGTCTGTCCATCTGTCTGTCTCTCCGCGCTCTAACTCCCGTAAATATGTAATGGTATATAAATTCAAATTATATATGCATAGATATAGTAATTTATATAGATCTATCATCCCCCTGTTATTGAGCAAAGATTTTTGACGCCGATAAAAAGTTTTAGCATCAACCATTAGGGAATATAAAACTTGGAAATAGTAATAGAATAGAATATTAATGAGCTTTTAAGTGTTCTAATAAATATATGAAAGGAATGGGATAAGTTTTCATAAGTAAGTTATATTTAATTAATTTATGAAAAATATAATTTTTATAATCTGTTGCTTTGTTATTATTATGAAATAATTACTGTCTTCATATTTATTAGAATACATTTCATTTTTTTTTTAAATATTTTTAAATATTTTATATTAGTAAGTAATATGGAATTTTCTAAACTCTTTTAAATGTAGTTAGCAGTGGTGGAAGTAAAGCCCTTTGGCTACCACAAGACATTATTTTCCATGATGAATTCATACGATTTTTTATCTCAAAGTAGTATAATAATAAATGCCGAAAGAAAGTCAATTTTGTACAGACATGAGTATACTATAGTATAGTAAAACAAGAAGAAAAAATGGGGGGGGGGGGGGGGGAAATGGGTATCTGGAGTTTTTCATTCATTTTTAATACATAAAATATTCATAAATTTTATTTGCTAAATTATCCGTGTGTATTCCCGCGTATATACATTTGAGAAAGAACATCCATTAGAAAGTAAAATGGCCGTCTTTCCCCGAATGAAAAGGAATAACTTTTTCCCCCTCGATGATCAATCTATGTCTTATTACATCTATGATTATGTATAGTCACCCAAAACGAGATGATTTCAGTGGAATTTGTTTTTCAATTTTTAGTTATAAAGTGATGAATAATGTTTATAAAGTGATAATGATTTAATGTTCTGAAAAATTATTTAAATATCATTATCAAAGAAGCAGACAAAACCTGCTAGTAGATTTATAAAATTAATAAATTTATTAAGTGTTGTAAAACATTAAAATGAATTTTATTTAACTGACAATAAAGCATTTGCTTTTAGCTAAAAGATATTAATAATTAAACTGGTATTTCGCATGATTTTTCTAATTTATTACCATACATCCCTGTAATAAAATATTTTTCTGAAGAGAGACAGTACATTTGTGTCGTTAGTAAAAAATAAGTCTTAAAAAAAAGGGGGGGGGGTTGATATTGTTGTCAAGAATAAATAGTTGAGCTATTTTATGAAAGACTATTCCTTAACTAATTATATAAAATTACAGATTACTTTTAAACGTTTAAATAATTCTCCCGCATTACCAGAAAAAAAAATTATCTTTCTGAGAATTCAAGACATAATTTACAGCGAAATAATTCCTAGCAGACGATAAATAAATTCCAAAAGATGCATTAGACGTCTAAGAAAATTTCTTTATCGGAAGTAATTACTCTCGAAAATTCAAGTATTTGCATGACATCATTTAAACTTTGAAATATATAGATTAATTTGAAAATAATCTTACATTTTCGACGTAAAGTACACAAATAAATGACTAGTTTCTAACTTTAAAATCTCTAGTCAGCTTTTAAAGTACGTTATAAGCTAAAACTTGTTTTAAAAATTTCATTAAGAACTTAATAAGTTGTATTGGGCTGCGTAATATTTTTCGATATAATATCGATTGTCAATTAAATATTTAGACGTTTCTTTTACTTGTTTGCTTCGTCAATAATAATTAGGGTTCAAGCCAGCATGGAGACAAAGCTACAACTGTAACTAATTTAACAACAAATGTTGCCGAAATCACACATAACGAGAACAAATTTGTCGCCTAAAATATTTGATTTTTTTTCTTTTTCCTATTTACAATAAAAATATGGAAACAAATAAAAATATAGTAAAAGGTGATTATTGAGGTTTTCTATGTCCAAAGATTTGTATCAGCGCTAGTTTAGATGTTGCATTGAGATGTTGCTTTCACGCTGCACTCCTGAATATTTCTTTTACTGTTATTTTTATCTGATGACTTATCGGGCGCCATTATTTCGACCTGGAACATTTGTTGTATTTTTTATTTTTATTTTATTTTATTTTATTCAATTTATGCTGTGATATCTTACTTTCTTCCACTTTCAGCATCAATATTTCAGCCATTTTATTGCAAAATAATAAAAAATTGCCTTGCGTATGTCATATGTTTAAATGAATTACTAAAATTTAACTTTTTTTTTACTTTCCCCAGAACTGATTTTTCTAAAACCGAAACGCATAGTCCTTTTGTGTTTAGAATATCTTAAAGTAGATGCGCTGTTTTCACCATAAAAGTATTGATATAGTCTAAGACCTAGACTTTAGGCAGTAAAAATTTGTATAAAAAGTGTGTTGCATGATTCGACAAGGATTTATTCAACAAAACAGTTTTAAGTGTACTTTTTTGATATCGGAATTATTGTCTAGTGCTCGGATACTTTTGCTGCCGACTGTAAATGTTCAGTTTGACTACGAAGAGGTAATAAAATCAAGAATAGTAAAGAATAAGTTTAAACAGACCGACCAGACTGAATAGAAAGTGACTCTCCTTCATGACGATAAAATTCTCACCATAATATTCATATCGCCAAATTTTAGTAATAATGGGTACCTCTGCGACATCTATTTTTTTAGTCGTTATGAATAATTACTTATTAAAATTTTAAAAGACTTTGCGATTTTATTTTCTGGCAAGTATTGACTGTTAGATGGCCATGAAAGGATTGCATTTTATGAAAAAGCAATATACAAAATAACTTTCAGCATATCTATCTTAAAAACTTTAAAAATTTTTATTTTATTTCCAACGTTTCCGTTAAATTCCTTCATTAACCTTCTTCAGGGAAGAAACGATGCTTAAAAAACTTAAACATAGATAATTTAGGTTATTCTTTGATATCACAAATACAACTTCTAGGAAAATTAACAGATGATTACACAACTTATAAAAATATACTATATACATTTTAAAATTATGCTAAAACATTTAAATGAACTTGAAACATGACACTACAAGAAAAGGAACTACAAGTACTAGGTACTTTTTTAAACATCGTTTCTTCCCTGAAGAAGGTTAATGAAGGAATTTAACCGAAACGTTGGAAATAAAATAAAAGTTTTTATAGTTTTTAAGATAGATATGCTGAAAGTTATTTTGTATATTGCTTTTTCATAATTATTAAAACAGCATATATAAAAAAGTGAAATAAATATTTCTTGATTGCATTTTATCAAAGCATTTGGTAGCGTATAATTTTTTTTTATCACCACAAATACGCAACTATTCAACAAGTGCTTATCATTCTTACATTCTCATTTGTATCATAGAGTATTAATTGTTATAATGATTGTGGGACACTTCCTCACCAAAAGAACTCAAAGTTTAGCTTCCACTGCCACCCCTCCTATATTTTATTTTATATTATTTTTTAAATTCATTTTTACAAATAACGTTTTAAAGTAAGAAATAGTAATTTACTATAGCTTTTTTTTTTCTTTTTAACCAACAGGATACTAAATTTCACGTTTTTACTCAAAACTGAACTAAAAAAGACAGTTAAAAAAAAAAGGGGGGGGGGGACATTTTTATTACTGTTTCCCGCTTTAGTAACTACACTGAGAAAAAAAATATACCGCTTTCATCTGGAACGAATAGGTGGTCCTTTTCTAAATCCATAAACTATAAATATAGATTTCCGAGCTATGAGTATAAGGCATGCCAATACACAGAGAAAAAATTCTATAACTGACATCTAGAATCTAAATTGTGGCTCTAGAAAAAATAGTTCCATGTCATCCATATAAGTTTCTTATAAAAAAATTTCTAGTCCTCTTCGAACGTGAATTTTAGAGACCTCTATTAGAATTCTTGAGCGTTTGCCTATACTATCGAGGACAAACCTATTTGAAAATACATCCAAATAAATGTGAATACAAGAGGCGGGTTTCAGCAGCTATAATCTTGGTTCATGACCCAATTCTAGAAAATCAAGCGAGAATTTCTCGTAATACAAAAGATTCAGAATATTGTTTCACCATCTAGAAATGAGTAGACTAGAAATTCTCGACATTTCGTCTATTCAGTTTATTAGCGTGCCTTATGCGCATAGCTCGGAAATCTATATTTCTAGTTTAAGGATTTAGAAAATGACCATTTATTCATTCTAGATGAAGGCGGTATATTTTTTTCCTCAGTGTATAAATCTACAAGAAATGATTAAAAAAAAAAAAAAAAAAAAAAAATCATATGTATTTATTTTACTTCGAACTTATATAATTTGTTACATATGGAATGCAATTCATATGTTTTGGAAGAGTATTTGCACTTCCATTTTGTATTTAAATCATCTATAAATCAATCATATATTTTCCTAAAGGCATAGAGGACGAGTGTCCGAGACGGCTCTTTGCACATAAATATTTAAAAACATATACATATATTTCGGCATAACGAAATCATGTAAGTCTATTTATTATTTGTTCAAAATTTTAACTAGAAAACTTCAGTAATTACGCAACTACCCTATAATTTACGTCTTAGAGTAGAAGTACTGGTTTTGAATACTACATCTTTTATTTTATTTTATTTTGTTCTAATTCTTTTTTAAGTTTTTCATAACCTTTCTTAAAAATTACATTAGCTTGGAAAAATAATTTAACTTATTTATGGTTTTGAAATTTTAAAATAGTGAAAACTTAAAATAAAATTTAATATGAATTTGTCATAATTAAAAGCAAAAACTGTTTTATTTAAGAGACAAAAATTTTAAGTTAAAATACATTTAAAAAACAAAAATTACATATAAAAACAATTAAAATCAGACGTTTCGAAACCCGTCCGGGTTTCCTCATCAGTAATTACAACACAATATGCAAACATTTCATGAATACTCAAGGAATTTAAAGGAGTACTGAATATTGAGGAGCCAGTGCGCATGCTTCATTGATAGTGTGGAGATGCTTGGCAGTGTGCCAGCTCTCAAGGAAAATACGCGATTTATAATTATGAAAACCAGAATTAAGAATTTTTATATTATCGAAGTCAGGAATATGATCGGTTTCTATTGAATGGATTACAATTTTAGAATTTTGGTTGCAATTTTTAAAAGATCGTCTGTGTTATTGTAATCTAATTTTTGCTGTACGGCCAGTTTCACCTATATAAACATATTTGCAATTTTTACAAGGAATTAAATATATTACACCAGTTAAATCCAGAGAAGGGGTTATGGGTTTAAAGTTAAAAAGGACGTTTTTTAATTGTTTAATTGGCCGGAAAGCAGTATAAATATTATGTGGTTTAAGTAATTTAGAAATAGATTCTGAAGGAAAACCAAAATATGGCATAGAAATATAATTGTTATTATTAATAAGTGAATTTTTCATTTGCATTGGAGTAGAGGGGGAAATTGCAGGAGGAAACGAAGGAGAGGGGAAGCTGATAATTTTTTCACGATAAATTCGTTTTAACCAATTAAGAAGGTAATCGTTATTTATTAAATCCCGAAAAAAAAATTTAATTTCCAACTTAAAAAGTGTCTCGTTACTGCATAACTGAATATATTGTCATACTTGTCATAATTAGTTTATAAATATCAAACTAAATAGACTTCTAAAAAATCCATCGTATATTTTTATTCATATTTGTAAATTGTGAAATCCGATTTTGAATTTTAATGAAAACCAAGTGTAAGTTTTTATTTGTCATCTCATAATTTATTTTAATTCTTGCTATCGGGTACTGGGGCGGCTGATCATATTCACCAAAGACGCAACATTTAGAAATACGTTTTTGTGATTAATTTTATGTGTGGGATTCTTTTACACAGATGATCATTATATACAGAAAATAACAGTATCTTCTTTATGATTGAGCGTAAATTTTAAAATCATGCTTCATTTCTTCTTTTTTGTTTTTCTAATAATAATAATAGCAATAATCAGGATGCCCACTAATTGCTTCTAAACAGAAATTTAATTAGGAGCGATAGATATTTGAATCATCAATGTAGAGGATAGTTTTCTAATCTGAAATTTGGAGTTACGCATTCTTTATAGCTAATAAAACTAGACTAATCTTAAATTATGATTAGAATTTACTACAAGCCTATGCCCTTAGTGTAACATCACTATTTATTCTTTTTACTTTAAGACACATTACTAGAGAACAAACCTAAATTTAAATAAAATTCCATTTTTTTCAAACGTAATATTTTTATGAAGCGAAAATAATAATAATAATAATAATAATAATAATAATAATAAACGTTATTTCAAAAATATTTAAAATTAGAAGTTCAAATAAAATATATTTAACAAAGTTTACAGATTTTTGAAAATATAGTAAAATTTAACATATAAAGTAAGTTTTTGATAAAAAATCTTGCTTTTCAACAAAACACCAGCTTGTAAAATTTTGAAATTCAGCTTTTTGGAACTCAGCCTTGAAATTTTGCATTTTTGCTTTGAGGTGAAGATTTTTTTTTTTTTTTTTTTTCTTTTCTTTTCGTTTGATCAGAAAAAATTTTTTCTTAAGAAGATGAAAGACGAGGGAAATATTTTTCGAAAATAAAAATATAATTTCGAAAATATTTCAAAATATAATAAAAAAATAATAATAAAAAGAGAAACCATCTTTACGAAATAAAAGAAGTTACATCTCCTTTCGTGATAAACTAAATCTTTCTTTACATAACAGATATTTCATACAATATTCTCCAAGTTACACTCTCCGTTTCGAAGCTTTCAAATTTGTTTTGTTCTAAAAATTTTGTCACGAGAAGGAAGTTAAAGTGCTATTAGTCCATTTTAT
This sequence comes from Salticus scenicus, assembly GCA_963930645.1. Classification (NCBI taxonomy): domain Eukaryota; kingdom Metazoa; phylum Arthropoda; class Arachnida; order Araneae; family Salticidae; genus Salticus; species Salticus scenicus. The sequence continues at coordinate 275,666,603 of OZ005653.1, forward strand.
ATTTACTATTTTTAAGACGGCCACTTTATTTACTATTTTTAAGGCAAAATTTAGATCGCAGAGATAATGTCACTTTAAAATTAATTGAGCAACCCAATTTCGTAAAAGTACATTTTGTAAATAAATAAGAGGGTCCGCTTTTATAAAATAAAAGAAGTTGTAATTCCTTTCCCCATAAATTATTATTATTATTATTATTATTATTATTATTATTTTATCATAAGTACTTTATAGAATATTCTCTATCTTAGATTCTCCGTTTTGAAGTTTTGAAGTTTGTTTTATTCTAAAAGTTTGTCACGAGCAGGAAATTAAAGTGCTATTAGTCCTTATTTTATTTACTGTGTTTAAAGCGACTACTTTACTTACTGTTTTTAAGGCGAAATTTAGATCACAGCGATAATGCCCCTTTAAAATTAATTGAGCAACCCAATTTCGTAAAAATAATTTTGTAAATAAATAAAGGAGTTCTCTATTTTTTCTTCTCTCATGAGTACTTAATAGAATATTCTCTACGTTGCCTTCTCTAATTTGAAGTTTGTTTTGTTCTAAAAGAATTTGTCACGAGGAAGAAGTTAAAATGTTACTTTATTTATTTATTATTATTTTTTTTAAATACTATTTTAAGAAAAAAATTCAGATCGCAGAGATAATGTCACTGCTGAGATTAATTGAGCAACCTAATTTCGTAAGTACTTATAATTTTGAAATAAATAAAATAGAGACCGCTTTTATAAATTAAAAATGTTCCAATTGCTTTCTTAATAAATTGAATCTTGCTTCACGTAAAAGTATACTTTCTTCAATACTCTCTAACTGATCTTCTATGTTTTAAATCTTTCGCGTTTGTTTTGACCTAAAAGAATTTGTTATGAGAAGGAAGTTAAAGTTCTATATTTATTTAATAATTTTTAAGGGAAATTTTTGATTTCAGAGATGTTGTCAATACTAAGATTGATTAAGTAACCTAACTTCATAAATATAATTGAAAAAATAAATAAATAATCTGGTGTGTCACTCACACGACTTTCTCTTACCCTGAAATTTAATACTATAAATACAGGTTCGAGATTAAGAGGTAAGATAACGATGTTATGTAAACCTATGTTAAGCAATTCAATTTAGGCTTCGGAAGAGTCTTATACGATAATTAATTCTGTGTGAGGGGGGCTACCGCCCCACTCAACCCGTTTCATTAATGCACTTAGATTTATAGAAAATTTAATTCGGTTATTAAAAGATAATTCTGTTTTTAAAAAATAATTTATTCAAATTATTATTTTAAAAAATTATGTTTTATGATAATGCAGACGATTTCCATATTAAAGAAGTAGTATAACACTAAATATCTGAAAAAAGTCCATTTTAATCTCAATATTAAAAAAAAATACGATTTAAGTTTTTTTTTTTTCTTTAAAAGTAAAAAAAAATCGATAAATTTGTTTTAAATTATCGCAGATCGATGGTTCAACCATTCGTTTTAAAGGTATTGGCGAGCTCTTTTGAAAGATACCCATCATGAAAATTTACTCCCCTCGAGGGGGGACTTCCCCCCAGGGGGGAGGCGAGGCTCCTACATACACAATTTTTTTTTTCCCAGTTGACTATCTCTATTACAATATATATATATATATATATATATATATATTCGTTTCATTTGGTTTAGTGCAGTCTATAGACGTTAAACTCTACTTACCTGTAATTTCCCCCATAGACGTAATGTATTAGAATTCTCTTGATTGTCCCTGTACACGAACCATTTGCTTGATCTGAACGAAAAGCTTACTGTAGCATCCGTATATGATACACATTTAGAATACCAAGTTTGAACTTTCTGCCATAATTTGTTTTTGAGATATGCTGATAACAGACAGACACACAGACTCACAGACACACAGACATACACACAGACCATTTGCTAAAAACATGATTTTCGTACTCAGGGGACCTCAGAACGTGTAAATATAACAAAATCTCGCGTTCGAAAATTTGAACCAAAAACAATACTTTCTCTACCTTTTGGGTAAGAGAAAGTAAAAAGAGCCCACATTAAATAATAATAGTAATTCCTTTCCTTTCAACTAAATTCTGGGGAGGATCAAAATTGTGATGTCCGGACCACCTCTAGGGATGAGTCTCAGACCGTCGCCAATTGCCAATTGCGCAGCACTAGTGCGATGTAAAACCCAACCAACCTATCAATTCAAATTTGCTTTACATAAAAATGTACTTCTTATAATGTTTTTTATCTAAGATTTCCCGTTTTGACATTTTCAAGTTTGTTTTTTCCTAAGAGACCTGTTGGAAATAGGATGTAAAGTGCTACTTTATTTAATATTTTAAACAAAAAATTTAGATAACAGAGATAATCTTGCTGATGAAAGTAACTGAGCAACCAAAGTTCCTTAATATACTTTTGAAAATAAACCAAAGAGAGTTTTCTGTAGAATAACGAAATTTAAATAAAAATAATTTTTTTAATTCAATGAATCAGGATTTCTTTTTTTCTTTTTGTAATAATTGAATCTTGCTTTAAAAAAAAAGAAAATAATAATAATAAGATTATGTTTAACATTCTTTAGTAGTTTTTTTTTTTTTTTTTTTTTTTTTTTTTTTTTTGTCCAAACAGTGTTTGCCACCAAAAGGAAATTAAAATGTTATTTTATTTAATATTTTTTAAGAGAAAATTTAGATCGCAAAGACAATGTTACAGCTAAGATTAATTGAGCAACCTAATTTCGTAAATATAATTTTGAAAATAAATAATAGTGTTTCGTTTAAATAGCTAAATACCTTACAAACATTCCTTTAATAGTATGAGCATATATATTTCAAACCCCAACGGGTTCATCTTCAGTGCTCGAATGACTTTGCCTGTCTCTGTTTTCCTCGTTCGTCGTTTTTCCTTCTTAATTTACATTTAAATAGCAAAATACCTTATAAACATTCCTTTAATAGTATGAGCATATATATTTCATACCCCAACGGGTTCACCTTCAGTGCTCGAATGACTTTGCCTGTCTGTTTTCCTCGTTCGTCGTTTCTCCTTCTTAATTTACATTTAAATAGCAAAATACCTTACAAACATTCCTTTAATAGTATGAGCATATATATTTCATACCCCATCGGGTTCATCATCAGTGCTCGAATGACTTTGCCTGTCTGTTTTCCTCGTTCGTCGTTTCTCTTTCTTAATTTACATTTAAATAGCAAAATACCTTACAAACATTCCTTTAATAGTATGAGCATATATATTTCATACCCCATCGGGTTCATCTTCAGTGCTCGAATGACTTTGCCTGTCTGTTTTCCTCGTTCGTCGTTTCTCCTTCTTAATTTACATTTAAATAGCAAAATACCTTACAAACATTCCTTTAATAGTATGAGCATATATATTTCATACCCCATCGGGTTCATCTTCAGTGCTCGAATGACTTTGCCTGTCTGTTTTACTCGTTCGTCGTTTCTCCTTCTTAATTTACATTTAAATAGCAAAATGCCTTACAAACATTCTTTTAATAGTATGAGCATATATATTTCAAACCCCAACGGGTTCATCTTCAGTGCTCGAATGAAGAAGGAGAAACGACGAACGAGGAAAACAGAAACAGGCAAAGTCATTCGAGCACTGAAGAGGAACCCGTTGGGGTTTGAAATATGTATGCTCATACTATTAAAGGAATGTTTGTAAGGTATTTTGCTATTTAAATGTAAATTAATCCTTTATAATATAATTACAAGTAACAGTGTTTCATTTACGAAATGAAAGTAAATTGTAATTTCTTTACCGCTAAATCTAAACTTTCTTCACTTCATACAATTTTCCATCCGCGTTTGTAATGATCGATAGATGGCGCTTTTTCAGCTTCTGTTGTTAGTAAATATAATAGCCACGTGTATTTATTTTTGTTCTATATGTGTTACTACTTAATATTCGTGCTATAATTTCTCCGCCATTACATCATGGAAAATTGATTGCTTTTGGAAAAAATATTTCAGTTTATTCAAAGTTCGATCGGAAGTAGATATTTAACTGAAGCTGAACAAATATTAGTTCCAAATCATCTGATTAATTCTTTACTTCCATTACCCGAAGCAACTGAAATTTTAAATTTGTCATTTGGAAATAAATGGAAGCTTAATTCTGGATTTCTTGATTTTTTGGAGTTACACTGTGGCACACAACAGTAAGTGTTATCTTTTTTACCGGATTTATTCATTTTTATTCAATAAATATATGTGAAACTAAACATCGGCAAGCAATGGCGTCTATTCGAAAGCCGAAAGCTATCATGTCAATTATAATTTCGCCTTAGCCCACCAGAAGGCGAGTATTTCATTACAATCGCGGATAGGTTAGTTCTTCCGTTTTGAAATTTTAAAGTTTGTTTTGTCTTAAAAGGTGTTTGTTATGAAAAAGAAGTTGAAGTTCTGCTTTATTTAATATTTTAAAAGAGAAAATACAGATCACAGATATAATGTCACTGCTAAGATTAATTGATAAACCTAATATCGCTAATATAATTTTAGAAATAAAATGGAGGCCGCTTTTGTAAAATAAAAGAAGTTGCAGTTCCTTTCCCAATAAGTTGAAACTTGCTTCACATAAAGATATGCTTTATACAATGTTCTCTAATTAAAATTCTACATTTTAAATTTGCTGAGTTTGTTTTAACCTAAAGGGATTTTTTTAAAGAAAGAAGCTAAAGTGTTATTTTACTTGTTATTTAAAAAAAAAAAAAAAAAAAATCCCAAAGATGTCACTGCTAAGAATAATTGATAAACCTAATATCGCTAATAAAGGTTTAAAAATAAATAAAATTGAGACCGCTTTTATGAAATAAAAGAAGTTGCAGTTTCTCTCCCGTTAAATTGAATCTTGCTTCACATAAAGATATACTTCATACAATATTCTTTAATTCAGCTTTTATGTTTTGAAGTTTTCGAATTTGTTTTGCCCCAAAAGAATTTGTTACGAGAAGGAAGTCAAAGTGCTACTTTATTTAATATTTTAGGAGAAAATTTAGATAGCAGAGATAATGTCACTTTTATGATTAATTGAGCAGCCTAATTTCTTAAACTTTTTATACATTTTTTTAATCTTAGTTATTGTTTGTAAGAAATGGGAGAGAAGAAAAGGAAGTACTTTACTATAAGTCTCATCATGTAGAGATTTAATATTTATAACATTAATATTTACAACCATATTTTTGAATTATATATATATGTATATATATACAATATATATATATATATATAAATTAAAGAAAATTCAAAATGTTTAATTAGAGGGTGGTAAAGGGGTACTGATTTTTGTCTGTTTCAATTCATCACTAATTTTCTAATTTTAATACAAAAAAAAAAAAAAAAAATTGCATAACGTTAAGGCATTGTTCATATTTTAGAGAAGCATTAAAAAAATACTCTTAATTAATTACAATAAAAATGTAGCAAATTACATTGGTCGACGAGAAAAATTTTTCTTCAAGATGGTGTATTTTACTGGTGCATTTTTGAATGCTGATTAAGAAAAAACTATTCACGTAAAGTTTTGACAAGAAAAAGGGTTCTTGATCTTAAAGCTTCACTTTTTCAATTCTCATTTAAGCTATTTCCCGAAAAAATCTGGGTGATGGGAATGAAGAACCGGGTAAGCTGTTTCATCAAGTCATCAAATACATGTAAAAGAGGTATCAGAGACGATATAGGGTGTTAACATGTTACCAGATTATTTTTGAACAATCAAAGCCCCGGTTCGGGAACGAACCGAATTCCGAATGCGGGAAAAATTTCAAAATCAAACCCGAAATGTACAAAACTCGGCCTGATGCTGCCTGTGTGCTAATAGATCAAAGTTTGTTAACGAAACCATTTTTTAATTCATGAAATCAGTGAAGATAGTGAATCAACGGAGGCTTTTCTCGCTTCGCTGGTCACTATATTTAAAGGAAACTCCTTTCTGTATTGCTTTACAAACAAAAATAAAATTTAAAGAAACCATGAAAATAAATAAGCATATAAAGTATTCTTAAAAATTATTAAACTCAGATATACAATTATTCTACTGTTTACAAATGCTCAATATTACTTTTACTTTATTTTATATTGAATATTAATATTTTTGCTCTTAAGAACAATATTTACTGAATTCGATTCTTTGTTTTTCAATATCACGTGATTGAGCAGACAAATATTTTATTTATTTAACGTTCATTTATATTTCCATTAATTTTTGGAACTCTTGTGCAACTTTATCTAAATTGTTTTTTTTTTTTTTTTTTTTTTTTTACTCCATTTTCAATTCTCATTTTTCAATGTGCATGAGTAAAATATTTTATAATTTTTTATTTTTCGCGTGAAAGCATATTTCATTTTATGTTTGAAAAAAAAATAAATCTTTTTAACAATAATTAAAATTTTAAATGTCCATATTTAAAGCTTTTACCAGGTTATTATTTTCACACTTTAATGAATTTAAAAAAATCTAATCAAAATTTCGTTACAAATAAGGTACCAAATGTAAGGGGCATTTTTTCTGAATCCGTCGGTTTAATTAAGTTATATATCGGACAATCAGATTTTTTTTAAATTAACTAAAGTATGAAAAGCTGGTGACAATTTTTTAAATTAACTAAAGTGTGAAAAGCTGGTGGCAACAACACACAGACAAACAGAAGAAAATCTCTCTTAGCCATGAACTTGCGTCCAGCCACGGTCTTACAGGAAGAAAACTCTCTTAGCCATTTACATCTAGAGAGATGCTCTATAGAGAATCCCCTTCCCTCAAAGCCCTCAACACTCTCAGAAATAATATACTCAATTTTCACGATTCAGACATCTTCGGGTTAATTTCGTTGTTTTTGACAACCATTTCATCAAGCGATCACGTGATTTCTGAGGAAACGTGAACTCTCAAATATTTGACGAAACAGTTTACTCACAATAGCATGTGCTAGCTTTCATTACCGCCATATTGGTTTTTTTCCTGTGTTGTTTCGACTTTACGTTACAAGGACTTTTATTTGCCGGCCTAGTGGTTCAGTCGGTAGGAATTTGCCTACTGGATTCCCAGGTCTCGGTTTCGAATACCGGTACGGGCATGGATGTTTGTGATGTCCTATGTCTACAAAATATTGTGTGCGCTTGTTTCTGTGAATTTCTGTAAAAATATGGATCAATTCAGAGGATTGTCTGAATTGATCCATAATCATTGTAACTATAGGTCTCTATTGAAAAGTCATTGTAACTATAGGTCTCTAAGCTGTCAAATAAATGTCTTTTATTTGTTTGCTCTGTTTTATTTATATTTTCATTAAATGTAATTAGGATTTAATTTATAAAGCAACGAACTTGCAGGTAATTTTATAATTCTATAATTTGTATTTTATTCTGTATCACGAAACTAGGATGAAAAAATGTATCTTTACTTTTGACGAAATTCGTATGTTCAAACAAGTGACGAAAGTAATTTTCTCAATTTGACGAAATATTCGCTCGGAGTATTTCCCTGGAAACGGTTTCGGGAAAATTAAAGAAAATTTCGTGAAATTTGAGTGTCCATTTCTGAGAGTGAAGCCGTGCACGAGATAAAAAGCTCTAAACGGAGCTTCAATGTAAAGAGACACATTTAAAAGATAATGTGTAAATAATAGCCTATTTAAATGTATTTTTTACACATAAATTGTTCCGAATTTGTTATAGACTCTGAATGAATTCTTCCGATCTTTATCTTTACTTTGTGAAAATAGTACCTTATGTGACAGGGAGAAAAGACAACCATTTCTGAATTCAGCGCATTAAAACACATCAGAGACACCCAACACAGTGAAAAAAAAAAAAAAAAAAAAAATTGAAAAGTAAGATTTCGCAGACCTGTTCTAGTAATGGATCAGTATTTATCAGTGTTATTTCTCGGTCCTTAATATAAATTGATTAAGCGTTTACATATTAAAAGATAATTTGCACTAAAATATTTCCAAGATTGCATTCTACAAAATGAATTATGTGGAAATTCCTTCGATTAAAGTATTTAAAAATAGTATGCATATTTAAAATAAAAGAGAATTTTCGAATAATTTATCTTTAAAATCAGTGAAAATATTTAATCAGTTTAAATATATTAATGCGTTCTATAGAATGCAGCTCTGGAAACATTTTAATGCAGTTTATATGTCAATATGTAAACTCTAAATTATCTTACCGATCGTCAAATAACACTGAAAATGTTTGCTTCAATCATAATTTAGCGCATTTTTATTATAATTACAGAGCTGCCAACCTAATCCGGCAAATTGTTAACGCCTATTGAAAAACGCCCCTTTTTCTACACCACTTAATTTTTAGAGCAATTTTCTTCAAATGTATCTATGATGAATTAAGTAGATAAATACTCTAAAAATTAAGTGGTGTAGAAAAAGGGGCGGTACTAACAATTTGCCGGATTAGGTTGCCAGCTCTGTAATTAATTAAGAGTATTAGATTCATATTTTTACAAAAGGGATATACAAGTTATACATTTCTGACCAATTTTTATGTAATTTTAATAAGAATTAAAAATTTGTATGTTACGGCCATCACAAAACTTTCTTCTATATCATTTTATGCAACCGCACCACTTACTATTTAACGTACTCAAAATTTTAATCATAGATTCTCACAATAAAGTTTTTATGCGTGGAGTTTGGTGCAGTTTCATTCGACAGATGTTGGCATGTAGCCATGCGCAACGAAAATAATAGTAATAATAATAATAATAATAATAATAATAATAATAATAATAATAATAAAATAAGATGATGAGTAATAGCAATGCCCCCTAGCTGTTGGTAGACACATTTCAAATTAAGTCAGCAATGGTTTGCATAATGGTTATGTCATGAATCAAGTTTGACGCATTTATATGTCATAGAAGTTGACATATAGCCGTCCCGTACACGGGGAAAATTGCAGCAAACCAATGCCACCTATTGTCCGATAGGCACCCAAATTGAACCAGAATAATATTCATAATGGTCCTTCACATATCAAGTTTTGTTCGATTATGCATAATAGAACCTGAAATGTAGTGTTCCCTTAAATGGAAGAAAATGCAGTATAGCGTGCCACCTGTTGAGAGATTTGCACCAAAAGGCACTAATTTATGTCAAGGTGCATCTACATATAAATTTATATGAAATTCTGAACAATAATTCCGTAGATACAGTTGCCATAAATATTTTATCTCACTCTCTCTCTCACACACACAGACATTTTCTAAAATTTGTCAAATCATGTTCTGGACCTCTCAAAATTTGTAAATCCGTCAGAAACCGGAAGTGAAAAAGTTTTATGAATCCAATACTTTTTTTCACGTATACAGTAGAAAGTAAAGACGTACGATCAACTGAAAAAAACACATTTTTAATTTTTAAAAGGTATAAGACCACCCTTTAATTTAAATATTCGAGAATTTCTTTAACAATTTTATCGTCCCATTAATAAATAAATAAATAACTGAAAAATAAATAAATAAAAATAATAATTTAAGATGAATTTTCATAAAAAACTTTTCTGCTCTACAATTTTATGCATTTGCTCTAAAAAGAAAAGTAGAAAAGAACTTTGCTTTCAGACATGTGAAATAAAATAAAATCAAATCAAAGAAGAGGAAATCGTGTTACGAAAATAAAATATGATTTTGTAAATAACTGAAAAAGATGGACTAGCTTTTACACGATAAAAGAAGTTAGTATTTATTTCCCAATAAATTGAATCTTGCTCCACATAATAGCTAGATATTTCTTAAACGAGGCTTTTCTGTTTCTAAGTGGTATGTCTTGTTATGTCCAAAAAAAAGCTTGTTAGAGGAGCGATGTAAAAACGTTGCTTCTTTTTATGTCATTTTAAAGATAAAATTTAAATTTTAGAATTACTGTCAGATTATTTAAAAAGCTATTTTTGTTTTCATATTTTCCAATGTTAGTTTTTGTTTTTAGAAGGAAAATTTGCGTTAGTAAATAATATTTCATATTCAGATAAAAAATTAAATATATGTTTTTTATGTTTATTTATTAATTTAATTTTTAAATTAAAGATAGGATGAAAAAAAAAACATTGTCATAGAATGTAAACAGCGGTTTGTACGCTTCAATTTAATATGCAAAATATATGTTTATTCAAAAACTAAAATAGCAAACTTACCCTGATTATAAAGAGAACATTTTAAATAAATGACTTCCATCTAGTACATGATGTACTGGTAAAAGAAAAGAAAAAAAGCTCTCGATGACATAACGTTTAAGCAAAATTCTAAGCTTATTTAAAATATATGTACTTCTGAACAATGTGAAAATAAATATATAATATAAAAATATTGCCGTATTAACGAAAACAGAGGTTTCCATTCTTTAAGCTAGACAATATACTAATTGCATTAAACAAAATATCAAGTTTATTCTTCGACAATTTGATTGTGATAGTTTGAAAATAAGCATAAAACGTAAACAAATTTAAAACTGCGATAAATAAGATAAAAATTGATACTGTAAATATTTTTCTTTATATGTGACATAAATCTAACTTGTTTATAATTAAAATGAAGATTTAAGTACAGAAAATACTTATAATAATCAAGCAACTCACGTATGTTGATAATCCATGATTTTTTTTTTTTTTTTTGACATTTTTCACTTTGACAGCTTTGAGAGCTATAGTTAAAAAACTGTTGCCTCAAATGATGCATGTTGCATAAAATCACAATAACAATGCAAAATGTGTTGGTTTTTGGTATTTATTTAATAGCTTTGAGGCTTATGATTACAATAAAAAGCTCGAATGTATTATACAGGGTTCATACTCCTCAGGAAAAACCTGGAAAACAGGGAATACTCAGGGAATTTGGAATTTGTTAAAAAAAAGTCAGTGAAAATTAAAATTTTCATTAAAACTCAGGGAAAATCAGTTATAAAACCTGGAAAAACAATTTTTTTTTCTCTCTCAAGTTATGTTTTTCTTGTTTAGCTTCGTATCAAAATTTAAATGATTAAGTATTGTGAAAATATGCATGTAAATAATGATTTCTATCATGATCGGCAGTAATATGACATCATAGAGTGGAAATAGCTGTATTTTGTCATGCCTAGAAGAGTGTTTCTTGTAATATGTCGATAATATTTTCTTGAAACTTGTCTGGGAACTCAGAGAAAACTCAGGGAATTTTTTTCCCATATTTTAGTATGAACCCTGTTATAGCTACAATACAGTTACGACCTGTAGTTACAATGACAATGCTTGAAAACATTACAGTAGAATCTCGTACAACGCGCTCCCACACAACGCGATTTCGTATAACGCGACGAAACATCTGCGACTATTACTCATACAACGCGATAAAGAGTCTCGTATAACGCGTGAAATATAGGAAGCACGTGACGACTTCTTTTCTACTTTCAACCTGTTCAAGGAAGGACTGCTCCGTTACTATGCCAACACCCGACGCTTTTGGTCTCATTGCGGAATGAAATCGTCTGCTCAATGTATGTCTCCTATAACGTGATTTTTTATTACGCGGAACGAATCCCCCGCGTTATACGAGAGTCTACAGTACATCAATTCACAATTGCAATACACATTTTTTGTATACATACGAGGACTTCGCAAACATCTACACCGTGCCATAGATTCGTGGGTCAGAAGTCAGCCTACTAGACCATCAGGGTGCCTGTACAGTTTCTTATTTTCTTATTTCTATGACGACATCACAAACAAAGATGTCTTTTACCAACTGAGCTAGAATGCAAGGAGTGATAACTTCCTTATTGAATAACGTAGAAAGGCAGGGGTCTTCGCGAAAAGGATTAGTTTCGAATCGAGCAGATCAAAAAGTTGCGTATTAATCTTATAGAACACGCAACTTTTTGACCTGCTCACATCTAAATTTTAAATTAGATGACAGACCGCTCAGTATTCCCTCCTCTTAGTATTCAAGCTCAGTGATCTTACCCGGTATTCGAACCCAGGCCCTATGTTTCAGAAGACATCTCCCTGCCAACGGATGATTTGTTTTATTTTCAATGTAATTATTTCAAATAAATCATCCGAGTTGCGTTATTCGTGTTTGTATTGCGCATTCTTCTAATGAGAATCTGATTGATTTAAAGATTTCAACGCATGTTCAGGTGTTTCCATTTTGAAGTTAAAAGCAGCTTTTTGTATTAATGTATAAGATTAACTATTCTTGTTACGGGGGTTTCTATTGAAAATACACATACAGTAGTTTTCAATTAATAAAATCGTATATCAGAAACTACATAAATCAAAGACGATAAATAAAACTAAAAAACGGAAAATCGACCTAATTAATTTATTTCGATTTAACCAAAATAATATGGTTGAAAGTAGAGTGCTTGTCACTCGATAGTTTATTGATCTCTCTGTTAACCGACAATGAGCGAGCGATGTGCTGAACTGTTATTTGCTTAAATCAACAGAATAATTTTGTTGATTTAAACAAATATTGGTCAAATCAAGAAAATTGTTTGGTTAAAACAACGAAATAATGTGAGTTTCAGTAACAAAATTTTTGTTCAGGCTTTATCAAAAAAAAAAAAAAATAAAATAAAAAAAAATTATTTGGTTGATTTAACAGAATTTTTGTTATTTCAATAAAACTTTTTTTTTTTTTTCTGTGTTTCGTAAGCTTATTCGTGAAGGCGCGTTATACATAAAATAAACACTGACAGAAAAACAATCAAATACATCTATGATATTAATTACTTCAATAAATTCTTGAAATGCCGATTTTATTTATAGTTATTGATTTGATTATTATCAAGACATGTTTTTTTTTCCTTACTGCAATAATCAGAACGTTGACCCCCCCCCCCCCCAAAAAAAGAAAAAAACCTCTAAAATAAAAATTATTTTATATGGACTGTATATGATATCCTACAAGATTAATTGGTTCTGCAAAAGTTATTATTTCATAACAATGAAAGATAAGTCAAATGATCTGTCTGATTTAACAGGCAATAACTGTTAAAAAATTCAAGAATATTAACGTAATTTCATGAGTTAGTGAATGATGTAGCGCATTCATTGTCACACTTAATGTTTCAATTAAATATATTTTTAAATTTAATTAAATCGATGATTAAAATTGTCCATTGAATCAACCATTCAATTTTCGCACACATACACACACACACACAAAAAAAAAAAAAAAAAAAAATCTCATGGATTCTAATTAACAACTTATTAAATGATATCAAAAAACCTGTTAAGTGTGAAAATAAATATTTATATGCTTCAAAACTAATCATATGCAATTAAAATAAATAATATATATATATATATATATATATATATATAGGGATCCGGAATTTTCGCCCCCAGCATCTCGCCCCCGGCATTTCGCCCCCAGCATTTCGCCCCCAGCATTTCGCCCCCGGGAAATCTCGCCCCCCGGAAATTTCGCCCCCGGGACATTTCGCCCCCGGAAATTTCGCCCCCGAGTGATGTAAAATATACATATAATTACAAATAAAAATATAAACATACCTGCGGTATTTTCCAAAATATTACCATGTTTTTATTAACTTCGATTTTTCTTTGTTTGTTTGTGTGTCCAGTACAAATCTTTCAATCGATTTTTAAATAACTTCCCGACTAGTTAGACATTTGAAATGTTGAGAAAAGCTCAGAAAAAGGTGACAATACATTTTTTCAATACATTTAGCTAACTGTTTCGGGTCCCTGCTGCCTTCGGCAGCGTTTATGATTCACCAAAAATTTTATTTAACTAACTTCCCGACTAGCTAGACATTTGAAACTTTCCGAATAGTTCAGAACACTGTAACAATGCATTTTTTAAATACTTTTAGCTAACTGTTTCGGGTCCCTGCTGCCTTCGGCAGCGTTTATGATTCAACAAATAATTACTTAACTAACATTCGGACTAGCTAGACATTTGAAACTTTCAGAATAGTTCAGAACATGATAGCAATGGCATGATAGCAATGCCTTTTTTTAATACTTTTAGCCAACTGTTTCAGGTCCCTGCTGGTTTTGGTAGCATTTATATAATTCAACAGAAAATTTATTTTACTAACTTCTCGACTAGTTAGCCATTTGATACTTTTTAATAGCTCAAAAGACGATAACAATGCATTTTTTTAAATACTTTTAGCCAATAGTTTTGGGTTCCCGCTGCCTTCGGTAGCATTCATATGAATCAACAATCGTATGATTTTCCGACTAGCTAGAAATTTGAAACTTTTATAAAAGCTCATAACACGATGACTAGGAGTTTTTTAATACTTTTAACCAATTTTTTCGATCTCCCGCTATTTTCGGTAGCGTTTATATGATTTAGCATTACTTCCCGACTAGCTAGACAATTGAAAGTTTCAGAATAGATCAGAACACGATGAAAATGCATTATTTCGTTACTTTTAGCCAAATATTTCCGGTTCCCGCTGCCTTCAGTAGCGTTTATGTGATTCAACAGAAAATTTAAAAACATGTTATATAAAAAGTTCGTTCTTTATATCTTGTAATAATTTGTTGTATAAAAATATAAAGTTTATACAATATTGATATAAGTTTTGATTTTGGTCATAACAAGGGTTCACAAACAGCATGGCGATAAAAATATGCGTGAATAAATATTGAATATCTTCCTTCACTCTAAAAATATTTACTATTTTTCTTCTAACATCGTTCATAAATTCTGGTCGTTTTTAACTTTCAATAAGCAAAATTACTCTGCTCCTCAATCTCATCCGTGGAGGTCAAAGATGTTATGTCATGTCTTCGGACCACCTTTATGGGCGATACCCAGACCGTCGTCAATTGCCCAATATACAGCACTAGTACGACGTAAAAACCCAACCAACCAACCAACCAGCTATGTTCCTCAAAGGGTTTAAGAACTGAGAATCGAAACTGAGGTTGTTTGCAAATAAAGTACATTTTCAAAAGTAACTGTTAACTCATAGCATAGGAAATTTAATTATGTGTTTACATTTATTATTTTACACTATTTATTAGTAATGGAGCATATAATTAATTTAATTGCATTAAGCCAAAATAAATAATGCTCGCTTACTAAGCGTTATTTTCATTTGTTTCGTAATTCGTAAATAATTCGCTTTTTATCAATATCATTGCAGGCTTTATCTACGGGCTGAATATATAACTTTCATAACCTTCTACACGCAAAAAGTCTTCAAGTTTTATAACAATGTAATTACTGGCTCTATCATTAGATTTTTTTGAAATCTCTGTGATGATATATAATAGCCAAAATCTTTGTTGTTTTGGTCATTATGAACATAATTTTCCTAAATGTCTCCAAAACGGAAAATCATATAAAGTCCATAATCATATAAATCATATAAATAGAGGTCACAACTAGATGTTATAACAAACCCATATACTAATTTTCAACGTACTCCGTCTAACAGTTTTTGAATTATGCGAGATACATACCCCCCCCCCCCCACACACACACACACACGTACTTACATACTGACGGCAAGAAAATTCATGTAAAATCGTTGATATCTCTGAAACGGAAACTCGTATTAAAACCAGAGCTGGAAGTGTACAACTCCACATTGTAACAGTTACGCACATAAATTTACAAACTTCTACGATCATTCATTTTCTGAGCTATGCAGAATACAAAATCAATTTCGCACATGGAGATTACTAACTTCCTTATAATTTGTATAAGGAAGAAAATATGGTAGACTCATTTTTTTAAACACCAATTTCCGAGATCTAAAACTGACCTACTTAAGTAGGATAACTGTTAATTTTTCCCTCTTATAACCATGTAACACATGAGAAAGGATATTTAAAATGGATTTATGTAATAATTTTCAAGAAAATCGTTAGAGCCATTTTTGAGATACAAATTTTTACCAAAATCTCAATTATTGACCGGAAAACAATAATTACATGCAAAAATATGTTCAAATAGGAGTTAATATAAGGAGTTTGAAAAACAAATCCGTGCAGTCGTTTTTAAAGGAACGCACTTGCGAAGCCTGGAATTGAGCTATTTTTACAGGACGCCTATAAATTTTCCTGAACTAACCAACTATATTATTTTAAGGGTCATCTAATAGAGTTTTTATATAGCAACTTTGAAGAAAATTGATAGAGCCGTTTTTGAGATACGGATTTACGATCCCACTTCCGTTTTCCGCTGTCCCATTTTCAGTTTTACAATTTCCCCCAAAATTTGAAAATGTTATCTGTATACCAGACCTGTCTCAGTTCTGAAGTTTCGTAGTTCAATTTTTTTAGCTTCGGAGATATGATACCCAGAAGATTCCGCACATAAATGTCAGAAACTACTTTTCTGGTCTCAGGAGGCCTCAAAATGTATAAATCAGGTGAAAACTCGATGTCGAGTTTTCGGACCGCACCTTAGAATGTATTAAACGAGGGAAAAAAAAGCTGAAAATTCATCGAAACAGTGGATAAAAAGAGTCAGAATTCCATAGAAAAAAACATGGGATGAAAACAAAAAAAACTCACAATTTCAAGAGTAAAAAAAAAAGGCTAACACCAGAAAAGATAAAAGGACAAAATTGACTAGAAAAAAACATTGAAGAGCGGTAACGGGCGGACTAGGGCGTTCTATATATCGTCGGGGGTAAATACGACTCGCCTAGTATAAGTTCATTACCCTACAGTAGTAGGGTAATGAAAATTTCTTGCTTCTGTAATCTTACTTTCTTATTTATCAATAATGATCAAATTGATTAATAAATACAACAAAGTTAAAAAATATTTGAAAAATTAATAAAATTATTATGTGGGCACTAAAAATTTAATAAATAAATAAATAATATTACTGTACACTTAAATTTTCTTTTAATTAACAGCGATAAAAAATTAATCGAACAATTTTTGTATTCTAAAACCTTATTTTAATTCATATGTTTTATATTGAAATTAAAAGGGAAAATAGTGTGAATTATATAGAAATATATCGAGAATTACTACATGTATATTTATATTTTTATTTGTCGTTACATAAATATTTTCCACAACTCGTAGGCGAGACGCTGTGGGTGAAATTTTCGAAATCCACTGTTCGGGGGCGAAATTTCCGGGGGTGAAATTTCAGGGGGCGAAATTTCCGGGGTGCGAGATTTCCCGAGGGCGAAATGCTGGGGACGAAAAGCCGGGGGCGAGATGCTGGGGGCGAAATTTCCGTAAACCATATATATATATATCTAGTAAAGTGGTAGTGCTCCGCCCCGCCAAGCTAAAATAAACATTAGAGAGAGAGAGAGAGAAAAAAAGAAATTTACAAAGTAGGTAAGTAAATGGCGAAACGCTACTAGTGTATATTATGTCGACATAGCATCTTGGATTTTTTAACTACCTGTACGGCAGAGCGCGCCCCTAGAAGTTTTAATTAATAAAAATTTAGTTAGCAAAGATTAAAATGTTATTTACGCTCCCAGCCGTAAAAATACTTTAAATTATAACTTTATAAGGCAGTCAATAAATTAACACAGATGGCAAGGAATGTTGAAAGAGATTAGGATTTATTAGAAAGATACATGCAGAGTTATTGGCAGAACTTCATTAAGCTAGGCATTGAGTTCCTGGGAACTAATAGCGGTGGTGAAATTTGATATCAATCCTTTTTTTGTCTGTGTAAGAAAGGTAAGAGTTTTTGCTGCGGGGTGACTTTAACAATAGTATTGTTTTTCATGAGATATGTGTATATACATGATAATTTTAAACTTCGTATTAAGTATTAAGTGTATTTAGTATATTAAGTACATTAATTAATGGAAAAATTTCTTAATTTTATGTAAAAGAAGCATTTTATGTAAAATTAAGTATCAAAATTAATAATTAATGTTGATCGAAATTAAATCGCAAAAAATAAATATTTATTAAGAAATATTTTAATGATGCAGAAATTTTGATTTATTGGGGGAGGGGGGGGGATCATGGGAAAACGTGTCCCACTGAATCGTCGTCCCCTCCTCTATGCTTAAGGTGTATTAAACTATGGTTTATATTTCACACTTCCCAACACAGCAGAAAAATGCTTTTTAGTGCAGTCGGTCTGTCTGTCTTCAGCCATGCTTTTGTTTCTAAATATGGAGGAATGTCACAGCATATGTTTATTCCACGACTATTTCTGTAAGAAATCTTTTTTTTTTTTTTTTTCAATGTATTTGAAATAGTACGGTCATCGGCAACTCTGAACATGCTTGAATTTTCATTAAATTATAATATTTTATAAAGATTTACTACAGTACCCTTTTACTGAGAATAGTATACATATCATTTATAATTCTTCTGTAGTTTCACAAAAAATAACTTCATTTACATAACGATCTACAATCAGTAAGTCTTTGAATTGCACTTAAATACACTAATACTGTTACAACAGACAGAAATTAATTGCAAGTTAGTGCAATATAACATACGTGGAAAAAGTGTATGCATTGATATACTGAATGCAATGTGATAGATATACACACATATATTCTTATTTAGTGAACTGTTTTTATTAATACCAATCACATTAATATAATGCAAGTGATAACTGCCTTGGAAAACTAAAATAATATCATTTTTGTTGCTATCTTACAACCGAATATTTATGTTTTTTTTTTTTTTTTTTTTTTTTCTATATTTCATTCATCAAGTTTAAACTACACATTTTTTTTTTTTTACTTTAAATTTTTAATTCTGTTTTCTTAAAACTGTCTTACAAAATATGAATTGAGTTTAAGTAGTTGAAAAGTAGATGCAAACAGAATTACGAAAAAGTGATACGAACATTTTTCCTCGTCTTAACCGGATACTTTACATCCGGCGATACAAACAGGGCTGCCACATGCGAATTTTTTTTTTTTTTTTTTTTAATTCTTTTCATATCACTATTTTCAAAAAATAAAATTTAATGCATGTTTATGCAGGTAAATCTGCAGTTTGCCTGCATAAATTTATTATAAATTTTATTTTATGAAAATAGTAGTACAAAAGTAATTAAAAAAAAAAAAGTCGCCTGTGGGAGCCCTGTACAAAGATGATAATATTAAGATGTTAGTTTTTCTTTTCTTTTCTTTTTTTTTTTTTTTGCTTTAACCTTTTAGGGGCCAGAAAATTTATTCATTTAAAATATAAAAAAAAACCACCAGAATTTAGCAACAATATTAGAAGAGAAGAAATAAATTAAGTTATTCTTCTAAGTTATAATAGAAAAATTTTATAAAAAATTTCCGGGACCAGTTGTTGCAATTTGGATTTAAAATTTGCGGTTGCACTATGGAATCGAACCCCTTTGAAAGCATTAAACGACCGGAATCTTTGAATTTTTTACTTTTATTTTATTTTTTACTTAAGGAAAAGGAAATCCAGAATCCTTTCACTTCTACGATTGCGTCCGAGAGATCGGTTGCGTCGCCTTCCCCCCTGAAATTTTGAAAAGCCTGCGATTATGTTTGATTAATGTTAATCTACATTGACTGCTGAAACCTCATACTAAATTTATATTTCAATTCAGTTTTAAGAAAGTCAGTAATAGAATTATCAATACATTCCTACAAAATATTACTTCCATTGCTTTAAAACATCACCTAGTCGTATTAACTTTTGTTTCGAAACATAAAAATATAAAAGAAAGAAACAGAGAAAGAAAAGTCAAATAAATCCCTACGCCAAAATATTTGCTCACGCATATATGTAATTTTTCTCGTATTGCAGCATGTATGAATTTTAGATTAATTGCATATTTCCTTTTACTATTGTGAATATAATAATAAAAGCAATCATCGAAAGAATTTATTATTATTATTTTCTTTCTTTTGCAAGCTTTTCCAGTATTATTATAGTCAAAATGGCACGCAGTGCTTGTCACTACATAAAAATATTTGACATATCCGCTTTCTTAAACAAAATTTGTTTGGTTACCTTGGCGACCTCTAAATGGGCGTGCCATAACTGTAGAACAACACTGTACTACAACGAAAATCGAAGCCTCGAACTTCACCTTTAAGATTTTTTATTTGACCCACCTAAAAGTATTTCCTATTTCAACTTTGTAGTATTAATAATTATTTTTATGTATTGGCAAGATATGCAGATATTCTTTCCATTTTTTCCAATGGAATATTAGTTTTATATGTATATATTATTTATTTGGTTATTTGGCATAATATCATGAACTATATAAAATACATGAATTATTCTTTTTTATAATCATTACATTTTTTTTACTTTTTGCTATATTTATAGAAGAAAGAATTGGATTCATTAATTTTTTCGACTTCTGGTTTTCGATGGATTTATATGTTATGAAATGTATTTAACACGATATGAACATTTTTAATTATGTCTGTCCGTCTACCTGTGTTTGAGTTACAAAACTTTCCTGGGAGTTGTAACTCAAGAACTAATGCATAGGATTATTAAAAAAAAAAAAAAAAAAAAAAAACACTTAGTGCAAGGATGGAACGCTGACGCAGAATCTATACCGGTATTTCTTTAAAAAATTTCTCTACCTACAATATCGTTGATTTAAGAAATAGAAAATTTTGTGTCATTGATAGTGGAATGCGTTTTGCGCTAGTGTTCTATCTTTGTTAGTGTGCTTCGATATAAATTGGTGCTTAATAACATTAGGTGCAAATTGGGCAATAAGCTGAGCTGCTGTCTTGTTGTTTACCCCTTTTACAAAAAGGGGCAATTTACAATATCTCAGCTTCTGTGATGTATAATTCCGCAAAACTCGATATGTGAGACAGCCATTATGAAAAACTATGCTGATTTAATTTGCGTGCATATCTTCCGACAGATGGTACTACTATGCGAAAATTTACTCCGTGTTTGGAGCATAAATACACCAAAGTTGATGTGTAAAATGAACGTAAAGTAATTCAGGTGTATTTTGACCGACAGCTGATACTGATATAACTCACCTTCTGCAATTTGCTATATGGCTACATCTCATCATCTAATGAGTAAAATTGCACCAAACTGCTTGTTTAAAATCTTCATTGTCAGAAGCTATGATTACATTTTTGTGCATGTTAACCGATGGGTTACGCTATTATGCAGAATGATACAGAAGGAAGTTTTGTAATGGCCAATAGACACAATATACTTTTTTTAAATTTTACTTTATTTGGCATGCTATCATAAACTATTATCTATATTATATATATTATTATATATATTATTATATATATTATATATATTATAAGGAAATGTTTTTATGCTGTACTTGCACCTTATTTTTTAGGCGTCATAAAGGACTGTGTTCGAATATTTCGACCCAAAACAATTATTGCGAGTTTTTACAATTTATAATGTTTGCTTACAAATTTTTATTTATTATCGAAAAATATTATCTACTAGCAGGCTTTGGCCGCTCTTTTGTTCACTATATTGAAATGAATTTTAAAAAAGGAAAATTCAATCTTTATTATATTACTTTATAATAAAACTTAAAGAATAAATAAATAAATAAATGAATAAATAATCATCGAAATGGATCAAATCCTTGTTTTGGGGAATCGCATTAACTTTTAGCATAGCCTCCTAAACTAGATGCCTGTCGCGTGGCTCGGAAACTTGGCAAAAGTTCAAGTAGTAGACAGCGCTACCTGGTACAGATTGCACGACTTTTTTATTCAACTGTCACCAATAATTTTAAGAAGTCATATATGATATATATAATCGACATTTCTTCGATTCTATTCGCCTTTTATGTACATCAAATCCCACTTTTAAAAATTTGTGGTGGCTGTTGAATAAAAAAGTCGCGCAATCTGTACCAGGTGGCGCTGTCTACCGCTTGAACTGTTGCCAAATTTCCGAGCCACGCGGCAGGCATCTAGTTTAGGTTGGTTGGTTGGTTGGGTTTTACGTCGCACTAGTGCTGCGCAGATGGGCAATTGGCGACGGTCTGGGACTCACCCCTAGAGGTGGTCCGGAGACATGCCATCGCAATTTTGATCCTCCACGGAAGGGATGGCTCTCCCGCTTCGGTGACCCCCAGAGGTATAATTTTTGATGGGAACATGCATCTAGTTTAGGAGGCTATGCTTTTAGACTTTAAGGCAGTGTTGCCAGATTGGGGACTTTTTTAATTCAACTCTCGCCAATAATTTTTAGACGTGATGTTTGATATACATAATAGACAATTAAGCTACAGTCGGTAACAAAAGTGTCCGAACACTAGCGAAAATTCCTATGTAAAAAAAGTGCACTTCATACGGTTTTGTTAAATAAATCCTAGTCGAATCCTGTTCTTAGTCAGTCTAAGAACATGATTCGATAAGGATTTATGTAACAAAACCGTATGAAGTGTACTTTTTTTACACAGGAATTTTTGCTAGTATTCGGACACTTTTGTTACCGACTGTAAGTTTTGGAATTGGATTTACACATATAAAATTATTCTCAGATAAATACATCCAAATAAAATGAGTAGATTTCTAAAAACATGCCGTTTGGACTGTATATTCCTTTCATGACGTAGGGGCTCTCTAAGAACAGATTTAACGAAATTTAACACTTAACGGCCCTCTTCACTTACCGTCGCTGGAAGCCCGAGCCAATTTTAATCTATGGGGAAATTTTCTTTACAAATAACTTATTAACTAATACATACAGTCGGCTGCAAAATTATTCGAGCACTAGCGAATAATTCCTATGTTTAAAAATTACACTTAAGACTGTTTTGCTAAGTAAATCCTTGTCGAATCATGTTCTTAGACTGATTAAGAACATGACTCGACAATGATTTATTTAACAAAGCTTTATTAAGTGTACTTTTTTTGGCAAGGATTATTGCTAGTGTTTGAATAATTTTGCAGCCGACTGTATTTTTACACTAGCCGCCTTCGGCGACCAGCTGGTTCGCGATCCCTGAAAAATCCGACTTTACGAAACTCCCGCTCGGTGGCGCTTGCGGCGCCCTTTTCCCGTTTCAGGTCTAATAACAGCTTATTGATATATCGTGAAAATAGCTTATTGAAATCACTGCAAATAAAAGGGTCTTACAGTAAGACATAAAAACAACTGAAACGGCATTTAAGACACGTAAATGTCTTAAAATGTACCTTAGATTTTATAGATATTTTAATTTAAGACAGAAATATGTCTGAAATATCAATTCAGACAGAAAAATGTCTGAAACACGTAAATACACGAATTTTCAGACAGCAAAACGCGTTTGAATTTCCAGACACTTTAGAAATTCAGACACTTGCATTACTCAGAAATTTTTTCATATGAAATCTACTTTAAGAAAACATGCTTATCCTACTTCTTTCCACATTCAATAAATATATTATTATTTTATAGAATAAGCAGTTAAACTACTTAAATTATGGTAGCTTTATGAAACTATATTTTTATGGAATAAGGGATGCGAATCATATTTGCATGCTAATATCTTTAACACAATTCATAAACAACATATTTAGACACAAAGCTTATTTTGTTCAAAAAAAAAAAAAAAAAAAAAAAAAAAAATCTTTGTTTTTAAAACTTTCTTATATTAAAAGAAAAAGGGGGAAGACGGATGTAGCAAGTAATTTGTAGAGACGAAAGCGAATTTATAAGTGAACAATCATGAATAATTTGTGCATATTTTTTTTCTTTCTCCCTTCTTCTTCTTATTCATTTAAAAACTTTTTTCTTTCACAAATTCACCTACATCTAAATGTAAAACTACAAATTTTCCTGTATTCATGATTATAGTTCGTTTTTATTTAAATATCACTTTAAGGAAAGAAATCTTTATCATCGAGGGATGAAACCTTCACATACTTGTTATGCATTATTAAAGAATTCTGGTCCTCTAAATATGAAATTTAAGATAATAATATTTATTAAGTTTAAGATACCATACTAGCAATAGTTTTATGGCAAAAAATTAGAAATAAAACATAACACTGCGATTAGTTTCACGAATGGAATACTGCAGTATATTATATCATAAAAACACTTATTACTGTATACGACGGTAGCGTGATTGGTAAATGCTTCACTCCGACAATGCTTGGTTTCAAGTTTCGGTTTCTTTAGACTGTGTGAGTTCGAATCCCAACGCCGGAAAATGGGATTTTATATATATATATATATGAAAGGATAAAGAGAGGTAAGTTTTTAAATTATTATTTTATTATTTTAAATTAATAGTGAGCAATAATTTAAAGAAAATCCCATTAGAAAGTCTTAAATTAAAATTAATTCTAAAGTTTCCCCTGTAAAGTAAGTTTTAGTACAATGCGTGAGCATAACGCAAAAGTCATAAAAGAGAACCAACTTTAAGACAAGAAAGTGATGAATAAGTGCAACCTGCAGCTTTTTGTGGTTTGGAGCTGCATAGTAATTAATCCCAGTTATCTGGACCTCAGCTAATCTGTCAATCATTAAGTTAATATCCAATAAGCATAGGAAGGAGTGGTGTGAGTTCCCGCCAAAAATGCCAGTATTTAAGGGAAAACACGTGTAGAGGAGCTCTCTTCTTGTGATCTCTTGCTTAGTAAATCTACGTCAAAATAACGGCCCGAGAGGGGTCCCATCGCGGGCCTCCGGCTACACTGCGTGGCACCCATGTGCTCAGCCTATAATGATGGATTGTATCGTAGGATATGTTCCAGATGGATTAATAAAAGCATGTACTGCAATTTGGAGTTATTACTGAGTGCCAGCCTCTTTCCTTCATAGCTATTATGTGACTCAAGTCAGTGAATTCGTCACATATATATATATAAATATTTCATTAATGCTCTAAACAATTCCAAAATATATTTTTAACAGAAAAACATAATCGCACGCCATATTTATTTATTTATATATTTATTAAAAAGCCTTAAAAACTGTAGTATTTTTAAGCCTAACATGGCGGTGTTTTTAAGCCTAAAACATGGCGGCGTTTTAAGACCCTTGCAATATCTTAATTTCTGATGCAAAAAGGTGTCTTAAAAGGTAAGACTTTTTTTTTTTTCGCTTAAAAAATGACCATCCATTTAAGACACTTTTAAAACTGAATTTAAGATATTTACGTTTACAGTGATCGCAGTAAATTCCCGTGCGGTAGCTCCTTCGGCGTCCTCTTCCCTTTTCAATATCTGAAACAGCCTGTTCGCTCACATTTATGATCTTTCAAATTTCTGACTTTAGCTAAGTCCCGCTCGGTGGCGCCTGCGGCGCCTTATCCCCGTTTTAGAACTTACAACAATTTCCTCGCTCATTAGAATTTGAAATAATGAAATTTTTAAATATTACAGCGCCATCTGGCGGTAGGAATTTCTCTACTATATTGATCAATTCCAAATCAACAAAGCTTTCAAATGATGTATTACTTATGAAATTATTTCAATTAGTAGCTGAGATACAAAAGAAAACCTAATCAGGAGACCTTAAAACGTGTAAATCAGGTGAAATCTCGAATTCCACTTTCGATAATATAAAAATGAAATTATACTAATTAGAAGCTGAAGTACAAAGATAATACAAACATTTTTTTTAAAGATTTGTGTCTGACTTATCTGTGGTTTTCTCCAAAACTTGCTTAATTCCGGGCTATATACCGTTAAAAATTATTAGTACGAAATGTGAGCGAAAATCTGAATTTGAAACTCTGTAAAATATAAAAGAATAAAAATTTTCTGTTTTTTAAGTAGTTTTCTCCGAAAGTTTCGTACAGAATTTGAACGGCTTATATCATTTTAATAGCCTGCAATAAAAATACTTTAAAATATCTTTTGAATGATGTATTATGTATTACAATAATGAATATCTTTGATATATTTTAGACTCAAAATGGCTAATCTATCAAGGGCGATTAACGATTTCTATTGAAATCCGTCTAAAATTTAAGAATTCCAAAACTGCTTTTTTACAACCGAATTCATAAAAAAAAGAAAAAAAAAAATCAATATTATTCTGTTAAAAGTAACTTTTGGTGTCATTAACAGATGAAATAAAAATGAATTACTCTGGTTCGCGCAGACGTCTTTTATTCTCATCTCGATCAAGTAGTGTCATTTATCTGTGCCTTACGACAATTTTTATACCGCTATTTCCAAACAGAAATCATTTTGCATTTGTACAATAAATTTTCGTGAATAAGTTTGGTTATTGTTAGAAAATACTGATATGAAACAAAAGCAGGAGTCACATGCCTGATTTATATTTTTAAATTAGGGTTTACGTCAGCATGGGGATGTACTGACAAGAATTGTCACCAAGTCAGGAACAAATGTTAGCAAAGTCACACATTGTTATACAATAAATTTTTCGCAACGAATTTATTGTTTAACAATAGTAACATGTAGCAACAAAAATGCAGTAAAAAAAAAATGTTACTTAATATATTTTTATAAACCTATTGTTTTTCTTTCAAATACCTACACTGTAAAAAATATGTCCTATTTGCTGCAAAAAATTCTCTGTAATTTGAGAAAATTCGTGTAATTTACGAAAAAATTACGTTGTTTGAACGTATTTTCTCAAATTACAGAGAATTTCTGGCAGCAAATAGGACATATTTTTTACAGTGTATTTATAATTAAAACCTCAATTGTTCCCAGACAGTTATATATTTTCTTAACACTATTAAAAACGAACTTTATTTTTTTTACATTTAACAATCCACAATGTACAGGGTGATTATAATTAAAGTTACGATTTCAAAACGCTATAATTTTAAAACTACCCATCAGAGCGATTTGATACTTTACCAGAGCAATCGTGAGCAGGGTTTCCACGGCCACGCCTTTTTTCAAGGACTCTTCCACCAGAAAAATCTTAAGATAAATTTATTCTTAAATGTAAAATGTACATTTCAGAAGAAATTTATTCTTATATAATACTGGTGGAAGAGTGCTTGAAAAAAATCGGGCCGTGGGAACCCTGGTGAGGCAATGAAATTTTGTTTGGGGGAGGAAAAAAGTAGTTCCAACATGTTTCTATAGATGGCGCTGTCAGGGTAATGTCAGGGGAAACGCCTAAATGAACTCATTAAACACAGGAATATTGTTAGCAACACAGTGGAATAGCAGTAAACAATAGACTTCAATGGTTTCTTACAATATTTTTAGCAAAAAGACAAAAATACGTGTTTACAGCGGAAACAGTCGTTGTGAAAAGAGAAAAATAGGAGCTTCATGAAACAAATACTTTACGGATAATTAACGGCACATTTTAGAACTATTTTTTTTTTTTCCTTTTGCCAAACAAAATTTCATTGCCTCACGATTGTTCTGGTAAAATACCAAATCGCTCTGATGGGTAGTTTTAAAATTATAGCGTTTTTGAAATCGTAACTTTAATTATAATCACCCTGTATATAGGAATCATTTTGTATAGACGAAATATTTATACTATACACATTTGAAGCCTGTTGTGATACATATCGAGGGTATGCAGTTTTCGTTACGTTCAATGAAATAAAACACCTTTAAAATATGCTATAGAAAATCCCTATCTATTAAAGAGTATATTTTATTTTAATTATTCTGTGGGACCTGTAAATGAACAATAAACATTATGCTCACTATTTTCGGCAGGTAATATGTCATAGTAAACTTTAATGAAATATACATATTTTGATTATCCAAATATATTTAAATTATTTTTCAGACAAACTGACGGACGGATAAATAGAAAGAGCGTCGAACACACAGGCAAACATATATACGAATTAAATTCATAACCATTTTACAACTTCATTTGAAAATAAATTCATTGCTTTGTTGTTAAAATAATGAAAACTAGTTATTCGTAAAACCCATATTAACAAAGAAATCAGAGTGTATAAACTTATATTCATTTCAAATATTTTGCGATATACATCAGTTTAGCGAGAGAATGTTCTGCAAAACTTAATGACCGAGAATAAATCTTTACAACATTTATCTCCTTTCAGCTGAGTGATCTTTAACTAAAATATGAACAAAGATTAGTATGGTGACTATGAAGAATGGTTTCAAGCAGAAAAACGAAATTCCCCAAAAGAGAAAATATGTTCATTTATTTTACAATAGAATAAACTCATTAATCTTTGTGGAAAGTAATCCATTAACGCAGTGAAGGCTGAATAAAACACTAATTTGAGTAAAAGCTTTAAAAGAAAATAATGATTATGAATGATTCATTTGTGGTAACTTACATAAAAGTATTTGCCAACATTTAAAAAAAAATTCATTTTTCCCAGTACCCTGAAATACAAGATGTACACACACACACACACACACATATACTATATATAGTTTAGATTTGGCTAATTGTAACATATATATTTTATTAATAGTTTTAGTTAAATTATTAATGCAATCAATACCTAAATGGAATCAGCATAGTTTTTCATAATATCCATCTCACATAATAAGTTTCGTGCATTTATGTAACATAGAAGCTGAGATATTGCTTTTCTGTAAATGGAGCTAAATTGCAGAATAACAGTCCCACATTGAGACAAAATTCTGTAACTGATATCTAGAATCTAAATTGTGGCTCTAGAAAAAACAGTTCTATGTCATCCTTATATTTATCTATATTATCGAGGTCAAACCTATTGAAAATATTTCCAAATAGATGCGAACACAAGATGAGGGTTTCAGCAACTATAATCTTGATTTATGACCCAATTCTAGACAATCAAGCGAGAATTTCTCGCCATGCAAAATATTCAGAATATTCAGAATATTGTTTCACCATCTAGAAATGTGTAGACTAGAAATTCTCGATCATTTCGTCCATTCAGTTTATTGGCGTGCTTTATGCGCATAGCTCGGAAATCTATATTTTTAGTTAAGGGATTTAGAAAATGGCCACTTAGATGAAGACGCCATTCTAGATGAAGGCGATATATATTTTTTTTTTTCTCAGAGCACTTATTAGCTGATATGCACACACAATGAATCGAGATAGCTTTTCAGCATGTCCCTTATATATAATTTTATACGCATATATAATTTTAAGCATTTTAGATGACTTAAGCAATTTAAATATTTTCCTTGCGTATTAGGATTCTTTTGTAAACCTCTATGAAGGACTGTTCTCGCTACTCGCCATTTTATTTGGCAGATACTGAAGTAACTCTTTAAGACATAAGTAAATGTTAATCTCTTGTCTTGAATAGTTTAATTTCATTAAAATTATCATAAAAAACTCATCATTAATAAAACTGGCGCCGATTTATTTCAGTATGCCAAAATTCTGTCGCGTATCTCTCCAAAATACCTATATGCTACGCATACCATTTTCAATTGGAAACCTGTTAACACTTTCGCGACCGCTGACGTGAATTCATTTGAAAATCTGTAACTCCGCAAGTAGGCGTTTCTTCAGGTTACATATGTTATGTTATTTCTTAACAACATACCCGATATCCACATTTGTGCAATCAATCAGGCCCTGACTTACGGCAGGGCATACGGGGCAAATGCCCTGGGCCCCCCTTCTAGAAGGGGCCCCCCTACAGGCGTATGCAGAAATTCTGCAACCTAAAGAGCTCTTATGGCACTACAAGGGGGGCCCCCAGAATAGGCTTGCCCCGGGGCTCCAGGTAGTCTAAGTCGGGCCCTGCAATCAATGCACTATGGATACAAATACTTTAATAAGATAGAGTAAAATTGTAATGTATATCCATTTATATTATAAATGTGAATACAGAAAACATTGATTTAAAATAATGGAACAAGCAAGAATAACGCCCACAGGCGGAGCTTACTGTCAAAAAGACAAAAACATGCGGTCGCGAAAGTGTTAATGTCTTACAACGATAAATTATGTCAATTTTGTAGCAATCGTAGAACATTTACAAAGTTTAGGAGCCGTAAAATACAAGCAAATCAAACTTATAAACACCATTCAAGTTTATTGGAATGTTAAAAATCACAATTTCAATAGTACCATAGCTGCCAATATTTTAATTTATTCCGGAGTAATTTTAGCTCTGCCTGTATTTCGTACCACTTATTTTTTAAAAGTATTTTTTTTCGTATTTTATCGAAATTATATATTAAAGAAATTTTTTCTATAAATAAAGTGGTGCGAAATAAAGGCGGGGCTAAAAGTACTCCGGAATAAATTAAAATATTGGCAGCTATGTTGTACCCACAGTAACAGTATGCTTGGGTTACGTCAGGATTCATTCCTAGGCTTTAAAAAAGTCAATTTTACAAAATTAAATTAAATTAACTTGAAAAGAGTTCATTAGAATCTTCTGAATTAATCAATATTGAAATATGTAATCTTTCGTATTAAATCTTCAACATTAAAATATGTATTACATAAATAAATATCTTTTATTCATTATCCCCATATTATGAAATTTTTGTTATCGTTAGAATTTATAGAAAATATACTGCAAATATGTTTTCCTTAATAACTTGATTATCTATACATTTACTCGATTGCATTATGATTTTTTTTAAAGATATATAAAAGAATTTAAATAAAGAAGAAATAAATGTTATATCATACAAATAGAAAATATCTAAAGAAAGAGCAGGATCTCTTTCAGTTTGTATCGTGTTATTCAAGTCTGTTAAATTTCAGACTGCTGTGCTACTTAACTTACTCTAAAAGTAAAATAGGAATTTTGAACTGTGTTATTTTTCTTTTATACAGAAGTTTTTTGATTCATTCTACCATATAAATCGTGAGTTAGGAATGAAATAATGCCTGTCAGAATGCAAATTCTTTTTTCAAATTTCAATATATATATATATATAATTTTTCTCTAAGTCTAGAGAAAGTAATATTTAAATTATAAAATGACGACAGCGTTCTGTTTCCTTTTTCATCCTATTGAAAGTTATATGTGGAATTCAAATATGGCACCGACAAACTAGTGAAATTTTATTAAATAAAAGCACAAAATGTTTGTTTACCACAACGACACATTAAAGTCGTATTTTCCGAGTTGAAAGATTCTGTACATTTGCATAATATTTGTTCAGAAGCTGTCAGAACAGAGTAATCCTTTCATTTTGTATTTAAAGAATATTTGATTTTGAAAACAAGTTATTTTCTTAGAGAAATGGTTTAAAAGGTGTTGACATGTAAAGAACAACTTGAAGTTAAAATCTATCAACATTTTTCAAAATGCAAACTCAAGTTCCGTGTAAAAAAATCATATAGGTTATTCAGAAAAACGAAATAAAATCGGCCATTACTAAGCATTCTTGAGTGAGTAATTGTTAGACCTAACTTTTAATTCAGCTAAATATACAGACCTAAATATGCACACATAAGCCCAATTTTATTGAAACTTTTTTGATTCATAAAAATCATAAAATAAATATCATTAATTACCTTCTGTCTGGGTAACCCCTCTGTCTGAATTTTGAATATATTATATAAAACTCACATTATGTTAATTTTCATCGATTAATTATATAGCACAGCATTTCTCAATTTCATATTATACAATTCCTCTACAATCCCTACAGTTCTACTGACTAGTTAACCCGGCTCTGGAATATATTTCCCTGTCACATTTAGGGGCGCTAATCTGTCTTACTATTCTGCAGTGATGATGGTATGCTTAACATTCCTGAAACTGAGCACACTAGTGTGATTTGGCACAGTCTTTTGACACATGTTTATATTAAGGTATAATGTTATTATTTTAATTTTTAATTTTCTTTTAATTTTATTATATTCGTTTAAAGCAACGTCGTTGCATCTGTTAAATCCAATGGCAATTTTTTTATGTTTAGATTATCCTTTCCAAAAAATTATTTTATTTGTTTCAAACCATGGATAATCTTTCGTTCTCTTTATTTCAATACTTTCTTTAAAATACCATGTCAAAGTCTCAGTCAGAGCAGTTCAAACTGGAAGCATAACGTCGTAAAATGAAGGGTATTCTTATAAAGAAGATTTTTCAGTTTTATTTATACTTATTATTTCAATTATTTCAATTATTCATTAAGATTATCCCTTTCTTAACCCTTTCAGTCGCAGTGTTCCCGCTGATGGAACACCTAATTTTAATTCTCAAGTGCAAAAACTGATCCCGGAAATTTTTTAGCAAAAATTTACATTTATAACATAGCAGAAAAGGCACTTTTTTAAACGTGAAAATTTAAAATCTCTTCTATTTTAATTGCGTTCGTAAATTCCGGTGGCAGTGTAATTTAAATGATCCGAATTACCTTGCACCGCAAAGGGTTAAAATACTCCGGAATAAATTGAAATGTTGGGATCTATGCAACTTTTTCGAATTTTTTGTTGTCGAGAATGTTTACTTATAAAGTGATATATTTATTAAATTAAATATTATTTGAATTTAATAAGGTTTACTTACAGATGTTTCAAACTGAAAATTTCTCGAAAAGGAACAATACTATTTTTTTATTTTTTAAATATTTATGATCAGCTATGTGTCTAAAAGCCATTTAAAAAATTAGTTTAGTAATTTTTAAAATAAATTAAGTAGTGAACGTTAAAGGGTTAAGCTACCGCTTTTAATGTAAGTTTTTGGTTTCTCATGCAGGTCGTGAAAATCGGCACCACCAAAATAATTTTTAATCATTGGTTTGAAAAGAAATAATAATAATAATGATAATAAATAAATCGTTGGTGCATTTTATCAAGCATGGTTTAGAGAAAATATATTGTTATAACTCTTATACACTTGAAACTACATCGCAACATTATAAATGCAAAAATAACCGTAGAAAAATGTCTATTTCGAATAAAAAGTATGTCAAGTATTATCATATCAATTTTAAGAAATCTTATTCTAATTTTAGGAACATTCATAACAAATCTAAATCTTCATAATTTTTAAATATCAAAAAATGAAATTCGAATATTACCTGCAAATAAATTCAAATTAATTTTATCGGATGTACTTTTAATACAAAAATAGCCATGAAATAAAATATATTTAGTCGGAAAAGTGTGTCAAGTGTTGCCATGACAACTTTATAAAAGCTGATTCTTTTTTTAGTGAAGGCATTATAAATCTAAACTCTCCGTTAATTTTGAAATATAAAAAAAGTACAAAAAATGTCGAACACGACTGATAAAGTAAAAGTAATGGAAGCTGATAAACCGACATTAGCAGTTTCTTTTTTCTTTCTTTTTTTTTTTTTTTTATGACCTTCGAAGATAACAGGATTGCTCCTATCGATTCTCTTAAAAACCATTGCAATCGTCAAATGCTCGTGAGTCATATAAAATCAGTATTTTAAAAATATTTGACACCAGCTATAAAATTAAGTTTATTGTAAACCGTTCACTGTAAAGAAAAATAATAATCTGTGAAACTCAAGAAAATTAGATTTAAATTAATCGTTGTAAACATATGTTAATTAAATTATAATCTTTTCAAATTCACAAAATCGGATTGAGATAACATAATTAGCAAAAACGATGAGAATTTATTCAATTTCTGCCAATTATATCAACTTCATTATTTCTTAAAAATGTTAAAATTAGTTAAAAATACGTAAAGAAATGCACGGTGTAGAAATGACATATTTATATTTTTTGTAAATTAGAAAAGAAAAATTAAAATCACTATATTATGGGAAAAAGTAGAAGAAAAAAAAATCATTATCCATATGAATAATAATAATAACAATAATAATAAAAGTATTTAATATAATCACAATCTAATCATTAAACTTCTTGCATATGATTTACTATTCCTTTATTTATTTTTTCTTATTTATTTATTACTTTCTGAACAAACATATGTAAGGAAAATAGTGTAATCCTGATTTGCGAAATGTATCTTTTATCTCTCACAGCCAGAATTCCCAACTTTTATAATTTATTCACGAACATTTTTAGCCCCGCCTTCTTTTCGCACCGGAAATTTTGTAGATTATTTCTCTTTAAGGTTTGACAACGATTAAATAAGAAGAAAATCATTTTTCAAAATTTCCGGTATAAAAAAAAAGGCGGGGCTAATAATGCTCGTGAATAAATTAAGAAATTTTGGAACGCTGTTCACAGCCCAAAACCTGATGGTCATAGAGTATTGCAAATTTATATTTGTGACGTTCATGATATTTAGTTGTACATCTCCAAATTTGATCGTTAGATAAACTCCGTTTTAACGATACCTACGACTTTAATATGATTTCTCATGATGTATTTATGCGTGTGAGTGAACACGATAGCGTTTAAACGTTTGTTCTAATGAGCTGAAAGTTGATGTGTATGCTATAGATCACAGTACCAGAAACTGTATAGATTTTGGGGGATCAAGTACTTATAATAGAAAAATTATTTATCATTATGGCCTATGGGCTCAAACTATTTAAACTGCGATAGCATCTAAATACCTTATTAGAATGAACTGAAAATTTATGTGCATGTTATAAGTCATCGTCGCACGAACTAAATAATTTTTAATCAATCTAGCACTTATAGATTTTTAAAGGGACACAATGGAAAATTTTGATTTTAGACTTCTCTTACTTTAATTTATTTAGAAAACCACTAATTACTTAATGTTCGGGATGCCAAATGGAGTTCTGGCAGATTTTTTTTTATTTTTTTATTTTTTTTTTAATTTCAAGCATATTTGTCAAATTTAACCGGCAAGTGTTGTCAAAATAATAATAATAATAATAATAATAATAACAATAACAATAGTGAAATAAAATAAAATAAAATGAATAAATAAATAAAAATCTAAAAACATTAAAAAATCAAAAAATCATCAACAGTGATAAATGAGTTTAAAAAATTTGATTTAAAGGCAAAGTAGAAGATAGATATTTGTGATAAAACAGCTGTTGTAGTTGGAATTCTTGTAGGGATATGTTTCTGAGAATTTGCTTGAATTTAGTTCAACCCTTTTTGAAGGTAAATTAAAATAAATTTAATGTAAATTTAATACCTAACTGCAAAAACTCTTCCCGGAAATTTTCAACGAAATTTTACTTTTATAACTTACAAGGAAATCTCTATTTAGTTCTTTTATTCTAAAATCTTTCGTGAATTCTTGTGGCTATTCACTTTGAATAAACTCAATTACCTTTCCATTCAAGGGTATAAGATATGAGGAGGATTTTATTACAAAAATATCAAATTAGCTTTTCCGCAAAATTTTATAAACTGAAAGGTGCTGAGTTCCCATTGCACAAACACACACATAAAATAAATAAATAAAAAAAAATAATAAAAAAAACGAAAAAATAATAAATGAAAGAAAAATAAATAAATAAAAATCAAAAGTTTTCAAATTAAATCATCATACAAAAATTTATTTTAAAAGCAGTTGACCTTATTTATGTATATAGTTGAACATTTCATAAGTAAATATTTCATTTATGGTCGAATTAAATAAGTCACGAATCAAATAAAAATTTATTGGAGGAGGAAAACCACGTTTTACTATATGAACATTTTAAGTGCTTTTTAATCGTATTTAAATTTCTCAAAATGACCTTCATTTTATGATACCCCCAAGTGACATTAATATTAGGGTTCCCGCATTAAATGAAAGTACAGTAGTCTAGATAGACCACCTAGGTTATAATTTGGTGGTCCAAAAATATAAAATGGTGAACAAGTACATGCAAGTACTTAGACTAAGAACATGACTCGACAAGGATTTATTTAACAAAGCAGCAGTAAGTGTACTTTTTTTAGACAGGGATTATTGCTAGTGCTTGGATAGCTTTGCCGCCGACTGTACATGTACTATATATTTTCATACAAGCATATGATTATTGCTGAAGTTTTATGGCTTAAAATAAGAGAAGATGCGATTTTATTTTATTTTATTTCTCAAATGCTCTGTTGTTTCTACCTTGAGTATTGCATTCAAGTTTCAAAACGCAAGGTGATCCTATGTATTTTTAAGACTCGGCTAGTCAACAGTATAGTATCTTTATAATCGTAACTTATTCATGATACGATTGGTATTCATAAAAAGATGATTTCCTTACATCAAAATTCCTATATATCGATGTTTTTTTTGTTTTTTGTTTTTTTTTATTGAAAACTTCTTTAGGCGCGTTGTTTGGGTGAACAAAAATCATAGAACTCGCGTCATCGTCACCGAACGCTTTCCATGAGCTTTGAAGTGAAAACTTCTTTAGGCGCGTTGAGCACTTTTTGGGTGAACAAAAATCATGGAACTCGCGTCATCGTCACCGAACGCTTTCCATGAGCTATATGTATACTGTATACATATATGTATACTGCATACATATATATAGACAGATACATTTCAGCTGTCTCGAGAAATGATATAGAGCGCATGCGCGCGCTTCTCTTTTGCGATCAAGGATTAAAGTTTAAATTGGTCATTAACACTTCTTTACAAACCAAAAATAATTTGTGTGTGTGTGTGTGAGGAAACATTGAATTTGATACATGGAGATTCCACGGTATATCATGAAAGAATAGCTTGTTTAAGTTTGAAGAAGAAATATGTTTAGTTCAATGTAATAATATAAAATTGATTATCTTTATTGTAAACTTATATATATATATATATATATATATATATATATATATATATATAAATTATGGGCATAAATAGAAGTTATTTTTGGATTCAGCAACTTCAAAAGCATAAAGTTTGCCAAAACTTTTTCATGCAGCTGAAAATATTCGTTTTGTAATACATGTATTGCCATATAATTTAACCCTTTCAGGACCATAAGATTTCCAAGACTAAATATGCCAATACAACACAATATTTTAGCTATTGTGGGTGTAAAGTAAGAGAATATCACCAGAAAAACATAGCAGGGTGTATAGGTTTCCTATAATTTCATGGGAAATGTTTTATGGTAAATGAACGAAGAGTTAGGTTTATTATATCGGTATTTTATTTATTGCTTTGTAATACAAATTTATTGCTTTGTAATATAAAAATTATCAGAAAAGTAAAATAAATAGCTAGTTATGGTATTCTACGAAACAATTTCGTTTACTTATGAAGCACAAATGGACATTGCACATAACACATTTATTATGTGTCCTATTTTCTATACTTTTTTTTTTTTATTATTATTCGTTCAGAAACACATTTGCTGCCTTGGACATACGTTTTATTTTGACATTCAGTAAAAAAAATATCGATTCAATAATAATTGAACAATCGATAACGATTTTTGTAGAAGGGAAAAATATTTCCCTTGGGCGTGAAAGGGTTAATTACAATTTTAGGACAGCCTGCGTTTCTTTTAAACACATTAAATCAACAAAAGGTATCGAACATAGTAGCTGATTTCGAACAGCGTTCATTTATTTCCTAATATATATTTTTTTTTTTCAACCTAGAATTTTACCTTCTTTGACAAAGAATTTTAATTACTTCCTGCTGGGCTATATTAATCAATAACATCACAATGATTTTTCATTAACCATTTTAACCTTTACCAAATAATTTTTAAAAAGACAGTCTAGAAAATATGACAATTTTTTTCTACTCAACTAATCCTATTACTAGCATTACCTGAACAATCTAAATTTTACCTTGAAAGCAGTGTAGACAATTGTGTTCTAACTTTTCTCTCCTAACAACCACGGTTTGGATATAATAAGCTCCAAAACTTGGAAATAAAAGCCCCTTTAGGGAATATCAACTATTATGTCGAGCATATCCGAATTTATAGGGAGAAGGATAATAATTTCTTTTATTTCGTAAAAGTGATCTCTTTATTATAAATATTTCTTTTCATTTTCCGAATTAAAGTCTATTTTTGTATCTGGCAGTAAAAATGCTTGCTAGAATTCACTTTGTTTAATACCTTAAAGTGAATTGTGTTACAATTTTTTTTTTTTTTTTTTTTTTTTTCAGTGTTATTAATTAATTTCATAAAATATTTTAGTGTTTTCTTTGTATCCTTAATTAAATTTTCGATCTTGGTTGAGAAATATTTTATTATTCTTAAAATATGTTCTTAAAAGGGAAAAAAGTATTCTGTTAGTTAATTAAAATAATTTACAACAGCTTCAAGTAGACAAAAATATGAAAAATCTATCTATAAATCTATCTCTTTGCAGCATCGCCAACTGTAGGGATTTGCTCTTAAGCCAGGGACTTTTAACAGTTTTCTTCAGCATGTAAGCGCTTTTGAAAGCACCCCTTCTCCTCAGGACATTTTTAGGATATCCAGAGGATGAAAGTACATCTTGCGTACATCCTCAGCACTAAAGTACTTTACGCAAATTTAAAATTTTCCGATAACTAGTGCGTATATAAAAGTTATTTTTGTACTTGAGGATTTGTTTAAAAAATGAGCGTCATTTGGGGAAAAATTTGGGCTTTTGTTAAATATATTAATTTTTTCTTTCTTTCTTTTTTTGTGAAAAAAAAAAAAAAAAAAAAAAAATTACTTTTTTAGTAAAAGTTGAGTTGGGGATTTTTTGGGGAAAAAAAAAACACTGATTTGGGGAAATTTGAAAGCCTGTGTGGGGAAATTGGCTGTTGACCATCTGGCAACATTGTTCTGCAGTCAAAGTTCTTGTATGTGCTCTCATTTTTAAAAGGAAGGTATAAAAGCGCATAAAAACAAGTTATTATTACATTATAGGAGAGATTGTGGGAAGATAGAAGACGTATGTCCGCTTATTTAGTTTACAAAAGGAGGAACCGGTCCCTTTTATGGGTTTGGCGAAAAGGTCAGACCATATATCACACAGGAGCATATATACTCAACACAACATTATACTCAACATGTGCACTCAGCGTCGTTCTAAGTTGCGGAAGCTGAATGAACGAGAAAACCAATCTGTCCGTAGGGTTGCCCTGAACTGGTGGCGTGAGGTATTCCAGAAAAAAATCGTGTCCTTCACTCCTATTGGTCAATTTTTATGAACACGCTGAACACAGTCAACTCTTTCGAAATGCCGTCGAAAGAGTTGATCATCCGAAAATGTGCTGTCCTTGAACAAGGTCAGGCTGAGTGTTGGCTATAATGTTGTGTTTAGTAAAGAGTTGAGCGAAAAATATTTCTCGTGTGATTATCCAAAGTATTATTATTATTTATTTATTTTATTTATTTTTATATTTATTTTTTATTTATTTATTTATTTATTTATTTTTGTTCATACTACGGTTTACAAAACTAACTAAACAAGGAACAAGTTTAAATTTTTAATACTTATCAGATGGAATGACAGAGGTTATCGATTCAAACCAATCTCAGAAATTTCTAAAAATTCACAAAAATGTAACTGCCTGTGTCCCCCTAGGTCACCTGCGTAAAAGAGAACCATGTGACACGACATCTTGTTCAGCTGTACATCTTATTAGAAAAAATTTGCTTATAGCATTTTTGATGGTGGTGTACCTATCCCTTTTATTGTATTGTAATAACTATGAACGATATATATCTTATCTTTAATAATAATTATACTGTGGTTTACTATTACAAAATATTAAAAGTTTTAAAATCTTTCCAGATTTAAAAAGCACTGCAGAAAAGTTTAGATGTAAAACACATGATACACATACAAATATACAAACAAAAAAGAAATGCACCCCGTAAGTAATAAAGAATTTTTTATTTGATACACATACATTATAAATATAATAACACGCCATTTGTTCAAATTCCAATCATAAATATTAACTCAGGAACAAACAAGAACATTTAACGGAAAAAACTTTTTCAAATTTAAATAGTATGCATGCTTTTACAAAATTAAAACTTCCTTGAAAGTCATATTAAAAATTACTTGTGTTTTAAGAGTGTTGAATAATTTTAGCACATATTACAAGAATAAGTAAAGATATAATTAAATAGGTAATTAATAAAATAATTATTAGCATTTATCATTGTTATTTTGCGAATCATTTGCAGCTGCTACTAGCACATATATTAATGTCTAACAAAAAAAATTTCAGTCGTTGAAATTTTTCCACCATATCCTGAACATATTCAAGCATTTTACAACATAATTTTAATGTTTTGTAATAAAAAAAAAAGCCAATTTTCAGTGCCTCTATACATCAGAGGTGAGAATTTCACTTTTTTTTTTAAATACCATATAGATAACTTTATCGTATTTTTACCGTAATTTTTTGTGGTTTAATAGATAGATTATTGTTCAAAAATACTCGTTGCAAAAAACTCGGTTTTCTCACTTTTAAATAAATAAATGAGATTTAATTGGAAATTTTACTTCACAATACAATAATTTTTGTAGATTGTTCAAATTATCTAGATTACTATTATAAACGAATTAAATCCAATACACTTTAAGTCTGGATGATTAGAGTTACTAGCTTGGTAAATTATTTGTTTTTATTTTTCATAGAAGTATAATTAGTTTCAAGAAAAAATTCTAATTCAAAATTTCGCGCAACTGTGTAATTCTGTACCATTTCTTTCTTATGTATCCGTGTCAACTATATCTAAAAAAGAGAAGATTATCTTCCGAATATTTACTTAATACCAAAAAAATATTTCCACTGAACAGTTCCACATTGTTATAACATGAACAAATTTAATAACATTCTGTAATAGTTACACTTCTTTCAAATTAAAAATTAAAACAGTTTTTTCTTTCCTTTCAGAGCTGTGACTACCGATGCGGTGGAGTAGATAATGCCACAAAAAACAGGTAAATTAGTTTCTGAATTCCACTATTACATTTTTTTCCCTTGCATATATTTCTACAAGATAATCTGTGAACCGTTAAAAAAAGAAAGCACCTTTTCCTTACAGACGATTTCTTTGCTTGCGTTTCAGGAAAATAAATTTTGGGAAAGATTTGATCTGAAGTTTTCTCTCTCTCTTTTTTTTTTTTTTTTTTTTGAAAGAATAGTGCAAAAGATATTAGAAAACTAAACTATTTTAATCAGTGTCTTTATCCATGTATTATTTTTTTCTATTCTATAGAAAATATATATATATATATTCAGATTACATATATAAATATTTTTTTTATATGTATGTACCTTCTATTCGCATAAAAATAAAGAATACTTATTCTTTGTTAAAAGTTTGATACTTCATTTTAAAAAAATTTACAATGAACACAAAAAAATTTTTAACTTTCGGGGAAATAAATTGATAAAAAACATCATACAAGAAAGTTCAAATAAGACTTGCTAAACATGGCATTATAGGAAGTTATTCTAAATTTTTTTTTTTTTTTTATTATTTTTATTAATTTGTTTTACTAGTAAAATTTATATATGTATATATATATATATAATTGTTTGGAGACATTATAAACAATATAGTATATGTTGCTATATACAAGGTCTGTCCCGAAAATAATGCGCCCATTTTTATTTTAAGAAATTTATTGAACCGATTCGTACGATTGCTCAATATTCTTCAAAATATATCTCTCCTGCTTCAACACACTTGTTCCAACGCGATTTCCGTGCTTTATATGCGTCCTGGTAGTCCGTCACAGGGATATCCTTTAGTAGTCTCGTCGTAGACGCCTTGGGGGACAAAAAAGAAGTCGGGTAGGGACAAATCAGGACTGTAAGGCGGCTGGGGGAGCGTTGAGATGCCGGCCTTAGTCAGGTAGTCGATCGTCACAAGGGCGGGGTAGCTGGGAGCATTGTCATGGTGCATCTTCCAGGAATTCTTGATCTCGCGGTTGACCCGTTGATTTAGCCTTTTCAATACTTCGACGTAGAATTCGGCGTTGACTGGTTGGCCAGGTGGAACAAATTCAAAATGGACCACTCCCTTGGAATCGAAAAAAAAAAAAAAAAAAAAAACAATGAGCTTTGCTTTGACCTGCGATTTGCTCATTCTTGCCTTTTTGGGCATGGGGACGACGTCGTGTTCCACTCTGCGCTCTGACTTTTTGTTTCTGGGTCGTACAAGAAGATTCAAGATTCGTCACCCCTTACCAGATTGTCCAAAAAAGTCGGATCATCCTCACAACACTGCAACAATTCTGCTCGAGAGTTTTTTCCATCTTGATTTCGACCGAGCACTCACACAAGTGTTCACTGAAACAGGCACTGTGACTCTGTAGCAGCTCGGAGCCGACTGGCGCTGGTTCCGCTGTGTTCCCAAGACTCCATCCACGCTTCCGTGCAAGCGGCAACCCTGTACGACGGATAGTCGTGGCAGAAGAAAATGGGGCGCATTACTTTCGGGACAGACCTTGTATGTAGGGAAAAGTAGGTGAATATGGAATACCATTTCTATTTAAACACATCATAATATATTGAAATATTTTGGATCATTGTGAATTCGACTATTGTAAACTTTCAAGTGTTATTAATCTGTTTTGATGGTTTAATGTTACAAGAAATAGAGTTTACATGCAACATTTTTGTTAACAATTTTTTTTTTTTTTTTTGTAATATGGAATGGGAAATGTGGAATAATCCTTTCTGAAAGGACAATATGAAATCAGGGTAGTATTTTTACAGAAAAACATAAGTAATTGCAATATAAACATTTTAATGGAAATTATTATTGAAAATAAACAGTACTGAAAAACAATTATCAACATTAAAGTTTTACAAAAAATGCAAATTATATGGAATAGCATGCAAATAATACTATTCGAATCACCATCTGGGATAATAAATCAACCTCAAAAGAAAATGAATCTTCAGATTCATCACTGTCCGTAGAAGAATCCGAGAGATTATTATCAGTTTCGCTATAACTATCTTCAACATACTTGAAATCAGAGTCAGAACTGTTATCAGTGTCGGAAATATTGTCAGAAATGTAGGATATATCACTCGCAAAACGCTTCCTGCCAAACATCTTTGAGTTTTGAAAAGATCGCACAAAATGCTGCAAAACTACGTGCTTGTATATTTCGCAGAAATTTAGACAACTAACGCTATCTGTTAACCCTGATCTGAAAAAACAATTAAACAACGCAGACAAGCCGAAATGAAATCGCGAACGGGAAAAGAGCGGATTGCACAGTTAAACAGACGGAAAAAAATGTATCCCCGCAAAAATTGCGGGCTGCGCAAATTTTGCTACTTCTACGTTGCGCTGGAAATCGCGGGATACGCAGTGAGAAGGTTAATAAATATTAATCACTAAGAGTTGTAAAGGTCAGCCGTGTTAAGTTTACCACTCTCTACATCACCCTACAAAACTACATTACCGAATTCCATCATATTTCCAAACCACTTACCTTTATAAGGAAAATGGTTTGGAAATATAACGGAATTCATTCATAAGGAAATTTATTTATATTTATTTATAATTTATTTATAAGGGAAAATATGCAAAATATTTTTAAATATTGATATAAAGAAAGACAGAAAATTGTGTATTATTTATAGACATGATTAGTGTCATCCAACATTAATGGCAGAACTAGTGGTCGAGAAATTCTGCTCTCCTATCTGGTAGTGGGCCATTAGGATGGCCACAGTTCCTTGTCGGTAGAGTACTGAGCTCGCAGTTAGAAGATTCTGGGTTCGACGTTAGAGCCGACCGAAGGCCGTTGTTTACATTAATGGTAGCTGGTGCATCCGTCCTGGCTGCCACTGGTGAGGCACTCTTCAGAAAACTTTTGGAAGCGTATAAGAGACGCGTTTCCAAGAGCAGAGAAAGAATCAATTTCGCTTTTCGACGACACGAGGTTGAGTAAAACTGCGAGGCACAGTTTCTGCTAGACTGAAAATAGTATATCCTTTTTTCTGTGTAAAATAATCAAATTATTATTATTATTATTATTATTTTCTAAATCTTAAATAATGGTAGCGCCGTTCTACCGATTCCACGGACGCTCCTCCACTGCTGGCTCCAATGTCCTCTATGTCCCCATCCCAAATAATTACTCTAGAGGTAACCGAAGAGGGAGAGCCAATTGGTTCCGTTTCTTTGAGGATCAAAACAGTGATGGCATGTCTCCGGACAGCCCTTAGGAGCTAACCCTAGACCGTCGTTGCCCATGTGTATCACTAGTGCGAAGAAAAACCCACTCAACAACAATACTCAAAGCTGTTAGACTTCGTGGATTTCTCCCAAATTTGCGGAAATCTGGACTAAAAACTTTTAGAAAGATTCAAACGAAAGGCATTTCCAACAGGCCTAGGATCCTAGCATAATCATCTGTCTTTAATCCAAACACCAACAATAACAATAATGAAAATGCCTTATCCTCATACTATATTGAGAAAAAGTATAAAATAGATTCAGGTTTATGAATTAAAAATATTATTTTTGTTAATAAAGAATGTTTACTATCAAATGATATTTCTTTATAAAAATAAGTAAATAAATAAAAACAAAAATAAATCTTTTCTTTAAAATCCATTTCAGATAGGATACACTTGTCGACAACATTATGTCTGAAATGCATGTGCTGTCAGATTAGTTTATTTTCTATCTTTATTATTTATTCTAAAGGAAAGTTATTGAAATATTTAAATGTGTTTTGATTGCATGAATTTCATGTGGAAGTTAGATTATAAGACTTT
Organism: Salticus scenicus; assembly: GCA_963930645.1. Taxonomy (NCBI): domain Eukaryota; kingdom Metazoa; phylum Arthropoda; class Arachnida; order Araneae; family Salticidae; genus Salticus; species Salticus scenicus. The sequence continues at coordinate 275,710,962 of OZ005653.1, forward strand.
TTAAATAATTTACAGTCAATAAACTTCAATACTCTAACATTTTTACTTTCCGAACATACATATATATGTAAGGAAAGTATTGTAATCATGTCAAAAATCCGAATTCGAGATTTTGGTGTTTCTATACGTTTTGAGGTCTCCTGAGTCCGTTTTCACTATTTTTACGATGATGTATGTGTGTGTGTGAGTGAACACACTAGCGTCTAAACGCTTTGTTCGAATGAGCTGTAAGTTGGTACGCATGTTGCAAGTCACCATAGCACGAAACCTATTGATTTTGGTGAACCTGGCATTTATAGTTTTTTTACAGGGACACAAAGAAAAATTCTTTATCATTATGGCTTATGGAATCGAAATCTTAAAACTGCGATAGCATCTAAATGCCTTATTCAATTGAACAAAAAATTTGTACACATATTATAGGTCACAGTTACTCAATCTGTATAGATTTTGGAGAATCTGGAACTTATAGTTTTTGTACAGGGACACAAAGAAAATTTCTTTATCATTATGGCCTACGGGACCAAATTTTAAAAAGTGTGATAGCGTCTAAACGCCTTATTAAACTGAGCAAACAATTTATACACATATTATAGGTCACAGTTTCGCGATCTGTATAGGTTTTGATGAATCTAGCATTTCTAGTTTTTTACAGGGACACAACAAATAGTTCTGTATCATAATGGCCTATGGGGTGAAAATATTTAAAGTGCGATAGCATCTGAATGCCTTATCCGTTTGAGTGGAAAATTTATGTACGAGTTATAGGTCACCATCACACAAACTGTATAGATTTTGGTGACTTTAGCACTTAACCGGTTTTACAGGGACACAAATAAAAATTGTTCATCATTAAGACCTATAGGCTCAAATTATTTAAAGTGCGACAGCGACTAAACGCCTTATTCAAATGAACTTAAAATTTATATACATGTTATACGTCACCATCACACGAACTTTATGAACTTTACAGAATCTAGCGCTTATGGTTCTTTTTACAGGGACAAAATGCAAATTTCTTTATCATTGTGGCATATGGGCTCAAACTTTAAAGTGCGATAGCGTCTAAATGCCTTATCCTATGAAGCTGAAAATTTATATAAATATTATAAGTCACTGTTGCACTAACTGTAACTATAAGCATTTTGGTGAGTCTAGCATTTGTAGGTTTTTACAGGCACACAACGAAATGTTCTTTATCATTATGATCTACACTGTAAACGAAAACGTCTTAAATTCAGTTACAAAAGTGTCTTAAACGGATGGTCATTTTTTAAGTGAAAAAAAAGTGTCTTACTTTTTTAGACAACTTTCCGCATCTGAAATTAAGACACTGTAAATGTCTTAAAACACCGCCTTCTTTTTATGTTTAAAAACACGCCATGTTAGGCTTAAAAGATCTGCCATTTCAAGGCTTTTTAGTAAATAAATAAATAAATAAAGGTGATGTGGTGATTCTGATTTTCTGTTTAAAACATATTTTATAATATTATAGAGCATAAATAAAATATAATAATAATAATAAAAAAAAAAAAAAAGCCCCTGGAGTCGAACCTACTCTCTTCGCTACCGTAGACCAACGCTCTTGCCAATCGCGCCACGATTTCACACAAAAATGTGTGGTAATAAAGAATGTAATATTCGCGGAAGGGATTGTAGTGTTATAATCGGAATTTTTCCCCTTAAAACTATCGAGATTAAATCTAAAGCTCAATATGTATTAATTCTATTAAATTTTAATTGTAGAAGTAAAAATTTTGTAAAATATAAATAAATATATGAAAATCGAAGATTGTAATGTTTTAAATTTCTTTCTATAAACTGTTATTAAAAAAAAAAAAAAAAAAAAAAAATGAATATGAAAACTAGAAAAGTTTTGTTTTACGTCTAGGTACAGGTAAAAAAGTTAAAGAAAAGAGTTTTATATCAAAAGAGATTAAAAAAAAAAAAAGAAAAAGAAAAGAAAGAAAGCAGCTATATACAAGTTGTGCGTAAGATTAGTTAGAAATTCGCTTTCTTAGCGATAGAATATTCTTCGCTGCAAGTTCGTCTTAATCTTTTTCATTTAATTAAATGAGCGAGCTTTAAATAAAAAGTAACCATTTTAATAATAGAATTGAAAAAGTGTCAAACTAGGAGTAAAATAAGAGCGGCTAGCTTTACTCATTTGAAATGATTTTCAGAAAAATCTCATCAACAAAAAAATTTACTGAAAAATTTTATTTATTTATTTTGTCTTAAGAGATTTAAATTCTTGATATTTGATTATAATTTCAATTTTAAAAAATACTTTTTTTTCCGCTGCTAAGTTAACAAATTCTTAAAAGAAATTTTCATTTTATGAAACTAAACCTGCATCTTGCTATGAAAAAAAACGAGACAATGAAGATGATTTTGATTTCCATTCAAAGATGGCGCCACTACTAATAGTCAACGATGAAATGTGAAGTGAATTTAAGACATTTTTTAATGTCTTATATTAAGACATCAGGCATTTTTAAGATACTTTATGTTAGTTCTTTTCATCACCAGTTTATTAAGACACAAAAGTGTCTTAAATTAAGATATCTATTATGTCTGAGCATCATTTTAAGATATTTACCTGTCTGAAATCCATTTTAAGACGTTTTTTTGTCTTACTTTAAGACGCCTTTATTTGCAGTGTACGTGTTCTGTAAAATAGCGTTAAAGTAAACATCGTGTACTATGTAAAGAAAAATACTCAAACACCCCATTTTAATTTTCTCTTTTGTTTATTTAACAATTCCTCTTACTTTACTTTATCTACAAAACCGTTAATTACTCAATGTTCAGAAAGTCGAGTGGAGTCACTCCAGATTTTTTTAATGTAGTATAAAATTACAAAAATTGGTAAATGCAGCAAGACTCGAAAAATCATTTACATAGCAATTATTCTGAACGAAAAATAATCCATAAGCATAGTAATTTAAATTTTATCAATCTCACATAGAATAAATTAGCTAACAAGAAAAGCATGATTCCATACATAATAGTGAATGAAAAAAAATACTATGCAATATTAAATTATTTGTTAGTTTAAAATTTTAATTAAGCTACTCGATGCACTTTAAAAAATTTTTACTTTCAACAACAACAAAAAAATCTTTTAAAAGTGCACCAGTGTAACAAAAACATTTTTGAATAAAACTTTTTTTTCAGTAACAATATAAATTTTACTCAGCTAAAATAATTAAAATTTAATTAAAAATTTCTGATAATGACAGTAATCTATATAATAGATTTAGAAAAAAATTATTTTTTTACCTTTTACATTCATTAAAAAAATTAGTGCAACAAGGGAAGAAATTAAGATAATCGTGAGAGACAACCATACATAAGTATATAAAATAGAGAGTACACGTGTTAAAACGCTATACAGTCGGCAGCAAAATTATTGAAGCACCAGCAATAATTCGTATTTAAAACATGTGCACCTAATATTGTTTTGTCAAGTAAATATTTGTCAAGTCATGATCTTTGTCTTGTGCTGTTTATAAAAAAGTAAGTTGGGGATAAAAAATAGCGATCAACCCAAGAAAAAAAAAAAAAAAAGAAAGAAAGAAAGAAAAGAAAAGAAAGAAAGAAAAGAAAAGAAAAATGTGGATACGTGCTTCAATAATTTTGGAGCCGACTGTACATAAAAAGGACTCAGATAATTGTATGAGGGCTTTATTTCTTTGAAATGGTGAAAAAAATATAAAAAGAGACCTAGGAAATTATTTGATTACATTTTAATGACAAAAAAAGTGTTCACGAATGTTGATAGATGTTTAATATAGCATGTAGTTCCCTCGCATAACTGAAACTATTGCATACTTATTTTTCATGGATGCAGTAAAGTTATCGATACGAATTTGAGAAATACTGTTCCACTCCTCAAGAACTGTAATCTCCAAGACCCGAAAAGTAAAACGAGACCTTGGTCTTATTGCCATGCATCGTCCAAGTGTGTCCAAAATATGTTTGATTTAGGTCAGGCGATCATGCTGGCTATTTCATACTCTATATTGTTTCAATTTCAAGTAGTATATTTTCCACAAGACGAGCTGTATGTGGTCTGGCATTATCATGCATAAAAAGAGGGGAATCACTGCTGACTGCAGCATGTTGAACCTTGTTCCACATGATTTCTCATTATCACGTCTATGTCCTTTTGACCGTACTATTAACCTTCCTCGTCTGCAATACGATATTTCATGAGCGAATGTGGGATCATTTCGAATGCCATTTTTTCTCCACACGAAAGTATGTTGTACACACTCCAGACTGAATCGGGACTTGTTAGTAAACAGGACATGACTCTAGCTACGTTGCCTACAATCTTGATACTCAGAAGCTCTTTATTTTGGGGACGCATGGTGTATTGAGATCAAACGCCTATACTTCAATGATCCATGTGTATAAAGATCATCTTAACGAAGTTTATTTCGGACTATTTGGTTTGTCGTCCTTCGTCCTGTTGAGAAGAGCTCGGTAGCATTACCTTTTCTGTCTTAAAACAATATATCGGTCATCAGAACAAAACTTCTTTCAAAAATCTGTTAAAAAAACTTCCTTATGCATAATATAATAATAAACTAATATTCTAGATGCGTTAGACAGTTTACGTTTAAAGAATATAATTTTATGAAGGAAATTTAAGAGGATGAGTTTGAAAAAGATCTATGTCGTACTAGACTAGTATAGAACAAATATTCTAGATGCGTTGTATAGCTTACGTTTAACAAATAGAATTTTATGAATGAAATTTAAGAGTATGAGTTTGGGTGAAATTTAAGTCGCACTAGATCTAGTATAGAACAAATATTCTAGATGTGTTGTATAAAACCACAATTTTTATTAAAATATTCACTGCAAAACACGTATAAAACGATACATTTAATTAAAATCATTAAAATTACATCGTGTCAAGGCTTTTCACCCTGAACATCAGGGCATCATCAGGACGGAGCCATTTTAACTAGCTTACGTTTAACAAATAGAATTTTGTGAATGAAATTTAAGAGATTGAGTTTGGATGAAATTTAAGTCGCACTAGAGCTAGTATAGAACAAATATTCTAGATGCAATGTATAGCTTACGTTTAATAAATGATATTTTATGAATGAAATTTAAAAGGTCGAGTTTGAGTGAGATTTACGTCGCACTGGAGCTAGTATAGAACAAATATTTTAGGTGTGTTTTATAGCTTACGTTTAATGAACAGAATTTTATAAATGAGATTTATAAGGCTGAGCTTCAGTTTGAGTGAGTTTCACGTCCGTCGTATACTAAAGCTATCGAAACAGGATATGGACAGTATTCAGGAATGATGACGATCGGCAAAAGCCCCGCCTCTGAGGATATTTACCTCTAGAGTAACAATGTTAACTTGTAGAAAATTGATCGCAAATTATTTAATGTTATTGAAATCTTGTTTAGTTTTGACATATTTTCAAGTACGTCGGTAACAAAAGTGTGCGAACACTAGCAAAAATTCCTATGTAAAAAAAGTACACTTCATACGGTTTTGTTAAATAAAACCTTATCGAATCATGTTCTTACACTGACTAAGAGTAGGATTCGACAAGGATTTATTTAACAAAACTGTATGAAGTGTACTTTTTTCACATAGGAATTTTCGTTAGTGTTCGGACACTTTTGTTACCGACTGTATGTTCAAATTTTGAGTAGCTGTTGATTGCTTGAATAGAAGCAATAAAGCTGAATGAAAAAAAAAAAAAAAAAACTTTTCAAATTTCTATTGCAGAATTCTAATCGTCTAAATTTTAATAAAATAAAATAACATGCAGGCTTTTAATGTTAAAACCAGGAGATTTCAAATGGACTCTATCGGCGTGATGTCATGTAATTCTTCTTACATGATCACTGCACAAACAACTACAACATTCACATGTTTATGTTTGTATTATAGGGGAAAGTTTTGTATCCCAAGGGGAAATGTTTGTATTCTATGTGAGAATTCACAGGCAAATCAAAAATTAGAAACCTGCTGGGGTGGGAAAATAATTAATGATTTAACCTTGAACCCGAAAATCTGATAGAGTCTATTGAGTTTTATGTTTTGAACATTTTTGAGCAAAAGATTTTGATAACGTAATTTTGATGAATAATAAAGAGTGGGAAGAATCAACCTTATACATACTATAAATGACATCACCAGAGTAAAGCACATTTGGTGACGGTCTGGTCACCTTGAGGAGTAGTCTGGTGACATGCCATCACAATTTTGATCATCCGCGGAAGGGATGGCTCCCCCTCTTTGATAACCCTCAGAGGTATTATTATTCTACGGAACACAGAGAACATTTCACGTGCATTTTATGGATTTTATATGCTCCATCCATCATTAATGAACGCGATTGTCATTGGCAGCTCAAGTATCGAACATTCAATCCTTCGATTACGAGCTTGACGTTCTACCGCCTAATCCCAATGAAATTTAAGAAAAAACTCAAATATTTTTTCATCTGATTCCACTGGGATGACAATAAACTTGAAAAGAAAATATTTCTGAGTAAGCCGAAAGAAATATTTATTTCTGTTACCAGTCACAAAAGATTAAAATTGAAGTCTTCACAAAAATATATAGCTTGTGTAGTACAAATAAGAACATTTATAAAGTAAACATTGATTTTCAATCACCAATGCCGCCATACTTTAGAAAAGAACTAGTAACTTTACTTTTAGTTGATAAAATTTAAAAATATTTGTACATATTGGGAAAGAGTAGTTTAGACTTCTTGTTGATAAAATAAAAAAAAGAAGAAGAAGAAGAAAAGAAAATCGATTTCTGAACAATAGATAGGATGTTTAATTATCTTAATATATTTTAGTTTATAACTAAAATAGGATAAATTAAATAATATTATAGTTTTAAAAAATTAAAGAACACGCTTTTATAGAAATGTGAACTAAAAAGCAGAAAATATCTATCTTAGTATTAAAATGCAGGGTAAGAGAAAATCGTGTGAGTGACACACCATAATATTTACATACATTTAAATCTTTAATTAAAATGATTTAGAATTAAACAAAAACCATTTTTTAAAAATTTCCCCTGACTGGGCTCGAACGCTAGACCTTTAGGACCGTATCGCGGAGCTTTACCTCGCAGCCACAGTGTTCACGTAGGTAAAGTCTCTTTTTACAATATAGATTTTTATTTGCTCCTGGAGCGGTTACAGGGATCCTGTTTGGGTCCGATCCTGTGGAACTTGATCGCCAATAACATCTTGGAAAGTATGAACGTCGCAGGCTTTCAAACTTTTGCTTATGCGGATGACTTTTCGCTTGTTGTCTCGGGTCGCACGAGGGATGAGCTGGAGAGTCAGGCCAGGATGGCCCTCTCTCTCTTTAGCAACCTGTTACATAATTATAATCTTAAACTCTCCCCTTCTAAGTCCCAAGCTCTTACCTTCGCTAAACCAAGAATTCTTCGTAGGACTCCGGTGATGAGAATAGATGGCGTCAGTGTTAGACATGTACCCCATCTTAAGATACTAGGTCTTACAATAGACAAGAACATTAGTTGGACTCAACATTTAAATGATCTAAAAATAAAATGTCTCAAAATTTATCATAACGCAGCTAAAATGGTAGGGAAAAGATGGGGTATCTCTACAAATTTACTAAAAATCTGGTACAATACTACTATAGACAAGATTATTACATACGGTGCAGGCATCTGGGGCGGGGGTTTAAAACAATTGGGAAACACTAAAATTAACTCAATTCAAAGAATGTTTCTTTTACAGATCTCGCGAGGCTATAGAGCTATTTCTACAGACGCTCTCTCAGTCATTACTGGGGTCCCACTTGCTCATCTTCAACTTAAATATTGTTATCGTAAAGTAAATATTCTTCAACTTAATAACTCAGCAATCGCTAATAAATACTTTGAAAATATGGTAATACAATCCCATTCTCCTAACTGGAACATTCACCCTGCTCAGGATGTAGCCTCGTTATTAGTTAATAGTTCTAAGAATAGTTTTTCCCCGTCTGCTCCTGTTGCAATCTATACTGACGGCTCTAAAACTGAGCATGGAGTCGCAGCAGCATTCTGTGTCCTCAGGGGCAATATTTTTATCCATGAGTGGGCCTGCAGGCTTGAGGACTATAATATTGTCTTTCAGGCGGAACTCTTCGCTATAGAAAAAGCTCTAGAATGGGCTCACAACAACAAAGACCAATTTACTTCTCTTCCCATTTTTAGTGATAGTCTCTCGGGTCTGCAGGCTATAATTAGTTACAGGTGCAGACACCCTCAGGTAATTAAAATAAAACAACTGCTAATTTCACTTAATTCCTTATTTTCCCTGGCACACTGCCAGGGGCATCTGCCCATAGGGGTGTCGTGGGCAACGAACGTGCAGATGACTTGGCCAAGGCTGCTACAGAGGAACACACTCCTCTTTACTCTCTCCCAGTCCCACCTTCCTATGTCAAAAGAAAACTAAAATCTCTCCTTTTCCGGGAATGGCAGTCTTGGTGGGAAGATTCCCTCAACGGCAGAATTACTTTCTCTCTAATACCAAATGTTTCTCTCAATGATTGGGTACTTACCCCAGAAATTACAGCGTTTTTAACTGGGCATGGCCCTTTTCCGGCTTATCTGCACAGATTTCGTCGTCGACGTTCGCCCCTATGTTCTTGTGGAGAGGAGGGTTCTTCCTTTCATTACTATTTCCATTGTCCGCTTACAATAACCTATCACTTAAGAAATCCGAATAATAGACCAGCCAACTGGCTGACTGATATTTTAAAGAGACCTTCACTTGCCATAAAACTAAAAAGAATTTTTGAATTACTCATAGATATTTCAAATAGAACAAATTAAATTCTTCTTAAGTCATTTAAAATTATCTAATTCCTAAACATTTAAATAAATTAAAAATATTTAATAATCTCATAAGTTAAATAATCCTTTTCGCTTACTAACTAGCCCTAAGATATCTATTCTTTCCTCATGTGTTTGTAAATGTCCTAAAACAACCAACTTCGCCCTATGACGCGTGGGAACCTTGTTCTGGCGAACTGATTTACTTGTAAACAACTCTCCCTCCCTGCTCAATTCTAGCTCATTGTGCTTTTGAGTTTTCAAGATTTATTTTATTTCGCCCCCTGTCGCGTGAGTACTCTGTACTGGCGAATCTTACTTTAGTGTATTTAATTTTTATTTATTTTTATTTTTAAGTTTGTTAATAATTAATACATATTTGTAATACTTCGCCCTATGTCGCGCGGGAATATTGTTCTGGCGAACCTTGTAATTTTTTCCTTTTTTTTTTTTTTTTTTTTTTTTTCCTTTTTGTTTTTAAATAAACGTTCCGGAGTAGGGGCCTAGCATAGCTAGAAGCGCTCGACACCACTCTTAGAGCAGTGAGTGGCACCTACTCCTTGTTAAATCCTGTTAAAACATGCAAACATACATACATACATACATACAGTCGGTAACAAAAGTGTCCGAACACTAGCAAAAATTCCTATGTAAAAAAAGTACACTTCGTGCGCTTTTATTAAATAAATCCTTGTCGAATCTTATTCTTAGTCAGTGTAAGAACATGATTCGATAAGGATTTATTTATAAAAAAACCGTATGAAGTGTATTTTTTTTGCATAGGAATTTTTGCTAGTGTTCGGACACTTTTGTTACCGACTACATACATACAGGTGAAGCTAATAAAAGCGTGTTAAAATATGCACAAGCGATCATCTTCAACACAACTTGAAAAAAATATTTGTATGATAACATGAATAAAATGTTTATTAATTCTTAGGAATAAATCTTCTTTCACTGATCTTTATCAAATTGATACTTTTCATACTTCATTTTCTTCTCGTATTAAAAATATCTTCTTAATAACAATGAAAAAATTAGATTTTAAGCTTTGTTTTTCGTTTATTCCTCTTACAACTTTTCGAGAATTCAGTCGATAAGTAAATTACTCGTCCGTGATAAACCTTAAAATGGCTTTAAAACTGTCAATAAGTTCAACTAAAATAAAGGAATGCTACAAGAGAAAACCATTTAGTCTCTAACGTTTCTCTACTTTGGTATTATTTCTCTTCTTTATCATTTTATTTTTATTTGCTCTGTTTATGGATTAAATCTAAACAAAACTAAACTAGTATGTTGTGGCCACCACAAGACTTTCTTCTATATTTTCCTATACAAATTGAATCAGTAACAATATTTAAAAAAAAAAAAAAAATACGATTTTTTTTTTTTTTTTGTAAAAATTAATACATATTTAATCACTAACAATATATATATAAAAAAAAAAAAAAAAAAAAAAAAAAAAAGCGAATTTTTTTTTTTTTTGGGGGGGGGGGAGGGGGGGGGGTTAAAAGTAAAAAAAATCGATAACTTTGTTTTAAATTATCACAGATTTATAGTTCAACCATTCGTTTTAAAGGTATTGACGAGATCTTTCGAATGATACCCATCTTCAAAATTTACCCCCTACGGGGGGGTATTTCCCCCCCAGGGGACGAAGCGATGCCCCCCCCAAGCACAAAATTTTTTTCCTAGTTACGTACTACTATTATCAATAATTCATATTAATTTTACAATCACAAGTGTAAAATAACTCTTATTATGCACATTTATACGAATTTTTGTCCTATTCTGCCATGTTAAAAATTTAGATAAAATGCTATCACAGCGCCTCCTTTTGAGCTATTGATCCCCAAATATAATCAGCACCAGTTTATGTCGGGGACCAACTAAATACCAAGTTTGGTAAAATTTCGTTTAAAAAAAAAAAAAAAAATACGATTTTTTTTTTTTGTTAAAAGTAAAAAAAATCGATAACTTTGTTTTAAATTATCACAGATTTATGGTTCAACCATTCGTTTTAAAGGTATTGACGAGATCTTTCGAATGATACCCATCTTCAAAATTTAACCCCCCCCCGGGGGGGTACTTCCCCCCCAGGGGGGAACCGATGCCCCCCCATGCACAATTTTTTTTTCCTAGTTAACTACTACTATTATCAATAATTCATATTAATTTTACAATCACAAGTTTAAAATAACTCTCATTATGCCCATTTATACGGAATTTTGTCCTATGCTGCCATGTTAAAAATTTGCATAAAATGCGATCACAGCGCCACCTGTTGAGCTATTGATCCCCAAATCTAATGGGCACCAGTTCATGTCAGGATGCAACTAAATACCAAGTTTGGTTAAATTTCATTCATTGGTTCGTGAGATACAGCGTCCACAAAAAAATGATACAGACAGACAGACACACAAACAGACAGAAACACAGACAGACAGACACACAGACAGACATTTTTTAAAAACTATCAATTCGTGTTCAGGACATCCCAAAACGTGTAGATCCGTCAAAAAACGGAGGTCGAAAATTTTCGCGAATCCAATACTTTCTCTATATCTGTATATATATATAAATTACGTGTCACGATGTTTGTCCGGGGTAAACTCCTAAACTAAGGAACCGATTTTAATGAAATTTTGCACACTGTGTGCAGTTTGGTCCAACTTGAGAGATAGGATAGTTTTTATCTCAATTTATTGTCACAATATTGTTTTATTGCAATTATTTGTTAATTATAGACCTTTATTAAAGTTGCTCCAAAATATCTGTGAGTTCCATTAATTTAATTGTTGCCAAAAAAAAAAAAAAAACGAGTTCATTTTTTATCGACATAAAAATAAATACATTTAATCAAACGTGAACGTTAAAAAATTATAAAAAGTTAAATTATGCATCTCACGAAAATTGACGTCATAATCAATTTAAAGATTTTATACACATTGATAAAGTGCTAATGTAGTTCTATCATAGATATAGTAATATATATAGATCTCTCATCCCCATGTTATCGTACAAAGATTTTTGATGCCGAAAAAAAAATAAATAAAAGCTTTAGAAACAGCCATTAAGTGGTATTGAAAAAAAAAAAAAAAAAAAAAAAAATAGAAAAGAAAAGAAAGAAAGAAATATGAATTTGAAACTGTATCTGGAGTCTTCCATTCCCCTTTAGCAAATAAATTATTTATAAATTTTATTTGCTAAAATATTAATATGTATTCCCGTGTGTATTCACTCGGGGAAAGACGGCCATATTTTGGTAAAAACGTCGTCTTTTCCCAAATGAAAAGGAATAACTTTTTTCTCCCCAATGATCACTCTATTCTATATATGCTATACTATATCTATGAGTTCTATACGCAAGCGAAGTGTGACTCACTGACCGTCTGTGCAGCCAAGAAAAAGATTTCCTATGTTAATTGCTCACTGGATTTTTTGTAAGAAATTATTAAAAATCTAGGAAATTTATTTCCCGATTTTAATCCTTATATTTGGGTATAGATATGTATTAGTTACCGCGGGTGTTAGATTGAATTATTTTGCTGTCAAATTGACAAAGTTTTAATTTTAAATTTCAAAACTCTGTCGCCCTTGGCTTTTATTATTATTATTATTATTATTATTATTTGGCGATCAAAAGCGTAACACGAAAATATACATGCCAGATGTATGCATTGTACGAAATGTAATATGTATTATTCATTGTACGTATGTATGACATGTAATATGTATTGTACGAAATATTGTTTCATATTATTCATTACTCTTTTAATATAAGTTGTTAAAATAACCATGATTTTTGAAAGGAATTAAATATTTTCGCCAGATAATTTGGCGAAATTCTTTTTTTTTTTTTTCGCCAAGGATGACAGAAATGAAATCTATTCCGCTGCAAAATATTAGTATCTTACATCAGATATTTTATTTAGACATTTGAAAACAAATTTGACTTCAAACTATGATAGAATATTTATCATTTTCCTTTTAATTAGTATATTATTAGTATATTAAAATTTAAAAGCATGGCATATAAAAAGTTTTTTTTTTTTTTTTTATCTTATAATTATTCTTATCTTAATCCTCAATGTTTCCCATCTTTATTAACTTGAATTTACTATTAAACTTTTAACATACTCAAAAACTTCTCATCACTTCGTTAAAATACACTAAAATTTTCCAAAATCTTTTTCTATTTAAAATGATACATGTATTTACTTTAAATGTCCAATATTTCATAAGATTTCCAATTTTAAAGTTTTAAAATATTTATCAAATTTACTTATTTTTTTGGTTTAGCCTTATTGTTTTCCTTTTTATAACTACAGCTGTTGCCCTCTTTAAAATATTTAAAATGATGAGGTCATTTTATCGTAAAATTATCCATTATAGCATATATTATATTTCACTCCTCCATAAAAATTGATTTTAAAATCGTCTGTTTCTTTTATACTTTTATTTTAATAGAATTTTAATAGAATTTAATTTGTATATTAGTCATTTTAGCAATTTTATCCAAAGTAGCATTAGAAATAATATATATCACTTCTCCATTAAAATTTATAGGACCCTACAATAAAATTAATTTGTGCTTAATATCAACACTACGAAAATTTTTATCAATCGCTTACAAATTTTGACCTAAGTTTCATATCTCAACCCTGTGGGTTTTTACATCGGCTACAACGTTTCCGTCTTTGTTCGTAAATAATAATTTGAATGTACTAAATAGTTTACAGCCGTATAATTCAACGCATAACCTCTGGTCACAGCAACGCGTGGCCGGGTCTGCTAGTTACATATAGAAGAAAGTAAAAACTGTTTAAAAAGAATTGTAAACTAGTATGTTGTGGCCACCACAAGACTTTCTTCTATATTTTCCTATACATATTCAATCAGTAACAATATTAAAAAAAAAAAAAAAAAAAAATTTTTTTTTTTTTTCCTTTTTTTTTTTTTTTTTTTTTTTTTTGTGAAAATTAATACATATTCAATCACTAACAATAATTAAAAAAAAAAAAAAAAGTTTTTTTTTTTTTTTTTTTTTTTTGTTAAAAATAAAAAAAATCGATAACTTTGTTTTAAATTATCACAGATTTATGGTTCAACCATTCGTTTTAAAGGTATTGACGAGATCTTTCGAATGATACCCATCTTCAAAATTTAACCCCCTGGGGGGGTACTTCCCCCCAGGGGGGGAACCGATGCCCCCCCATGCACAATTTTTTTTCCCTAGTTAACTACTACTATCATCAATAATTCAAATTAATTTTACAATCACAAGTTTAAAATAACTCTCATTATGCCCATTTATACGGAATTTTGTCCTATGCTGCCATGTTAAAAATTTGCATAAAATGCGATTACAGCGCCACCTGTTGAGCTATTGATCCCCAAAACTTATGGGCACCAGTTCATGTCAGGGTGCAACTAAATACCAAGTTTGGTTAAATTTCATTCATATGTTCGTGAGATACAGCGTCCACAAAAAAATGCTACAGACAGACAGACAGACAGACAGACAGACAGACAGACATTTTTTAAAAACTATCAATTCGTGTTCAGGACATCCCAAAACGTGTAGATCCGTCAAAAAACGGAGGTCGAAAATTTTCGCGAATCCAATACTTTCTCTATATTACATATAGAAGAAAGTAAAAACTTTGTAATAGTTAGTTATCATATAATATAAAATCAATATGAATAGTTAAATTTAGAGAATATAGAATTCACCTTTTTACTTTCTTCTATATGTAATATAGAGAAAGTATTGGATTCGCGAAAATTTTCGAAGTCCACTTTTTTGATGGATTTACATGTTTTGGGATATGGAGAACACGAATTAATAGTTTTTAGAAAATGTCTGTCTGTCTGTCTGTATCATTTTTTTGTGGACGCTGTATCTCGCGAACCAATGAATGAAATTTAACCAAACTTGGTATTTAGTTGCACCCTGACATAAACTGGTGCTGATTAGATTTTGGGATCAATCGCTCAATAGGTGGCGTTGTGATCGCATTTTATGCAAATTTTTAACATGGCAGCATAGGACAAAATTCCGTATAAATGGGCATAAAGAGAGTTATTTTACACTTGTGATTGTAAAATTAATATGAATTATTGATAATAGTAGTAGTTAGCTAGGAAAAAAAATTTGTGCATGGGGGGGCATCGGTTCCCCCCCCCCCCCGGGGAAGTAAATTTTCAAGATGGGTATCTTTCGAAAGGTCTCGTTGATAATAGTAATAGTTAGCTAGGAAAAAAAATTTGTGCATGGGGGGGCATCGGTTCCCCCCCCCCCCCGGGGAAGTAAATTTTCAAGATGGGTATCTTTCGAAAGGTCTCGTTGATAATAGTAATAGTTAACTTGGAAAAAATTTTTGTGCATGTGGGGGCATCGGTTCCCCCCCCCCACCAGGGGGGGGGGGGATTTCCCACCCTGGGGGGGGCAAAGTTTCAAGATGGGTATCTTTCGAAAGATCTCGTCAATACCTTTAAAACGAATGGTTGAACGATAAATCTGTGATAATTTAAACCAAAGTTATCGATTTTTTTTAGTTTTAACAAAACAAAACAAAAAAAATCGCTTTTTTTTTTTTTTTTTTTTTTTTTTAACGAAATTTAACCAAACTTGGTATTTAGTTTGTCCCCGACATTAACTGGTGCTGATTATGTTTTTGGGATCAATAGCTTAACAGCTGGCGCTGTGATAGCATTTTATCTAAATTTTTAACATGGCAGCATAGGACAAAAATTCGTATAAATGTGCATAATAAGAGTTGTTTTAAACTTGTGATTGTAAAATTAATATGAATTATTGATAATAGTAGTATGTAACTAGGAAAAAAATTTTCTGCATGGGGGGGCATCGCTTCCCCCCCCTGGGGGGGAAGTACCCCCCCGGGGGGGATAAATTTTTAAGATGGGTATCTTTCGAAAGGTCTCGTCAATACCTTTAAAACGAATGGTTGAACTATAAATCTGTGATAATTTAAAACAAAGTTATCGATTTTTTTCACTTTTAACAAAAAAAAAAAAAAAAAATCGTACTTTTTTTTTTTTTTTTTTAATATTGTTACTGATTGAATATGTATAGGTAAATATAGAAGAAAGTCTTGTGGTGGCCACAACATACTAGTTTATGAATGATTTCGTACATAGAAATAATCTATAAAAGGAGTCAAATTTTTCTCAAATTTGTATGTATTTTTTACATATTTGCTGTGTAATTTCACGTTGTAAAGTGCGATTGTTTATTTATTTATTTTAAATTTATTCAAGGATTATAAGATAAAATATTCATATACATTTTCTACATAACCATTAGTAACATATTAATATTTTAAAAAATACTAATTAAAAAAAAGTTGCATTATTCGTACGTTCCAACTCATAAAAGTACCGAATGACAAATTATAATGCAACTTATAATAATGCAAACAATAGTGATTTCCCTCGTTACTCTAGTTATACTTAGTGCTATTTAGTGCGTGTATAACCAAACTTCAATCAGAATAATTATAAAAACGATTTTTTTTTTTTTTTTTTTCTGAAATCATCATTATAGAGATACTTCTTTACTGGATGAATATTTAGCACTGCATACTCATATTTCAGAGAATGATTTCTATTGCCTGACAATTAACTCTTATTTAAAGAAAAAAAAAAAAAACAGTTATGTTAAGTAAAAAAAGACAGTGAAAATAAAATGGGGAGTAATCATGTATATAACTGTTTTTATTAAAAATTCAATCAGGAAAATGGCATATCACTTTTTTTTTTTTTTTTCCTTTATGAATTTAAATATTTTTTAATGATTGAAAATTAAGAGTCCCAAGTTTGCTGAATAAAATAAATCTGCCAGCACTAATTTTTTTAATAGCAATTTCTATCTTAAAATAAGCTTGTAAATTTAAAAAGAAATTTACTGTAACAGAATACTGGTGGAAGATTCATGGAATAAAAGGCGGGCTCTTATAATCCCTGTCAGAGAATTAATGTTATTTTCACCATTAAATAAGTATTTTTATTTTTTCTTTCAGCTTACCAATGCGGTGCCCCTACATGAAAAGTTATCCAGTAGACAGTTGCCGGCATTATCCGGTAGATCCAAGTAATCGAATGCATCCCATGACAATCCGGGAATGGGAATCTCTCAGGGATGCCGCCTGCTTTTGGAAAGATAAATATGACAGGTGAGGTTCATTCTTTAACTATTTATTTATTTTTCATTTACTTAGAAAATCATATTATGCATACACTTTCCAATATTACGAGGATAATTATGTATTCGATTTATTTTCGCCATCTCTATATGGGCAGTTCCCAAAAGGTGGGTGCAAAACACACGCTATAACTTTAAGCTCTAATAATAAATATAAATGTAATTCTCATTGACTTGAATATTTTTCACTGGAATTCTAATTCTATTTAAAAACAAGAATTGATACAATTTATTGTAAAAGATTTGTATAAATATCTTAAAATTTTATTATTTTGGACTAAAAGGGTAAATTTTGGACATCCGAAACGTCTGGTTCAAAATGTAACACCAGAAAAAATTATAACTTATTTTCAGGTGATTTTAACAGAAAACAATGAGTAGGCACAGGAAAGTGATGGTTGTCTGATAATTTTTTCATTAGAAACTAATACTGGTTTAATAATTTTTGAAAATAAACAGAACTTGTACAGAAGGAAGTATTTTACATTTTGCTATGTCCAAATGTAACGATATAAACAATGCTATTTTAACACAAACTATATTAAATAAATAATTAATCGAAACACACTCTTATCTTTCTTTAAAATAATTTCTAAAATGTGTTTAAATATTTGCACGTGTTTTTGTAAAAATTTCTTTTCAATAAATACACTCTTCTGAAATAAGAAACTGCAATGGTCTGAATCATGCTACTCGAATGGTGATGATTTTTTTTTTTTTTTTTTTTTTTTTTTCAGTAAATATTAAATATCAATGATCCGATATCTGATGATCTGATATCTTAAAACGTATAAAGACATTTAGTGTAATTTTTTTTCCTAAATAATTAGTTGTTTTCTCTAAATAAGGCATATTTAATACATTGCTTGTTAACGATAATGTTCCCACGTTTTGAGAATCTCCCATATAAAAAACAATACTCATGCATTTTTTGGAAACATGTGGAACTTCTGATACCTTTTGGGCATTTTGTAAGTTTTGTAGTGTAGATTGTAAAACAAGTGTAACACTTATCGGTGAAACCAAGTTTTACTATTAACATTTACCGTCAGTAAAACAGTAACAAACAAATATCCTATGCAATTAGCATCCATTATCTCAAATGTCTGTTCTTTTGCGAAATCTTGTAAAATAATCATACACATCAAATGAATTATTACATAATTTTCCACATACTACTATGAATTAAAATACGCATCAGAGAATGTGCGATATAGAGAGTAATGTGTTTGAATTCTTTCGTATATTTGTGTAAGAAAACTACTGTAACATGCAGCATGAACTCTTAATAACATATTTCAATTCTGCAAAAAATCAAACGTAAATAATTATAAGATAAAAATAACTTTTTGCATAGCATGTTTTTAAATTTTCTGTTGAATCATATAAATGTGACAGTTCTATGTATTAATAAATACTCTTTAATTATTATTATTATTATTACTATTTTATAAATTATCCCACCAACTTGAAAGAAAATGATCAAATGCAAAATAAAGAGAGCAATTATAATAAATTTTCAAACATTTATTAATTGAATAAAAGTATTAAAAGAATGCATTGTCATCGTGTTCAGAGCTATTCTAAAAGTTTCAAATGTCTAGCTAGTCGGAAAGTTAAAGCTATAGAACTATATTAGCACTTTAACACTATGTGTAAAATTTTTAAAGTGATAATGACGTCCATTTTTGTGAGATGATTAATTTCATTTTTTACAATTTTTTATTGATCACGTTTAAGTAAATATATTTATTTTCCTGTCGAAAAAAAAATTAGCTCGTAAATTTTTTGGCAACAATTAGATTATAAATAAAACTTAAATGGCTCATTTTAAAGCTATTATGAGGTTATCACATTTTATTAATTAATTAAAAGAAAACATTTATTAATTGAATAAAAATATTAAAAGAATGCATAGTCATCGTGTTCTGAGCTATTCTAAAAGTTTCAAATGTCTAGCTATAGTCCATTTCCACAGCAGAGTCACTTCAAGGCCAATGAATGCGGAGAGGGAGATCGCGTGACTGAAATCACGTGCTCAATTCCATCCAGTGAGATGTCGTTGTTTCTTCAGTAACCTAGCAAAGGACAGGGAAGTGAAATCACAGTTCATCTGAGCGTGGCCTTGAGGCGACTGCCTAAAGGAAATAGAGTATAGACAGAAAGTTGGTTAAAAATCGATTGCAAGATTTGTACTGGACAAACAAACAAGAAAGAGAGTAAATAGAAACATGGTAATAAAAATCGATTGCAAGATTTGTACTGGTCAAACAAGCAAACAAGAAAGTGAGTTAATAAAAACATGGTAAAATCAGAAATAGCATATCAAAACTTTGCAACATCGTTATCAAGGGCAAATTATTGCAAGAGAGACATAAACTAAGATGTTCCTAATAATAGCAAAAATCCAAAAATTTAAAAATACAGAATATTGCTATTAACTTGCCTACATCTTAGAAAAAACAAGAATAAGAGCCCAAGTAGCACAGGAACGTTCTGTGAACGTCTAATAACGGTTTCAATAGTTCAAACACCGTGTTTCGTGTCAAAAGAACGTTCTAAAACACGTTCAGAAATAGTATTATTTAGAACGTTCTGAAAATGTTTGATTTGTACCATCTATAAAACGTACAATTCTAGTTCTATATAGAACGCTCAAGTGTGACACCGTCATAACACGTTCTGTAACAGTGTAATTATAACGAATATGACAAAATGACTTTTTAGTACTATTGGTTGGGAAACTAGGTTAATCTTTAAAATTTTTGACTTCAGCTTTTGATTTTTTTACACGTTTTGTGGCGTGAGGAATCCGGAAGTCAAAAGGTTGGTATGGTATCTGTTAATGTGTATCGGCACCTATTAGTGTGATAGCCCGTTAGTTCATGTACACGATATCTCAAGAACAAATGATTGCAGAGAGATCGGACCAGTTTTAAAATATCACTTATGATATTGATAAGAATCTTATTGAGAGATTTGCAACATTCTAATTTAAAAACTTCGTAAGTTATTCGAAATTTATAATTTTTAGCATGATAGAGAATAGAGCATTTTTTACATTTTCAGTTTAACGTTTTGTTAGCACGTCAGTAAAGAATGCTTCCCAATAATCAGTAGCGGTGAGGTGAAAAAAAATTACAAAATTTTAAACTCATGGAAAAATTTTGTGGATTTTGTATTTCAGGAATCAATGTATGGAATTCGACCAAACTTGTTACAATATTAGATCTTGCCCTAAATTGGAGTTTATTTGAATTTCATTTGGGATATATCGCCCGATAGATTACGGTGCTATGCAATGAAACCCTCCATTTATGGGACGGCTATATCTCAGCTTCTATAGTGTACAAATGTGTTAAACATGATATATTGGCATATATCATCATAACCTCTGCTAATACAATTTGGATGTATACATTGTCCAACAGGTGGCGTTGCTAATCTGCAATTTAATCATTTTAACGGAAAGGCAATATTTTAACTCTTGTGATTTAACAATAAATTTTGTGATACACTGAAGTTATAAGTGAAATCGATTTTATGTAAAGCTTTACTGGTCCATTTTGGATGCACATCGGCCAACAGGTAGCGTGGCTATGTTGCAATTTAATCTCATAACAGAAACGAAAAATCTCAACTTCTGTGATTTATAAATATTGTAAATTTGGTAAGTGAAATTAATATTACGTAAAACTCTACAGATTGCCTTTGGGTGCATATCGGACGACAGGTGGCACTGCCACGTTCCAATATTTTCCATTCACAGAAAGGCTATCTCAGCTTCTGTAATATATATACTCACCAAACCTTCTGCGTGACATACATTTGATATATAATATTGATTCAATTTGGCTGTATAACGAGTAATAGTCAAACAGTTTTTTTTTTATTATTATCATTCATAGGACATTGTTTTTTCCCCTAGGAATAAGTATGCATCATCCCTGGGGGATGGGGGAAGGGTGGATAAAAATTTTCACTATAATTATCTTTCAAAAGAATTCGATATCACCTTTAAAACGAATAATTGAAACATCGTTTTCTGATGATTTAAAACAAATTTACCGTTTTTTTTTTTTTTTTTTTTTTTTTTTTTTTCATTTGTAATAATAATAATAATAATAAACCCTTAGAAAAATACATTTTCTAAGATCTTCTATACAGCATAAAAATGATTGTCTTCTGTCATGAAAATCTATGCATTCCTCAGACCCAAAGTTTAGATACAAAAAGCTAATCACGGATGTTATTGAATAAGTAATATAGTGCCTTACGCGAGTTTCAAAGAAAATCACGGGAAAACTCCGAAAACCTAAGTCGACGAGCGTGACCAGGAATCGAAGCCAACACTTCCCGTCTGTAAGGTTCGAGAGTAGAACCTCGCGGTCTCTAATACTCATCGGGAAGTTACAGAATGAGTTTTTTTCTTCTTTTCTTTAAGCATAATTTTAAACTTTTATTATATTTTATTTATGATTCTATTTAAGTTTAAATGTTACTGATAAATTATCAATATTGATAATGTTGTTAAATCGTTACTCTGTTTGATTGTTCTTATTTTATTTTATTTATTTTCACTGAATATTTTATTCAATACTAAAATATACACTAAAACAAAATATGCTTTTCCGTTTAATTCGAGATTTTAAAATGGAAAAATAAAGTGATCTCATAAGTTTTTCAAATACTTTATAAAAATTTAAATAATTGTTTAACTCAGCTCCATTTTTCCTTAAAATATTGACCATATGTTTTCTACAGCTATTATAAATGCTTAATAAATTTATGTTTCAAACGTTGAACTTTGAAACATGATTATTCCGGATGTATAAGAAGGGAAGAGCAGATGAAACAGACATCTGTGGATTGCATTTATTTAATTCTCGCTGACATAGCAAATTCAAAGGTCTTGGGAATGTCGTGCCGTTATGTGAAGCGGTAATTTTAAAACGTGTAATGTAATCTGTTTTGTTCAGTTTTCGCGTTATAATGACTTGGATTTTGGATAAGCTTTAGAAAAGGTAAAAATGTAATATTTTTAACCTGTAATATTCTCTATTTTCTATTTATTAAAGTCTTATTTTAATATCAATTAAACAATAATTTTCATATCTGCGTAAGTTCTTATGCCAAACATTTGATACTTGTATTTAGCGTTGTATCGCAGAAAAAACTGCTCCTGTTACAGAAAACCGCTTAGAAATTATGGATTCATTTTATTAATTCATTATTCTGAGATGGAAATTGTTAAAATGACTATTTTTGGTTATTATGCTTCTGAATGAAGTAACATAAAGAATTTAAAAGATGAGAGCTAATTTTAAGTGAATGCCCTTCCAGACTGGTCATTATGTATTTTAAAATGCTAGTTGGAAGGGTGTTTTCTTGGAGAAATTCTTATGAAGAAAATGAGGAAGGTATGTAATTCTTTTTTTTTTTTTCTTTTTAAATTCTGAAGTATTTATTTAATGTTTATATGATAATATATATACAATCTAGGTTATGCAAATTGCATATTTTTAAAATAATATCCTAAGTTTCACCGACTTACAATTTTAAATATCTCTTTACTGTTATTTATTAAATAAAATATATGAAATTGTTTAACTGCATAATAAAACAAAGATTCAATTCAATTTTATTCCACATCTTTATAAAAAAAGATATTCTGCTTAAAAAAAAGGACGATTTACTATATTATTTATTATTACTAATAATATTTACATTTATCAATTATTTAATATGCCATGATAGCATAATTACATCAAATGAGGTAAAAATTGCGTTGACTCAATTTAAAGAAATTTAAACATTTAAAAAATACCAATTACATTGCCATGTGGAATAAATTTAAATACCTGCAAACATCATTTTTGTAAACTGCTGCTGTAAACTGAAAATATGTATGCACACATGCACTGAAATTTAAAAATATGAAGTATGTTAAATATTTTAGAAAAATATTATGATTAAATATATATATATATATATATTTAAGTATTTGGACATTTTTAAAATTTCCTCCTTCTAACTAATTTTTAATTTTTTGTTTCAATTTCTTATTATTATAAATTAACAATATATTCTAAACTCAATTATATATTATTTTAGCGGTGTATTGGTACATTCATTTTTGAAATTATTTTTTATGTTGAAATATTAAAACTTTCTATAAACTTCAGCATTCAAATATATTTATAAACTATCCATGGACTTACAAAGTAGTACCCAGAAATGTTTAGAATATACAGGGTGCAAAGTCGAGAGCAGGCCTTTATTTGCGCAACAATTGGTCTCAAACGTCCTCCAATAAGAAAATGTATTAAAAAAAAAAAAAAAAAAATGTAAGAATTCATTATATGACATGTTTAAATTTAAAAAATCAATTTACTAAAAATCACAAAAACTGATATTTTTTATACAATTTTCATGACACTAATAGTGAAAGTTGAGTTCTAACCTAAAAAACATAACACAAAAAGTTTCACTTTTGTGCACCCAAAATTGTCTGAGATAGTTAGTTTCAAAATTTAGGATTATTTCGCATTTTCTCGGGCTTTATTAAAAAGTCAATGAAAAATTCTTTAATAAACCCAGGGAAAATGCAAACAAAGTCCAATTAGGATTTTTAAACCGATCCCTTATTGAAGGCCGAAATATGTTAGAAAATCCAAACTTTAAATATCATGTTCCATTTTGGGAGAATAGAAATGAAACTGTTTGTTAGGATGAGTGTCAGTTTTCTAAATATGATTATAGGGATCTGGGACTATGTAAAAATTTAGTTTTTGCAATTTTGAATAAATAGATATTTTAAATTTAAACATGTTATACCACAAATGCTCATATTCTTTAAAACATTTTGTAACTGAAACTATATATTTGCGACCAATAGTTGCGGAGATAAAGGTATTCTCGTCACAATGCTTTGCACCCTGTATTAAAAAAAAAAAAAAAAAAAAAAATATATATATATATATATATATATATATATATATATATATATATGTATGTATAAATGAATTTTTAATCTTAGTTAAAGCCAAGCAACAGATATAAGATCCCTGAAACCACATAGGTCAATGAGAAGGAAATTACAACAAATTTAAATAACCTGGGGAGACTGATTGTGATTTATTGAAACATTTATATTTTATTTATTGATTTTTATTTTATTTAACTTCAGTCTAATCTTAATATTATTCCTATATTGTTAGTTGCAATTTTAATAATTTTGCCGGTGCGTAAAAACCACATGAAACTCAAATCAAAAGATACAAACAAGCAACGAGGAAATAAAAAATTAAGACAGCATTTTAAACATTTTTTGTAGGAAAAGCTTAGAATGGTAGAAAAAAAAAAAAAAAAAAAAAAAAAAAAAAAAACTCGTCAAGGGTGACCCTTTTCGTCGTTGAGCACCAATGTACGATTTCGTTTGTTAGCAGCTATAATAGCAAATTGCTAGCGGGCACCCTATCGTACAAGAAATTAATTGAAGTTAGAAATGAAGAATAAATTGGAATAAATTATTTACTTCAAGAAATCAGAGAATCAAACAGAAAACAACCATGAAAAACAAACATTAATCATAGGATGACGCGTTCGGAATCACAAGGATTAAAACAAGCAAAATAAATCAAGAGTTTAGTTGTACATAGCAGATGAAGAATAATGATACAACACAGCAACAGGGATATAAATTACTTTTTTTTAAAAATTCAAATAATGTTTGAGAAATTTTAACATACTTACTATTCCTTTAATTTCAACGTATATGCATGAAAAATTCCATATTTTATGACAGTAATTCCCAAAAAGTGTCATAACGTGTCTATATCCCTTAAAAAATTCCTTAAATTTTTGCATTTTTAAAAAATTTCTTTTTTCCCCTAATCTGAAGATAATGACGTTATAGTATTAATTACGAAACTTTGAATAAACACCATAAAATGAAAGAACTGGCAACTGCTACAAACAAAGCACGGCTTCTACAAACAAAGCGGCAACGCATTCAACACACTCAACGTGCTTGTTTGCAGCTCTCGTGCCTACAATATTCGCCTGATGAAGGGTTGTGTCTTCTTTTGACCCGAAACAGTTGGTGCGAGTTCTTGCATTTTATGGTGTGTATTCAAAGTTTTGTAATTAATACTACAACTTTATTATCTTCAGATTAGGGGGAAAAAAGAAATTTTTAAAAAATGCAAAAATTTAAGAAATTTTTTAAGGTATAAAGAGACGTTAAGACACTTTTTGGGGAAAACTGTCATAGAATATAGAATTTTTGATGCATATACGTTGAAATTAAAGGAATAGTAAGTATGTTAAAATTTCTCAAACATTATTTGAATTGAAAAAAAAAAGTAATTCATATCCCTGTTCATGTGTTGTATCATTATTCGTCATCAGCTATGTAATTTTTACTTCTAAACGCTCGTACTGAGGTGATTTTTTATAATGACGTCATAATTTTTTTTTTTTTTAACTACACTATTTTAGAACGTTTACAGTACGTTTTCTGGAACGTTCTGAAAATGTGTATAACGTTTTGAAAACGTTCTAAAAACGTTTAGAACGTTCTGAGACCGTATACATAGAACGTTCTCAGAACGCTTCTATAACACCGATGGTGATAGTTACACGTTCATTGAACGTTCTCTGAACCGTACTATTGTACGTCTTCAAGATGGACAGATAGACGTCTATAACACGTTCAAAGTGAACGTTCTTAGAACGTGTTTGCAGAACAATTTTTGAACGTTCAGAGAACGTTTCGGTGCTGCTTGGGAGTCATGGAAAAATACTTATTAATAGCATCACGTTCATTTGTAATAGGTATTCAGAAAAGTTATCACGATTTTCAATTACACAACATTATCTGAATTATCCGCTTTAGCTTTATTTTATGAATAATGTTAATAAAACATATATATGGATATTATTTTGATTTTACTTGACTTGTTCGCTATTACATATTGGAGAACTATTTATCCTGGCACTCCTCTTACTTTCATTTAATTATAACATTCTTTATTTAGCAGGGTTGCCACGGGCGATTTTTTTTTTATTGTTATTTTCATACCACTATCTTTATAACATAAATTTTTTATAATTTTATGCAAGCAAACTGCAAAATAAGCTGCGTAAATGTATTATAAATTTTATTACTTCCATTACCCTACTACCGTAGGTAATGGAAGTATTGTATTCGGTCCAAAAATTCAGTGTCGAGTTTTCACCTGATTTGCATGTTTTAAGGCATCCTGAGTCCAAAAAAGTGGTTTTGGACAATTGGCCAGTGTGTGTGTGTATGTATACGTGGAAATTTTCCAGCTATCATATCTCCGAAACAAATAGAAACAGAACTACGTAACTTCAGAATTGATACAGGTTTGGTGCACAGATGACTTTCTCAAATTTTGATGAAAATTGGAAAACCGAAAGTGGGCTATCGGAAACCGAAAGTGGGCTATCGGAAACCGAAAGTGGGTCATCGGAAAGCGGAAGTGGGACCGTAAGTCCGTATATCAAAAACGGCTCTATCGATTTTCTTCAAAATTGCTATATAAACACTCTATTAGATGTCCTTTCGAATGATATAGTTGGTTAGTTCAGGAAAATTGATAGGCGTCCAGTATAAATAGCTTAATTTCAGGTCTCGCAAGTGCATTCCTTTAAAAATTGCTGTACGGATCCTTTACAAACTCGCCATATTAAAACCCTTTTAAATAGCCTTTTGTATGTAATTATTGTTTTCCGGTCAATAATTGAGTATGCCAAGTTTTAGTAAATGTTGGTGTTTCAAAAACAGCTCTAACGATTTTCTTGAAAATTGTTACATAAATCCATTTTAGATACACTTTTTCATGTATTATGTGGTTATTACAGAAAAAATAACGGTCATTCTGATTAGATAGTTCAGTTTTAGATCTCGGAAATTGGTCATAATTTTTTTTTCTTATTTTTTAACTCTCTGTGTAAACTCTGTTTTATATGTCTTTACACGTGTATCAAGTTTCTCTTACTGGAAAATTCCAAAAAATGCATATAATATCTCCAAAAAATGCATATAATACGTGTAATAGTGGGTAATGGAAGTCGTGTGGTTGTTTCACACCAGATTTTTTTTTTCTTTTGAGGGGGGAAGGGGGGGGGAAACAGTGGTGCGAAGAAAAAAAAAATATATATATATATGTATATGTATATGTATATATATAAGGTCGCCTGTGGGAGCCCTGGTTTAGTATTTACGTAAATGTTTGCCAAAATTATCAATAAACTAACCATTAATTACTCATTGAATTCTCTTAAAAATAAATAAATAAAAAACTCATATGTAAAACGTTTTACTCCTTGTGAAATTCCTTTTAAAACACATTTATTATCTGGCAAATCCTTCTGTTTGTTCTCGAAAATGAAAAATGTTTACATAACACGCCGATATATTATTTGTTGTCAACTGATAAAGTGAATTCAAATTTATTCATTGGGAAGCATTTGCACTGCTTGTATTTTTCGAGCAGGTTTCATGGATCACACGATTAACTTTGTTGGCTTTGTATTTCATCGTTTGCATTCCTCGGGAAATAATAAATACTGTAAATAATAAATGCATTCATAGTTCTTTAAACATAAGACAAAAAAACAAATGTAAATATTTGTGAATTTTCCAAAAAGGCTTATCAGAAATCACCAATATTAAAATTATTATTTTCTTCTTCTTTGGGGACAAAGTCTGATCAGTTTCATGCACTTGCTGGTAATTGACTACTTCATTAAAAATTATTATTGAGCATGATTAACTGGCATTTAAGCTACGTAACTAAAACGAATGCGTTTGTTTAAAAGGGCAGAAAATAAACACGTCAAACCCTATCACTTAAAAGTTTGTTAAACAATTCTTCAGTTTTACTATTTATGTCTTTATAGTTACCACCTTTTTTCTATAGGATAATGTATTCTTATTAAACCTTACGCTTTGAGTTGAGGAATTTCTCAAAGCTAGATAAATTTAATTGTGAGAGGAAAAAAAAGTTTCAAATAAAAATTATTATTAATATTTACCTGATTCAAGGTTTTAACTAATGAACGCATTGGTAAAAATAGTAGTTTAAAGTTTTGCCAAAAAATGGTGCCAGTTAGGTAAATTTAGCTGTAGCCAATATTATGGTGCTAATTATCAGCGTTTTAGTGATACTTACGTTAAAGTGGCCCTACTAAAAAGGTTAATGCAGCGCGCCTATTTTTTTAAATATTGGTTTCAACTAAATTGAAACCATTTTTCATCCACATTTGATTTTGATTTTAACACTGTAAAAATTCATTATATCATGCAATTTTTTTTTTTTTTTTTTTTTTTTATCAAATATGTCTGAAGTACTATTTCAGAATATGTACGTATGTCATCTGTCTGTTTTCAATTATTCAGATAGATTTAAACCTGTCCTTCTGCCAGCTGCCGAAAATCGGCATGAGCATTTCAAACGATCCAATAAATCAGTATTTTGGCTAAAGATTATTTTTTCCATTAATGAGTGTGTTTATTATTAACATGCTTTTTTCTGGTAGTTCGATTGACCTGAAATTTTGCACATGACTTCATAGTCAATGACAATACTACATAAGAGTGTTTTCAGGCTCCTGTTCCATCAGGGGCAGGTTCTATAGGGCCAAACAAAAAATTCTGTATAAATAAAACTCTATCGTATGTGGCACAGGATTTGGCCATATTTGTGTAACGTCGAGTGGCAACAATTAATCAATTAATTTTTTTTTAATTAAAGGTTTAAAGTATGTAAATATTATGGTGTGTCACTCTCACGATTTTCTCTTATCCTGCATTTTAATACTATAAAGACAGATATTTTGTGCTTTTTACTTCCCATTTCAATAAAAGAATGTTCTTTAAATTTTAAAAGTATAATTTTATTTTTAAAATAGACTAATCTCTAAAATGCATGATTTTTATTTTTATTTTTATTTAAAAAAAGATTTATTTTAATATATGTACAGAAGAAGTCTTTTTAATGGACTTTTTTATAAAGGAGAAATGAGCAAATAACTCTTAGTTAACAATGAACGCAGTGATCACAAATAAAAATAATAATATGAAATTCGTACATCTTCAAAAATGTTAATGATATTTATTTCGCCTTTTGTAAAAAAGGGACATCTTTCGAAAGCTTCCTTTTACTAAAAAAAAAAAAAAAAAAAATGTGTAGTATAATACACATTACTACAATTCCTAATTGCTTATACTAACAATTCCTAACTTATTGGGTAGAATTCCTTAAATTTTATAATTATTTTTTCCTTCTTTTTTGAAAGCTATTTTAAAATTAATTTCCGTATACTAAAGGGTGTGTATTGTTTCAAAAGTAAAAAAAACGTATTTGAATCCCTCATTAGGCTTATAATGGGACAATTTTTCATGGCCCACAATTGATTATAATAAAGAAAGGAAAGAAAAAGAGAGAGAAATTTAACTGTATGTAACCGCTTTCTTTGCAAAATAAATAACGGAAAAATAAAGGAAATTCTATTCTATTAAATTTTTGATGACAATAATAAAGTGAAAACCTTTTACACTCCCATCAAGCATTTAGAAAAAAAGAATAAAGATTGTTTCCATTTCTTTCGGATCAAACTTTTAATTGGTAGTTTAAGAGTTTTATAAACACTCTACCTATTTAATCAAGGCAAATAAAAAACTTTTTTATAAAATCCTAACAAGATTACTTGCGTTTTTTATCCCCAGCGCTTTATTCATCTTGTTATAAACTTTTTTTTTTTCTTTTGAGTTCTGGCCCAATTTTTAAATAAAATCTACTTGTTTAAGAGAAGCAATAACTAAAGAAGTTTAATCTCTTCAGTTAGAAAGACATTAAAGAAAAGAGCAATTAAAAACTCTGGGTCTTATCTTCTAAAAAAAAATTTTTTTTTCCTCCATCTAGTATGATACTGGCTTTAAGAAAAGAAAAAGAAATTTTATTTGACTATCATTTTAAATGTACATATAATTTAATATATATATATATATATATATATTACTGTTTAATTTGCTTAGTTTAATTTTTTAGGATACTTATTATAATTAAATTTTCACATAAAAATAAACAGAAAGTTTAGTGGAATATACTTTATTTATCTGAAAAATTTAAAGAAGTTTAAAATTCCTTTTCTGGGTGAATTTAATCATTTAATACTTTACAAACATAAGTTTAATTTTAAACCAACAATAATTCCTATAAATTATTAAATTATATTATTCTCTACATTTCTTTCATAATCACATAAAAATGAATTAAATATTTTGAAATTTTTTGTAACAGTAGTAAATTCAGAAAACGAATCTTTTAGAATCCCCTCAAAAATTAAAGGAATCAAGGAAATTCAAATAAGTTTGGGCAAAATTCCTCTTTTTTCTCTCTCTCTCTCCTCTCTCTCATAGCGTATAACGCATACAAATAATGTAAGTAACGCATTTCCATGTAAAATCAACAATGTCTTGGCGAAATATTTTGATTAAAGAATTTTTTAGTTATAAGATAAACTGAAAAACTGGCGTATCAAATTACAAATAAAAGTAGACATACGTTTTGTCCTTAAAATATTGTTACTGACATAAATATTGCAATATTAATTTAGGCTAAATGCTGTTATACTTCAAATATTACTGCAGTTAAATTCAGGGAACAAGAAATATGATGAAATTAAATTTCAGACGATAACAATGGGTGGTTTACGTTCATGTTTTGTATTTTCAACTCTAAAACATCAATGGTTAACTCTGTCGAAACCTAATTATATATATATATGTGTATGATGACAATCAATCTTGATGACAATCCCACTTAAGGTTTATTGTTCCATTTCGGGCGACATTTAGGTGCTGGTAAGTGGCCCTACTAGCTGAAAAGGGTTCTATGATTATAAAAAGGGGGGGTGGTTTTCAATTTTCCATTTTCTGAATATTCCAGTTTGTCCACGTATGTATTTATATATTCTTGCTTTATTTAATTTCTTGTATTTTATATTTGATGTATTATATTTCTTGAATTTTATATTTGATGTATTATATTTTGTGCTTTATTTCTGAATTTAATTGCTTTTTATGCTATGTATTAATTAAAATTCGTTTGCTGTATGGTCGTGCTTCCATCTGTGAGAAGTTGGGGGCTAGAAACGTGTTTTTTGGTTAATACCAGCGTTTCGTCAGAAACTTCTCATATTCCTTTCCCTACATGGGGGAGCTCCCCTGATGAAGGCCCTCATGTGTTTTGGATTAAATTTTCATCTGGTTTTGATTATTTTATTTATTTATTATAGTTTTATATTTCCTTTTGCTGCTTTTGCGCATTGGTTTACAAAAACTTTATTCTAGTTCTATTTATTTAATTATTCAGGTTCTACTCCCTCCTATATTTAAATTTTATCTTATATATGTATATATATATATATATATATGCACATTATATACACATTGTTAATAACCGCCTCTGTTGGTGAATTGGATTAATGGACATTAGTCGCTTTAACCGGTTGCTATTAATAATCACCAAAGGAGTTTGGTGAATGTGATTAAATAATGGCCATTGATCACATTAACCGGTTATTATTACTAATTACCAAGGAAGTTTGTTCAATGTGATCACTTAGTCATACCTTATGTAAATTTCTTCCTAAACACGTTGAAAGTTTTACATTGAACATCTTTGGTAATTATTAATAATAAATACCAAATTATTACCGGTCAATGTGGTTAATTCTCATAATTTTTTCAGTTTTACCTGCTTATTTGATTATTATTAATAACTACCAATTAATCCCATTAAAGCAAACTACCTCACTGATCACTGATGACATCAAATTATTCTTAATTAGGTTCATTATTTTTTATTTAAAAAACATTTGACATAATTAATAGTAGAATAATTCAGAAACTTAGCTAAAGCTAGAAGGTCTACATTTATAATATGTATATATAGCTTAAAACGTCGCTTAATTTCACTCCCTTTAACTTTTATCTCCTTTTATTTAAGATTCTCCTCTGTCCAAATCAAAAGCCGAAATTCAAATTATAGTGCTTTCCTCATTCTTGAGTGATTCATCATCATCCCTAAGTATCATAGTGTGATTCATCCCTCAAAGAATTTGCCCCATCTTCATCCAAAGTTTCTTTGACAATTTCAATTAAATAATTAGTTCTTTTATTGAAACTCCATGTTACACATCTAAAAATTAAATTCAATGTAAAGTGTTCCAAAAATTAGGTTTCTGGAGTAAACGCTTTTTTTTTTTTTCAGTTGCTATTAAATTTATTGTTGTAGACTTTGGATAAAGTTATTACTTACAAACTTTGAATAAACACCATATAATGCAATAAACTCGCAACAATTGTTTCGGGTCGAAAAAACACACGACCCTTCATCAGGCGAATAAAGTAAGCACGAGTGCTGCAGCACTCATACTGCAGCACTCGTGCTTACTTTATTCGCCTGATGAAGGGTCGTGTGTTTTTTCGACCCGAAACAATTGTTGCGAGTTTATTGCATTATATGGTGTTCATTCAAAGTTTGTAAGTAATAATTTTTACAACGCAAGTTTTGTGGTGCTTCTTTATTAAATTTGGATGAAGTTGCACAGTTCTAAGTAATAATTTTTGTTTTAAAATAAAAAAATATTTTGTTAAGACAAGAAAATTATATCTAACAAAATGTAACAAAGGAACAAGTGTGGAAATAATAAAGGGGGAAAAATTAGGTGTAAAACCGATATTTCTTTCGTTATGACAATCTGACACACTGGATTCTGCAGCCCTCTACAGTCTGTCTCAAAATTTATAACTTAAATGATATTAATTTTCATTTTAATGAAAGAAAAAATACTTAATTTATATTGCAATCAATGTGTACTAAAATGAATAAATAATAAGAAATACTTTTTTTTATGCGACCTTCTGTAAAACCATAGAAAGATAGTAGGTCCATTAGTTTTATTTAACAGAGACATGCGATTTCTTAATACTAAAATGCATCTGCTTTACAATAGGATTATTATATGTCTGTAAGTAAAATAATACTTTTAAGTTATTAGAGGACTTTCCATATTAAGGTGCTTATTTATGCAAATGTGCCGCACACTGAGTGGTCCAAAACACACAAAGATCACAATTTGTTAAATATCATGCCAGAAAAGTATCATTTATGTTTTATATAGAAACAAAACTGTACAGTATGAAATAAAATAACAGTATTTTACATAGAAAAAGTTTTCTATATTTTGCTTCTTTTTTTTTTTTAATTCTTTAATGATAGCTCAGTTATAATGTCTACACTGTTAAAAATGGTTTCTTAAAAATGAGCAAAATTGTCTCAAAATAACTCCGAAACAATATATACTTAAATTTGAAAACCCATGTACTCATTTTAGAGCATGTTGACGTGCTCAGAAATGGAGTTGACCAATAAGAATCCCAATATCCCCATGTTTGACATGTCAATATACTCAAAAATGAGTACATGGGTTTTCAAATTTAAGTATATATTGCTGCGGAGCTATTTTGAGCAATTTAGCTCATTTTTAAGAAACCATTTTTAACAGTGACGAATTAAACAGTATATTCGCCTTAAAGTTTTAAATATGTTACTTGAATATCCAATCACAATATTGTAAGTTGTTAAGACTAAATCTTATCAGAAAGCCTATTTTTTTTTTTTTTTTTTTTTTTTTTTTTTTTTACAATAAATGTGAATTATGATGAATAATTATGACAAATAAATAAATAAGGAGAAAGAAAAACCAACGAATAAATTCATATTTTACTTATTTTATTATAATATAATTATGTTATTCAGTATTTTATGTTTCCTTTTAAGCTATCATGTTTGAAAAATAGTTTCCAAAACTATAATCAAAAATTAGAAAACAAAATTATAAGATATCATAAAAGTGCTGAATTTTCCTTTTACATAAAACTAATTATAATGAGAGTGTAAGTTTATTTCATTCTTTACAAAATTCGTTCCCAGAGAAAGAAATAACGTAATTTACAAATTATTCTTTTCATTTTGGAAGAATAAAAAATTAAATCCAACCTTTATTGTAATCAAAGTACGTTATAACGAACAATAAGCAGCAATTTAATTTTCTTTTGAAGTGCACAGTTTAAAATGACAATAGAAAGATTTTGCGCACATTGTTCCATTCAAAAAAGAGACAAAAGTATTTCTTCAACAATTAAAATGAAATTACTTACCTTTTTCCCCGTTGAATTCTATTTGCAATTTGTAAATAAAAGGGTTCATCGGGACCTAAATAATCATTGGAGTTTATTTTATTTTAAATGTTTTTCTTAATGACTTACATAGGTTAACTTGAAAAGATTTTAAACAGAAAGTACTTCTCAAAAAGGTTTGAATTAGTTTTTAGAATTTCTACTTTCATATTTCTTTGTATATAAATTTGTAGTAAATATTTTCAAACGAATTAAAAATTTAATTCATGCTTCTTAAATAATAGTAATTTAAAAAAACAATAAATAAATAAATAAAAATTCACATTAAGATTTACTCAGTCTTTTTTTTTTTTTTTTTTTTTTAACTGATACAGTTTTACAAAACGAAAATAATAAATTTATTCATGTATTTAAATATTCATGAATCAGAATTTAACATTTTCTCCTGTGTTTCAAGAGTTTTCAAGACATGAAAAATAAAATGATTTTCTTTTGTAGATTATATGAAAATCAAAGAAGGCTACAAAAGATTAATGAAAGTTTAGAAGAAAAGCTTCTTCATGCTGTAAGTAGATATTAAAAATATTCACTTTCAAATGATGATACTTTAGTAGAAATCTATGATTAAATTTTCTATCGTAGCTTATGCTGACATTTTGAAAAAAAATAGTATTTTAAAAACAAGATATAAATTCTTACGTATATGTATAGTAAGACAATAAAAATAATGTACTTTTTTCCCTATCACATTTATTTAATATTTTCAACTTACGCAAGTAGACTAAATTTGGATTTTTTTTTTTTTTTTATTATTATAATTATTTGTTTTGTTTTTCTTATCATTTTTTAAATTATTTCGGAGAATTTTAGATTTTTCAGCTATTTTCGAGAAAAAAGAATATTGTTTTTCAAATGTAATTTTTAACATACACTGCTGCTCAAAAGTTTAGCAAGATTTGCAAACGATCAGTTTTTTTTTTTTTTTTTTTTTTTTTTTTTTTTCAATTTAAAAACTTATCGCTCGATGAAATGTTTTCAAACATTGGGTATTTAGATAACTTAATCTTCCTCATGTTTTTCAGAAAATTGGTTTAAGACAACATTTAGGGGGCCGGTAACAAATTGGGCAAAATCCAGTGGCGGATCCAGAACTTAACTTTTGGGGGGGGGGGGCTAAGAGTTTTCAAGATGTTATTCCAGGTCAATGAAAAATTTACAATTGTAACATCCAATGGGAATGTTAGTGCCTTTGGGGGGGGGGGCTTCAGCCCCCTAGCCCCCCCCCCCCCCCCTTAAATCCGCCACTGGCAAAATCAATAATGTTTGTGATCACCTTGTATCGTTAAGTGAACGAAATGATCTGTAACTTTAAGGTATGTTAATATAGACCAAGTACAATTTGTGGAGGAATTTGTGTGGCGATAGCATGTTAAATAACGGAGATATAAGCATTTATTTTAAAACTTCCAAAAAAAAAATCAACATGTTTTTTATTTATAATATACAGAGTTTTAAACGAAAATTATTCCCACTTTCAGGTAATTTGAAAAAACACTTTTGAAACACTATACTGCAATCGGAATACAAATATTTTAAATATCTCATGAAATATGAGCATTTTTATGAAAAGCATTTTAACTGTTCATGTGTGAAAGACAGAAAATTTTTTATTACATAGTTTGAAAGCTAGATATATTGGGCAACTTTTGTCAAAAGTTCATTTGAATAGAGTAAAAATTAAGCAAATTGTCTGCAAAAGAATGAGCTAGATTATATGTATTTTCCAAAAATTGAAATTTCATAAGGGGCTTTTCCGATGCCGCGTAACTAATTTGAAGATCCAATATTTCAACCCACTTTGCAAAAGTTCTCTTTTGTAAAAAACCCCTTATAATCTCACAAATCTTAGTAAATAAACAATAATATGTTCGAGCTTATAAGAGGTTTTTCGCAAAAAAGTATTTTTGGAGCATGCTTGAAATAATTTGATCTTCAAATTAATTATGCGGCATATGAAAAACCCCGTATGAAATTTCAACTCTTGAAAAATACTTAAAATCTAGCTCGTTGTTTTGCTGACAATTTGCTTAATTTTTACTCTATTCAAATGAACTTTTGACAAAAGTTGCCCAATATATCTAGCTTTTAACCTATGTAATAAAAATGTTTCTATCTTTCGCACATGCGCAGTAGAAACATTTTCCATAAAAATGCTCATATATCTGGAGATATTTAAGAAAATTGTAATCCAATTGAAGTGGCCCACCAGCGGCCGAGCGGTTCTGCGCTCAAAGCTGGTAGATGGGAGCTGCCGGGTTCGATCCCAGGTCGCGCTCATCGACCTAGTCGTTCGGAGTTTTCCGTGGTTTCCTCCGAAACTTGCGTAAATACGGGCTAGGACCCCTTAGAAAGACCCCCACGGAGGGCATTCCCCCTCTAGGCCTAGGACACATCAGGAGTCAATCGGCCTTAAATCCAACAACCAACCAATTGAAGTATATTGTTTCAAAAATGCTTTTTCAAATTATCGGAAAGTGGGAATAATTTTCGTTTAAAAATCTGTATATTATAAATAAAGAACATGCTGGTTTTTTTTTTTTTTTTTTTTTTCTTTTCGAGTTTTAAAATAAATGCTTATATCTCTGTTATTTAAAGTGCTATCGTCACACAAATTCATCCATAAATTGTAATGAGCCTAAACTAACATATCCTAAAGTCACCGATCATTTTGTTCACTTAATGATACAGAGTGATTACAAACATTAATAATTTTACTCAATTTGTTACCAACCCCCTAAATATTGTCTTAAACCGATCTTCACTGCAAAACATAATGTAGACCCAGTTCTTTAAATACCCAATGTTTGAAAGCATTTCATCCTGAAATAAGTTTTTTAATTGAAAAAAAAAAAAAAAAAAAAAAAAAAATGATCATTTGCAAATCTTGCTAAACTTTTGAGCAGGAGTGCATTAGCATTACTTCCAAATTCATTTTGCTAATATAAATTAGTAGAAAAAATGGTACAGTGTTACGGAGTCCACTATTCGTGCACTTACCCTAAATGAAAATTTGGACATAGACATTAACACCCTCAAATTTTAACTTCTAATATAACTCTATGAATATTAAAGAAACTATACACAAACAGTATACCTTTTTGCACTGCCAGGGTATTAGAAATTCCAATATGAAGTCAAAATAAAGTGTTACCAATAAAATAATAGAATTTGTCCCACTTTTTAATATGTTGGTAACCCCTAAACCACAATTTTTTCTTCATTTTCTAAAAGCATACATAAATCTCTGTTGAGCAGTACCTCTTTTATTTTTCTGCGTAAATTAGGAACAAAATAACGTTGAGTGTATTTACTTTTTCCTCGATTTAATTATTAAGCTTGAAAGATACAGAGAAAACATAGTGCATGTATAAATGTATTGTGTTGTGGTGTTCTACTGCTATAAAAGAGCTGAATATAAACCATATATTTATCTTAAAGTTATTTTACGGCATTTTTTTTTCTTTTATTAAAGTGATTCACATACCATTTATATCTGAGTTTAATATAACATAGATGTATTAAAGTATAAAGAACAAAAAAATCACCAAATATAACAAAATTTATATTACTTACACTGACAATTTTTTAATTTTTAATGATATATACAGGATCCCACAAAGAAAATTTGAATGCAATAATTTTTATACAGTAATTTTTAAACAGTTATCAGCAACTAGCCACGTTTAAAATTACGATTAAAAAAAATAGTGGTATTCAAATTTCTCTTTATGAGAACCGCTGATACATATGAGCTGTTTATCCACAGGGCAAATTGATTAATTCCATAAATCAAAAAAAGTGAATGAATGTAAGAATGTAATTTTTTGTTTTATAGAGTTAATAGATTTGTCTAGTAAACGGTATGAAATTGTATAGTTTGATATCTTTACTTTGTTTAACTGAACTTGTAAATTATTTTAAGGCTGAAAAATTTGAAAATGAAAAGTCCGATCTGACGAGAGATGTTTCAGATTTGACGTCAAGATTAGTTGAAGCAAGACTCACAATAGCTGAATTAGAAGAAGAAAATGTAAGTACTTTTACTCTTCGATTCATGGAGCTAGTTTAAAAAACCCTTTTAAGTTTAAAAAACCTTTTTAAGTTTAAAAAAACCTTTTTATTCATATATATACAGATATACATAGATATGTAGGTATACACTGCTTTTAAAAAAAATGGCATGTTTCACTAGAAAAATGGTTCCAATTTAGCTGCTACCGATATTTTAGTGCAATGTTTCGCATTTTAGTTGCGCTATTTCAGGAGTAAGCACTACTGAAATAGTTAAACATAGCAAGAAAATATTGGTGGCAACTAAATTGGAACCATGTTTCTGGTGAAACATACCATTTTATTTTTAACCTTGTACACAGTTAAAAACAAATTCCTACTCTTCAAGAGAAAAATAGTTTCAATATAACTGAAACTAATATTTTTAGAAATTTGTTACGCAATGTTTCCTCATTTTTAGTCATGCCATTTCAGTAGAAAGCACCACAAAAAAGCTGAAACTTGGCTGCAAAATATTGGTTGAAGAAGCTAAATCTGACTAAATGGCGATATTTTTGGTGAAACATTGAACTATTATTCTTTATAGTATAGATAATACAGAGAATGATACTTTGTAGCTCACAAATATTCCTTAAATATTAACTTGTACTTCAGCATATAAAGTATTTTAAAGATATATAGTATCGTATGGAAATTGATTTGATTACAGCTACATCATTTTCGGTTATGACAAATTATCATTACCCTTTCGGGCAGGTTTTCCTCTAAATGGTTAAAACAAAATACAAGTTAAAGAATTTAAAAGAGATACATATATGCAAAAAATAGAAACCATGTTTAAAAAAGAAAAAAAAAGAAAAAAAGAAAGAAAGAAAGAAAACTACTCTCTCGCGGGGAAAAAAAACTTTCACTTTGAATTTTCCATTAAAAAAGAATTAAAAAGGAGGGAGGGGGGGATAAGCTTTAGATTTGAGAAAATCTATTTTTTTTTTTAATCTGATATATTTTCGATTCGCTTGGGGAAAAACTGCAGTAAACTAAAATCTGCACCCTTCAATTAACTTCCACATGTACTGCCACGAAGTCTTATACGATTATATTTAGACATACGTCAACTGTTTTAGAAAAAATTATTTTTGTGGCTTTCTCCAAATTGGAATACAGGAACTTAAATGTAGTTAGTATTATTATAAATTTTGTCTGTCTATAGCAAATATGCCCAAATATAAAAGGTATTTCATAAATATTTGCCAAAAATATAAAAGCAGGTAGAGTGGACTGTGTGAAATAAGCAAATTTGGTGGGAATGACGACTACTGCCAGAGAAGCACTTTCACTAACCAAACTCCTCATTGCTATCTACCACTTCAACGCGGCATATCCACAACGAAATTACTATACAAAATCAATATCCATTGTTTAAAAGGTTTAAAAGGCGGAAGGAGGCCGCTCACCACTATACAAAATGTCCATGAAGCAATGTCCGTTGTTGCTAGGTAATTTTGAAATACCTTGTATACGCACTCTAAAAAATAACGGTAGTTTTTACAGCAAATTCTGCTGTAAAAAAAAAAAAGAAAGAAAGAAAGAAATCACGACAGAAACATCTGTAAAATAGTACTTTTTTACAGATGCTTCTACTGTAAAGTGCCCTATTTAACAGCAGAATGCTGTTAAATATATATAGAGAGAGAGTAATTTACAGTAGAAATTACTCTATTTCTACTGTAATTTCTACAGTAGAAATAGGGTATTTCTACCGCTGGCAAAAATCGGTACCAGTACATTCTGCTATAAATATTACACTGTAAAAAATATGTCCCATTTGCTGCCAGAAATTCTCCGTAATTTAATAAAATACGCGTAATTTACGAAAAAAATACCTTGTCAGAATGTATTTTCTCAAATTACAGAGAATTTCTGGCAGCAAATAGGACATATTTTTTACAGTGTACTGTTATTTTTTACAGTGTGTGCGCGTACATACTATGACTCTAATTTTTAAAAATGACTACATTTTAAACTATGACTCTAAATTTAAAATATATATATATATATCGCTAGTTTGTTGTTGAAGTGATTGATATGGAAATACATCAATAAATTTTTCTTCATTATAGCGCCATTACTTACAGTAATCCTTTTTCCTTTATCTTTTCTTTTTTGCCAGTTTCAACGGCGATTATTGTTTAGATTTAGATAACAGTTGTTTCATTTAGATCCAAAAAATATTTTACCTGCATTGTAAAAAACTGAAACCGAGCTTCCAACCTTTGGGCGTAAATTTTACGGTAAAATGCGGCAAATAAAATATAAAAAGTACGATTCAGCCGCAAAATGTACAACTAAAGTTTGGCAGCGAGATTTAAATTTTTTACATAGTGATAAATCTTTAAAAATGGGCTTTCAGTACAATAACTCTGTATTGTATGCAAATATGCGAACACAGCTCTTATGAAATTAATTTTTCTCAAAAATTTTCAAATTATAATTTATTAAACATTTTCTTTTTTTTTTATCTTTTTTTTTTTTAATTATTATTAAAATTAGAAGTGATTTAACTTTTAAAAATATTTTTTAAATAAGTTCTTAAGAAGTGAATAAATTTATATTTTAACATCTGTGCAATATTTTTATTTTTGTTCTGATCTTTTTTTTTTTTTTTTTTTTTTTGTGTGTGTGTGTGTGTGTGTGTGTGTGTGTGTGGTGTGCATTTATTTTTCCTTTCATTTTTAAATTTATTCTTTTAGTTTATTTACTTTGATTAACTTTTTACTATTCATTTAAATTTAGTGCTTTAACTCTAATAATATTTTTTTTTTTTTTCTAGAAATGTTTAGTACTGTTTTTTCTATATGTTTAATTTTATGAGAATTATAATTCATTGGAGTAATCATAACTAATTAAACTATTAATTTACCTCTTAAATGTTTAAGAAACAAAACATTGTTTATAAGCAAATAAATGACATTAAATTTTAAGTCATAACTATAATAAAATATTATTAAATTTGTAGTTTTTAAATGTATACCAGAATGGAACATGAGAGCAGAAAATTTTATTGGAATACGTGTATTAAAAAATATTATCAGTTATTATCAATAATTTAATATTAAATATTTTCATTATAGTATTGCATTACTGCATATGACTTCCTTAAAAATTTTATTTTAAAATTTAAACAAAATATTTAATTTAAACTTTCATTTTTTAAGTCGTTCATATGAGAGAGAGAAAAAAAAACAAAACATAAATAACAGTGTAAAAAAAATATGTTCGTGAGCCCATTTAACAAGTAGAATTACGGTTATAGAAAATAAAAATTCCAAGGGATTTTTTTTTCAAGGGAAAAGCTCGTTAGGTAATATTGACGTTTCTATCATATTTTTCTCACAAAAGCTGAAATTCCGAAAGGGAAAAACATGTAACTTAAATAATAATTCAAATGAATTCAAGCACTAAACAGGAATCAGTCTCGAACATTTATCGTGTT
Organism: Salticus scenicus; assembly: GCA_963930645.1. NCBI lineage: Eukaryota > Metazoa > Arthropoda > Arachnida > Araneae > Salticidae > Salticus > Salticus scenicus. Next base: position 275,752,855 of record OZ005653.1, read on the forward strand.
GTCATATATTGCCCGCAATACCCGTACACTAACTGCATTATTTGATAGTGTATATCATCTTTCTCTAATTATAAATATATTTAGATTTACCCAACAAAATATGAAATTTTAATTAAGGGTTTTTTTTTTTTTTTTTTGAAATATTGAGAATTTTAAGTGATGTTTAAAGTATCTTAAATTGAGGAATAAGTTTTAGAAAACATTAATAAAAATAAATAAATAAATAAATAAATGTTAACATACCTTAGTTAGAGGACATCACCTATATTATCAAAGACCAAGTAAAATGTATTTTTAACATACACTAACTACGTAAGTATTTGGACACTTTCGACGTTAGGCGTTTTGTCAAATATTTAGAAAACTTAATAAAATTAAACATAATTTATACGTCTCATTAATATATTAAAACCAATGTAACTTTTAAAATGAGATAAAAAATACAAAAATTTAAAACTTTAAAAATACATTTTAATTAAAAACATTAAAACACCCCCCTCCCCCCGCTGTCCCCCCTCTTAAACGTCTAGGTGTAATCTATAGTATTCCTTGTAAAAATTGTGATTCTACATATATGGGTGAAACTGGCAGAACAGGTGAAATTAGATTAAAGGAACATAGACGCTCATATAAAACAGGAGATTTAAAATCAAAGCTCGTAATCCATTCTCTCAATAGTGATCCTATTCCGGATTTTGAAAACTTTAAAATTTTAGCTTCTAATATAAATATCTATGAATCCCGTATTTTTCTAGAGGGCGCTTTTACCAAAATGCAACATTCTGCCTTGAACGAGGCTAAAGCTATTCCTCCTGAATATTTAATCTTGCTATGATGTATTATGAATTTTGTAAATGTTGTTTGTGCTTGTATGTTTGACACTGAGGAGGGCTAGTGTTCTAGCCGAAACGTCTGTCTTGTGTTTTAATGTTTTTAATAAAAATGTATTTTTAAAGTTTTAAATTTTTGTATTTTTTATCTCATTTTAAAAGTTACATTGATTTAGAAAACTTCTTTAGGAAATATCTTGAAACTTCGGGAGTATAAAGAACATGTTATACCTCATATATTTCAGCAAAAGTTTCGCCTTGAAGAGGAAAGGGGGACCAGTGAAACATTAAACAAAAATAAAAGTGTTTTGGACAATCCTGTAAAAAGTAATGCATGAAATGCATTTTGGCTGTAGCATGTGATTATGAGGCTACTTCTAATTATCTGTATAATTTTTTATAAGGCTACCAGATATATTCATGAAGATATTATGCTTTTTTTTTTTTTTAATTTTGAAAAAAGAAACATTGCCAATTTTTAATTATAACACGTAGGGTATTAGACCCAGTTCAAAACCAGTTTTAGTAAACTTGGCATACTACATTAAACAGAGCATTATATTGCAATCAGAATGCAAAAATGTTAAATATCTTAAGAGATATGAGAATTTCTACTAAATAATTTTTAAATATTCATGCGCAATCTTTTTAAAATTTTTATTTGCGTAATTTAATAGTCAAAGATATTGAGCTACTTATATGAAAACGCCAAACAAATACGGTGTAAATTCAAAACACTATGAGAAATAGAATAAACGGAATTTTAATTCTCAAAAAAAAAAAAAAAAAAAAAAAAAGATAATATGATGGGAGGTTTTACCAATATTTATTTACAATCAGCGAACACTATATTACCATTGGACATTAGTTGGATTAAAAAAAAAAAAAATGTGAGTAAAACCCCTTATAATTTAGCTTTTATTTTGAAAGAACTGAAATTCTGTTCATCCTACCTTTCATAAATTTTTGAATTTACACGATATTTATTTTGGCCTTTCATATAAGTAGCTCAATAGGGCATTTCCTCGTGACGTCATGTGGTTGGCAAAAAAGCGCGCTCGACTTTCCCGCGCTCCGCCCACCATTGACTTTCCGTTGGTAGTAATCAAGTAATCGCCATCGCTATGCTTTTCCCAAGCCTTTTTGCCAACCACTCATAAAAGTTGAGATGTTTGTTTACAAACAAGGAACTGCCCTATACTTTTAATTATTAAATTATATAAATGAAATTTTTTAAAAGCTAGCGCATGCGTAGTTAAAAATTATTTAGTAAAAATGTTAATATTTCGTAAGATATTTAGCATTTTTGCATTCTGATTGCAGTATACTGTGTCTAATGTAGTATGACAAGTTTTCTAAAACTGACTTTACATTGGGTCTAATACCCTACGTGTTATAATTAAAAAAGTGGCAATTTTGTTTGAAAAAAAAAAAATAAATAATAATAATAATAATAAAATTTAAAAAAAAAAAAAAACATTATATTTCCATTAATATAGCTGGTAGTTTCATAAAAATTTATACAGATTTTTAAAAGAAACCTCATAATCACATGCTACAGCCAAAACACATTTTATGCAATAATTTTTACAGGGTGATCCAAAAATTTTTAATTTTTGTTTATTTTTTACCGGTCCCTTTTACTACTTCAGGACAAAACTTTTGTTGAAGTATACGAGGTATAACATGTTCTTTAAACTTCCAAAGTTTCAAGATAATTTTTAAAGATTCTTTCTAAATATTTGATATAACGTCTAAATTCGAAAGTGTCCAAATACTTATTGGTAGATAGTTTATAATTGAATCGGAAAAATAACTTTATTTTTTGGATAATTTCAACCCAAAATTATATTTTTAAGCAAGCTGCACATTAGTTATTTTTGAAATTCATCAGCAAATTATAATCCTATTATTTGCGCAGTTCATTTATAACTATAGTGCACTAATGTCTGTTTTCAGTTGTTGTTTTTTTTACTACAGCCTATAAAATCAACAATCTGCATGTTTCTTCAATCTGTAACACTGTTAAATAAAATTATGATCTAATCGAAAGATTTTTCGCTATTTAAACGTATTGCTGCAAATTTATACTTAATGATGCTTTATACAATAATTTTAGGAGCAATACAGAAATGACTGCAATATTGCTGTGCGGTTATTACAGTGTAAACCATCGAGCTTCGTAGCACACAAATTTAACTCGGTAAGTATGATATTTGTTTCTCTGAAAATTGCTAATTCGTACATTTTTACTGCCAGTCGAAATATTCTGGTGTAATATATGATACTCCGATTAATTCTTCTTACCCTACATTAATATGGATACATTAATACAGTTTAAAGTGGAAATCAAGGGCTATAATATATTTGAACATTTACGGCGTATCTTAAAAATGACACGTATATACACGAGCGCATACGAGGTGTGGTTATTAAATAACGAGACTACTGCTGCTACAGATGAACTACATATGCGCCAAATCCGAACGACCGACAGCTGTGCAGCGCAAAGCCTTCTCTTTCGATTGCAGCGCCTCCCGTGTTTGTAGAGAAAATCAGTCTAGCTGTAACCTTCGTTTGTGTAAGATGTGTTTGTTTCATTTCGCCGAAAACGTGATAAGTGTAAAAGTAGAGCAACGAATTGTCGTGAAATTTCGCGTGAAACGAACAAGTCACGGGTTCTCCATCAAGACAACGCGCCGGCTCACACGTCATTGTCTGTCAAGACTTTTCTAGCCAAATACAATAATATCCCAGTTTTAGATCATCCACCTTATTCGCCTGACCTGGCCCCATGTGACTTTTATCCGTTCCTGAAAGTTAAATCTGCATTAAAAGGAACAAGATTTGAGTCAGTTAAAGCTGTAACAGAAAAAGCGGCACGCCTCATGCAGGAGCTCACAGAACAAGCCTTCCAGCACTGTTTCGAACAATGAAAAATTCGCATGGAGCGTTGTAGGGATGGAGGAGGGGTGTATATTGAAGGTGATAATAACTAAATATGTATAAATTTAAAATAAAATGTTTTACAATAATAGTCTCGTTATTTAATAGCCACACCTCGTATGTGCATACATACTCATGTAAGTGCGCACGTGTACACACACATATATGCACTCACATCAGGCATATACTTACATGCATTACATACACGTGCACACATGTACATACGAAATAACCCTTAAAAACTAAATTTTCGTACTCAAGGAACCTTAAAATTTATACATGAAGCAAAAACCCTATTTCGAAATTTTGCCCCAAAATGATACTTTTTCTACCCTTTATGGCTACGAGAAAGAAAAACATATAAAGAAAAAATATAAAAATCATGAAAAAGTTAAACAAAACCTGGGAATTTTCACTGTAAATATTTCACTAAATTATTCTAATTTTAATAATATTGTTATACATATTTTTTTAAGAAAGTTTAAATCGTTACATTTACGAATTCTGTATTAAACTTTTACAGATTAATTTTCTTCGTTTGACTTTTTTATTAGAGTTTTTCAAATTATTGCTTTTCAAAAAATTTTATCATATTTTTTTACTTTCAAATTGTGAGAAAGTTATTGTAGCTTTTGTTATTATTGCTATTATTAACAGTAGTGATAATCCAATTATGTAAAAACTTTTATTTGTTAAATTTAATTAAATTCTATATATATTTAACAATTACTTTTACTGCATGATTAAATTATTTCTAAGAAATATTCGCCTGCCTCTTTTTAATTTTAATCCTACTTTCTTCAAATTACTGAAAATAAATATTAATTAGTTTTTAAACATGGATATACATTTAAACGTACGGGTGTTATTATTATTATTTTTTTTTTTTCTTTAATAAAGCAATGTTGGTTAAAAGTTTTTTAATTAGACATTTTTGTATGATTTCCAGATTAGCTCATAATTAATTAAAAATTTTTAGTTAATGTAATTTTTGTTTGTGCTATTCACAATATTAATTTCATTTACTTTTTATTTCTAGACTTTTTAATGAAATTGATCTAGAAAGTTTTAAAGTAAAAAGGTTACTTTAGATTAAACTCTCTACATTTATCTATTTATTTATTTATTTGTTGAATAATATTTTTAAAGTTATTAGATAATTATTAGATAAATCAAGAAATGTGAAAATGTATTTAAAAAATTTAATTTGATCAAAATATATTTCACACAATTAATATTTTAAATAAATTAATGTATCAAGTGAGGCTTTCAAAGTCTGTATCACAGTCCCTGCAAGTCTCAAAATTTTACACTAATATATGTATAATTTTTTTAGTGCATATTAATTATTTAATATCAATTTCTAGTACACATTATGTCACTATTATATCCGAATTATAATATAATATAAATAATTTAAATATATCATATTACATTATTAAATGTTGATATATATTTGAAGTTTAAATGTGTCCTCGTTAAAATCATTACTTATTAAATTGTATTTATACTTCCATTACCCGAGTACCGCAGGTAATAGAAGTATTGTATTCGGTCTAAAAATTCGATGTAGAGTTCTCACCTGATTTAAACGTTTTAAGGTCACCTGAGTCTAATAAAGTAGCTTTTGGCAATTGGCCAGTGTGTGCGTATGTATGTGTGGAATCTTCTGGCTATCATATCTCCGAAACTAATAAAGATAGAACTACGAACTTCAGAATTGAGACAGAACTGGTGTACAGATGAATTTTCCAAATTTTGGGGGAAATTGGAAAACCGGAAGTGGGACATCGGAAACCGGAAGTAAGACCGGAAGTCCGTATCTCAAAAACGGCTATAACGATTTTCTTTGCTATATGTACAATCTCTTAGATACCCTTTCGAATGATATAGTTGGTTTGTTCAAGAAAATTGATAGGCGCCCTATATAAATAGCTCAATTTCAGGTCTCGCGCGTTCCTTTGAAAACGGCAGTACGGAGTTTTTTCAAACTCGCTATATTAACTCGTTTTAGATATCCTTTTGCATGTAATTATAGCTTTCAGGTCAATAATTTAGTATGCCCAGTTTTGGTAAAAGTTGGTATCTCAAAAACGGCTCTGACAATTTTCTTGAAAATTGTTACATAAATCCATTTTAGATATTCTTTCTCGTGCATTAGGTGGTTATTACAGAAAAATTAACAGTTATCCTGATTACGTAGGTCAGTTTTAGATCTCTGAACTTGGCGTTTCAAAAAATCACTCTACCATTTTTTCCCCCTTGTTTTTTCCCTCGCTGTGTAAACTCTGTTTTATCTCTCTTTATACGTACATCAAGTTTCTTTTACTGAAACATTTTTAAATATCTATTTCGTAAGGTCAATTTTATGTCTTCTGATCACATTGTTTCTAAAAAATGTATATAATACGTGTATATATAGCTAATATATAGCTAATAGAAGTCGTGTGGTTGTTTCACACCAGATTTTTTAATTTCGATTTAAACGACACTAATTTTATACATATAAAATGTGATTAGCACTTTAAACTACAGTGTTAATTTTCAATTTCTATGTGTCTGAAATGCCTGACAAAGAATGACACAGACCTTCACACTACGAAATCTGATATTCTGGGACACATAATCCATTTTCGTATATTTGTTTGAACTTGATACATTTCATTTTATGTCTCTTATTAAAAGATTCTACCGCATATAATGAACTTATTTTGCTTTATTGCCAAATACTTTAAATTATATTGTTCTAGAAACAAATTTCTAAGATAAAAAATTAAGTTAGATTCTGTATATAATGATCACTTTTCAGAGTGCGAACGTTTGTGTATTTCTATGTTATATACATCAAATACGTAGAACTGAATCATTAAATGATATTATTGTATGAGATACTGATAATGATAATGTTGTTTAATAATATTAAGTATACTTTTAAATTTCAAAGGCTAACTTTTACTTACTTAATATTCGTTGTTTAATATTTAAAGGGTAAATTTAAATGACTAAATAAAGGTTAAACTTCGCAGGTCCCATTTTTTTACATTAACATATATTTTTTATGCATATTATTTATTTAATGCGAATTTCCAATACGGATTAAGTCATTGTAATATATTTAATATAATATCATATAAATAAAGGATATTCTATTGCTTAAAGGTATTCTATTGTTTCATTAAAGAACAATATATTTGAAATTTTAATGCTTCCGCGTTAAATGTATGAGTGAGAGAATAAGAATTTAAATAAAAAAAAATAAAAAATAATGTTGATTTATATAAGTCGCACAGTGAAATATCATAGTAATTCACGCTGTTTTACAGATACAATGGTTAATTAAAATTTTTGTGTCCCTTTTAAATGTAAAATAAAAGGAAAATCTTCATGTAATATAGTGATTTCTTTTGCAATCTAAAAAAATTGCGAATGTTTTCTAATTTTGAGATAATATTTCTAATTTTTATGATAATGAAAACTCAAAAAGATGGGAATAGAGACATAGCCTCCTAAACTAGATGCCTGTCACGTGGCTCGGAAACTTGGCAACAGTTGAAGCGGTAGACAGCGCCACCTGGTACAGATTGCGCGACTTTTTTATTCAACAGCCACCAAAATTTTTTTAAAGTGGAATATGATATACATAAAAGGCAAATAGAATCGAAGAAACGTAGATTATATGTATCATATATCACTTCTTAAAATTAATGGTGACAGTTGAATAAAAAAGTCGCGCAATCTGCATCGGTGGCGCTGTCTACCGCTTCAACTGTTGCCAATTTTCCGAGCTACGCGACAGGCATGTAGTTTAGAAGGCTATGATAGACAAATACAGTCAAACCTTATATCTGTGGTCCTGATAAAATTTGATTGGTAGCATTACAAAATTTAACCTCTGCTCAAAAGAATCGGGCTCATTTGTTTTCTTTATTTCTTTATTTAACATTTCACTTTAATATGTTAAACATTTTTTACTTTTCATGCCGATTTCTTTTGATTAATTAGCGTCGCAAAGGTAATTTTAAATTAAATTAGATTATTTAATTATGTTAAAATAACTTAATTAATATAATTTTCTAATATTAACAGCTTATTGAAATCTTGTAAAGAATCATTTAAAGGAAAATTTTTACAGCAAGTAAATGCAAAGAAAATTTTAATTTTGCAATAAACTAGTAAATTTTCATACTAGATTTGGAGTTAAAATTCCTTTTGGGAATTCAACAAGTTACAAATAGATGAATGGAAATAACGAGACTGCTGTAGTAAATCTGTTAAATAAAATAATTATGAGAATTGTTGCAATTTTCAGGTGGATTAAATGATAGATTTCTTTCTTGCTTCTTTACCCGAAGTAGGTATGATCTAGAAAGGGAAATATGTTTTGTATAAAGGAGTACACATTAAATATTATGATGCTGCATTCACACGGCTTTCTCTTACGCTGCATTTAAATCAAATAAAGGCAAATTAGAGATTAAGAGGTAAGATAATAAGTACTGTATATGAACATACATTAAAAATAATCGAAAATAGTTTTAGAAATAATTATATTTGACAAATATTTCTATGAACTTCTCGTTTTAATAAAATACCTACATTCATTCAAAAAAAAAAAAAAAAAAAAAAAGAAGGAGGTTGTTATCAAATTTGAAAGTTAATTCTAAACTATTCAGACATTTTTGACAACACATTATTCCTTGAAACTTACTAATCTTGTTCAAACATTTTAAATTGCAAACATAATGATGTTCAAAATATTACTAAATTTGAATATCCTGCAATTATATGTTTTTAAGTTAGGTTGATAACAGTAATAAACAAACATTAATGGCTAATAAAATGATTTTTATATTCAGGGGATCTCAAAAAATGTAATTATAAAAAATAAAAAAAAGAAAGAAAGAAAAAGGTGTTGAAAATTGAAATTCAGATTAATACACGCCTACCATCTGGGTATGGGAAAGTAATTATCATCACTAAATGGACTTTCTAAAATTTACTAAAGTACTTCTATCCAGTGGCGGTTCGTAATTGAGCTGCCCCACCTAATTTTTTTCTCGATTAAAATAATAATAATTCTTTTGTTTTGTTTTTTTTACTGTTCAAAAAAATATATACAAAATAACAAGTCTATCTAACTTTTTTCTTAATCTTCTTTCATTATAACTTATTTGTCTATATATTTTTTTCAGCTGTCATAAATCACTAATCACTGACCGACTGCTACTTTCCTTCCTCATCTTAGAGAATGGGGCCGTTTACAATCGGCCCAAAATTGGCGTGTTTATTTGTACAGTTTATTCTCTACTAGAACAGCGGGTTAACACATTTGGCGACGAACTGCTTTATCAGTGTAAGCACGCTGTAATTTTCCCGTCGATGGGCCAGCAGAGAGTGGCCCTTTGGAACAAAACTATAGGGGAAAAAACTGTCTCCTTTAAAATTTGTTAACCATGCAATTCACGGATAAAATTTGGCGACTTTTGCATTACGTTTTTTTTTTTTTTTTTTTTTTCCCTCATTGATTTTTCGGTGAATTTTTTAGAGTTATATATGACGGTTTAAAATTTTAGTGTTTAAAGAAAGAAATCTGGTAATAGTCAAAAATATTTTCTAGACTAGCCTTTGAGATAAAAGCCTGTATAAGAATTTAAGACCTCTTTAACTAAAGTATTTTGAATTTAAATGAGGGGAGGGGAAAATAATAAAAATAAAAAGAATATGCGATTTTCCCCCCTTCGGAATAGTACATTAAAACTTTTATGTAAATAAATTATAAAATTTTTAGATAAATAATTAATGGATTTAAATGGATAAATGGATTAAATATCTGCATAAAATTGTGATTTATTGTTATTATTATTAAATGATTTTTCTTTTAAATGCGATTTAATAGAAACATCCGCAGTGTTTCTTTTTTCTTTCTTTTCTTTTCTTTTCTTTTTTTTTTTTTTTTTTTTTTTTTAAGATGATAGAACGTTTTCTTTCTTTATTTATTGAAAGTCAATTTAAATTATCTAAAATTAAGCTCTTAAAATGAGAAACATGGTGTTTTTTTTTTTTTTTTTTTTTTTAATACGTATTCACATTACATTAATCATGACTGTCTAAATTCCAATATAACTTCTTAAAGATTGGTTAAGGTTTTTATTATTCATTTTTTAAGATAAGAAACATGAATATAACACTTGAAATTCTATAATTAAAAGATTTAGGGATATAATTAGGATAATAAGCCAAATAATATTACACTCTGAGACATTTGAATTTAAATTTTAATGGTGTGTAGTGTTACGGTTAAAGCCAGTTGACTAAAAGAGGGTCCTAGACCTGAGTGGTGCTCTCTCAGTAGAGAGTCTTTCTAAGTGCTACATAGCCCATTTTTATTCAAGTTCTGGAGAAAACCATAGTAAACTCCAAATGTATATGTCGACGAAAGCGATCTGGTATCGAACTTGGCAATTTCCGTCCACTAGCTTCCAGATATTTAAATTTTGATATTCCATTGACCAGAACATTGCAGAATTTTGCAATTGTATTTATAAAACTTTAATTTTTGAGATAATTTTATGTAATGTTTTCCATAGTGTTGAATTTAAGATTCGCCATCATAAAAAAAAAAAAAAAAAAAAAAAAAAAAAATCCTAAATTTCGTTTTACACCCCATTTTATTAATGTTTGTTTGCATGTTTGAATAATGAATAGTATTAAAGTTAAATTACGCATCATACGATGGATCGGGCCCCACTTGTGAAAATTTGCACGAGCCGCCACTGCTTCTATCAACTACATTCAATAGAGCAAGACTCCGTCTTGCAATCTATATAAATAAAGCAAAGAGTTTGTCGGCGGAACACATCCGGGTGGACCTAGATTTAACTACTTTGGTGATGAAAATTGGCCATTTCTTTAGTAAAAACTGATGAATTTTTTTAAAAGATACTGCATAGATGTCATACTTTTTTAAAAGAACTCTAAAAACTGTTCCTTTTTTGTGAGGCTACTATTTACATCAAGTTACTAGATTCAAAGATATTACGTTGCAAAGTTTCACTACGCGATATCATTCGATTGCTTTTATCTTAAAATAAGAGTCTGATATTAAACAAAAAAACAGTCCAATATTAAGTGTAATGAATAACTTTTTAAAAATTATCAGTTTTGAAGTTCTAAGAGCTGCAATCTTTAAATTACAGCGTACTTATTTCCCATACGTAATCCATTAAATTTGTAAACAACTGTTGATTCATTCTTGAGAATCATTCACATAAAACCATAGAGCATTGTTGCAAAACGAGTTCAAAACGGAAGAAATATTTTATTAAATTTAATTTGTAACATGTTATTCTGACTTTTTGACCTTAAAAGGAATTTTTATTTATGTTACAAAGTCCAAAATGTGATATAAAAAATAAATAGGGATTCAATTCATTTGAAAATTTATTTAAATTTAGTAACCAGCGAAGCGGGCGTAGCCTGCTAGTAGAGAATAAACTAGTTGACTATTACTGTTATATATATATTCTCATTGCAAAATTAAAAATAATTCTCATAATTTACATTTATATGAAATTTTCTTATATTCTGCTATATTAAAAATTATGAAAAAATGAGATGGCAGCGCCATCTGTTAAGCGATTGATAACCAAATGTAATCAGCATTATTTTAGGCCAAAGTTTAACGTAATATCAAAATTGTTAAAATTTCATTTGTTGGTTCGTGAGATGAAGTGTCCATAAAATTTGTGATATACACTGACAGACAGACATTTTCTAAAAATGATCAAATCATATTCAAGACGTCTCAAAACGTATAAATCCATCGAAAACCGGAGGTCTTTCATGAATCGATACTTTGTTCTTATGTATATAAAAGTGAAAGTGTATCAAATGCTAAATAAGAGATTTCTTAATCATAAGGATTTCTTAAAATCTGAAAAACTTAAGGGGACTGTGTATGTTGTAAATTTTTTTTCAGAAATTAATACCTTTAAATTAAGGAAATTTGCGTACATATTTATTAAAATATATAATTTTAAAATTTCTCAAAAACTTTTTTATTTGAAAAAATAAAATTCAATATATGTATATATTTTTTTTTCTTTTGAAAAATTTTAATTTTTAGGATAGCTAATTCTTAGATTTTTTCCATTGATTTTCCATTATTATATTTTAACAAGATATTCTAAACAAATTTGCGTATTAATTTGTAGAATCAATGGTAGATTAATATTAAATAAAAAATATATATATATTTTTTTAATTTTTAATATTTTTAAGTTTGAATGCTGAACTATAATGTAAATTTTTAGCATTCAAACATTTTTGTTTTAATTATCTTGCTAATTAATCCCCAACGTAATATTCAAATTCTAGTTAGTTGCAGGGCGACTAAGGCGCCCGTAGAAAAATAATCATTTCGCTTTATTTATTTCTCACTTAAAACAATTCATTTGCCCGTGCGAAATTTTCGTACTTTATGTATCTCTTCATTACCTTTAAAATTAAAAATTATTATTACTATTTTATAGACGTCATTTTTTCATATGCATGAGCAAATTTAATATTATATATATATATATATATATATATATTTTTTTTTTTTTTTTTTTTTTTCACGTGAAAGCATATTTTATTTTATGCTGAAGAAAAAAAAAATTGGCAACAATTAAAAATTAAATGTCTATTTTAAAGCTATGTCTATTTTCATATTTTAATTAATTTTAAAAATTCTAATAAAAAATGTGTTACAAATAAGGTACCAAATGAAAGGGGCGATTTTTCTGAATCCGTCGGATTAAACAGCTTATCGATCGGACAGTTAAATTTTTAAAACTTAACTAAAATATGAAAATTAGGTGGCAACTTGTGTTCACACGCAGACAAAGTCCAAGGAAATCTCTTAACCTTTTTAAGCATGACACAGTCAGTCAGTCGGTGATGAGCGTAACTATATATGCTGACGTTTAGAATACATTGTCTAACTGTAATAATGTATAAACGAAAAAAGAAAGAAAGAAAAAAATTAGAAATTAGCTGTCATGGTTAAATTTAATTTAAAATATTCTCAAATAAATAATTTTAATTTCGTTTAAATAGCTTCCGTGAAAATTTAATATGTACTTAATATTTTTTTTTTTTCAAAGCATATGTACAGTCGGTAACAAAAGTGTCCGAACACTAGCAAAAATTCCTATGTAAAAAAAGTACACTCCATACGGTTTTGTTAAATAAATCCTTGTCGAATCCTGTTCTTAGTCAGTCTAAGAACGTGATTCGATAAGGATTTATTTAACAAAACCGTATGAAGTGTACTTTTTTAACACAGGAATTTTTGCTAGCGTTCGGACACTTTTGTTACCGACTGTACTTGCGCGCATTTATTTCACAATTCTAAAACAATAACTTACAAAAATATTTCATAACGTTCACCATCCTCTTAAGAAATACAATTCTTGACTTGTTTTATTAAATCAATCTTTCGAAATCAGTCTTACTCCATTTGTAAATACAAAGGATTTGAGTATCATAAAGCTTATGATAATTGAAATAACTGTATGATGAATTAAGTCACAAGTATCTTATCTCTGATCAATGACCGGAGAAGTTCCAATCTTGAGAGAAAACTGATTTTTGTCACGAAGCCATCTATAAATAAAACATACGACTAGAATGTGATGTTGAATATTTTTTCTTCATAAAATATCAGGACTAAAATATTTTTCTAGTTTTTCAACGTCTATATATATATATATATATATATATATATATAGGATAGGGGCTCCAGTAATTGTCATCTATCCCGAAATAATTAATAAATAAGAAAAATAAGAAAATCATATATTTTACATATAAGAATTTTAACATTTTATGTCAAACACTGGAGCATAGGGTGCTATTAACTGGTAAAATGAATAACTAGCAGTGTCAAACACTGGAACATAGGGTGCCAATTACTGATAAAATGTAAAACTAGCGGTGTCAATTACTGGAACATTGAGTGGGTGTCAAAAAAAAAAAAGTTTCAAATGTATATATTTTAACATATATGTGGTTCTGAATGTCTTTCATACCATATGTACTAACTTAAGATTTCTAAAAATATTTTCTGGTGACTAGAACATTAAAAACACCATAGATTGTTCTAAAAGTGTCAATCACTGGTGCACTTACCCTATATATATGCATTCGAAAATAAGTTCGAGTATCATATAAAGATTATAAAATCTTCTTTATGCATATATGCTATATATATTTTAAAAACTAAGTACATTCAACGCAAGCTTAATTTTAGAAAATGTAATATAGAGTTGTGTAAAATTAATTCCAAAAATGGCAGTTCATACAAGAAAAACAATGTAAGAACTGCCACAACTTTGTACGAAATCTGTCAAACTTCCATAATTAGTTTTGGCATTAATGTCTTATTCACTATCTTCTTTTATCCACGATCTGTTAAGTGAATTATAACTCGATGGATAGAAATCAATATTACTACTCTCAATGATTAATAAGAAAGATTTAAGTATTATGAGGGTTATGATAATTGAAGTAACTTTGTGATGAATTAAGTCATAAATATGTGTTTTCTCTGATCAATATGACCGGAAGAGTTTCATTCTAGGAAGAAGAAACGGATTTTTGTCATGAAGCCACTCATAAATAAAACATTTGACTGGAATATGAAGTTCAGTATCATTTATTTATAGACTAGCAGGCTACGCCAGCTTCGCTGGTTACTAAATATAAATGAATTTTCAAAAGAATTGAAACACTATTTATTTTTACTTTCCGAACACTATAGTGAGGAAAGTATTGTAATCATGTCAAAAATCCGAATTTGAGATTTTGATGTTTCTATACGTTTCGAGTTCCCTTGAGTTCGTTTTCGCTATTTTTGCGATGATGTATGTATGTGTGTGTGTGTGTATGCGTGTATGTATGTGTGTATGTCTGTGAGTGAACACGCTAGCGTCTAAACGCTTTCTTCGAATAAGCTGAAAGTTGGTACGTATATTGTAAGTCACCATAGTACGAACCCTATAGATTTTGGTGAATCTAGCACTTATAGTTTTTTTACAAGGAAGCAAAGAAAAATTCTTTATCATTATGGCCTATGGGATCAAAATCTTAAAAGTGCGATAGCATCTAAACGCCTCACTCAATTGAACAAAACATTTATACACATATTATAGGTCACATATTCTCAATCTGCATATATTTTGGAGAATCTAGCATTTATAGTTTTTTTACAAGGACACAAAGAAAAATTCGTTATCATTATGGACTATGGGGCCAAATTTTTAAAAGTGTGATAGCGTCTAAACGCCTTATTAATCCGAGCAAAAAATTTGTAGAAATGTTATAGGTCACAGTTGCACCAACTGTATAGATTTTGGTGAATTTAGCACTTATAGTTTTTTTTTTTTTTTACAGGGACACAAAGAAAAATTCTTTATCATTATGGCCTATGGGACCAAATTTTTAAACTGTGATAGCATCTAAATGCCTTATTCAATTGAGCTGAAAATTTATATGAATATTATAAATCACTGTTGCACTACCTATAAGCATTTTGGTGAATCTAGCATTTATAGGTTTTTACAGGGACACACAGAAAAATTCTTTATCATTATGATCTATGGGCTCAAAGTTCAGTAGCATAAAACATCGTGTAATATAGGGAGAAAAATACTCAAACATTCTATTATGATTTTCTCTCTTTTGTTTGTTTAACAACTCCTTTTTCTTTACTCTATCTACAAAACTGTTAATTACTCAATGTTCGGAAAGTCGAGTGGAGTCACTCCAGATTTTTTTATATCACATTTTGGGCTTTGTAACATAATTAAAAATACCTTTTAAGGTCAAAAAGTTAAAAAAAAGAAAAAAGTATCACAAATTAAATTAAATAAAATATTTCTTCCGTTTTGCACTCGTTTTGCAACAATGCTCTGTGGTCTTTTGTAAACGAGTCAAGAAGGAATCAACAATTGTTTACAAATTTAATGGGCTATGTATGGGAAATAAGCACGCTGTAATTTAAAAATTGCAGCTCTTTGAACGTCAAAACTGATAATTTTTAAAAAGTTATTCATTATTCTTTCATATTAGACTGTTTTTTGTTTAATATTAGACTCTTACTTTAAGATAAAAGCAATCGAATGATATCGTGTTGTGAAACTTTGCAAAGTAATACCTTTAAATCTAATAAATTTATGAATATAGTGTCCTCACAAAAAATGAACAGTTTTTGGAGCTCTTTTAAAAAAGTATAACATCTATGCAGTATCTTTTAAAACAAATCATCAGTTTTTACGAAAAAAATGGCCGATTTTTTTCAAAAGCAATTGAATGATATCGTGTTGTGAAACTTTGCAACTTAATATCTTTAAATCTAATAACTTAAGGTATATAGTGTCCCCACAAAAAACGAACAGTTTTTAGAGCTTTTTTTAAAAAAGTATAACATCTATGCGGTATCTTTTTAAAAAATTCATCAGTTTTTGCTAAAAAAAAAAAATGGCTGACTTTCATCACCAAAGTAGTTAATTCTAGACCAATCAAAAATAGGAGTGGTTCTCCCGGATAGGTTCCGTCGGCAAACTCTTTGCTTTATTTATATAAATAAATATCAAGATTAATGTATTTTTCTACCTTTCCAAAGTCAGTAACGTAGAAAT
The DNA here is from genome assembly GCA_963930645.1 of Salticus scenicus. Lineage (NCBI taxonomy): Eukaryota > Metazoa > Arthropoda > Arachnida > Araneae > Salticidae > Salticus > Salticus scenicus. The sequence continues at coordinate 275,769,314 of OZ005653.1, forward strand.
ATCCTAAAATATGTCTGCATATCATTAATGCTATAAAAGCTTGTGTATGCTTATATGCTATAGTTATTTAAAATCTTAAAGAACAAGGATCTTAAAAAAGATAACAAACTAAGAATCTTAGATAATGGGATGTAAAGTTGTGTAAAAATTCAGCAGATTGAATATTTTTCTCCAATGTCTAATTACGATTTTTAAAAAAAAATTACACTTTCAAAAAAAGTGGTATGACAAAAAGACAGAACTAACAATATTTCAGAATAAGGTATAAATGTTGACAGCACTAACATTATTCTAAGAGAGCGAGTGACTACTGCTCCCCTCAAACTTGTGAGGAATTGGTGTCCTCCATTATTCTCAATTCCTCAATCTTAATCTTAAAGATTAACTTAATTACTTAATTAGATAATAAGAAGAGCTCGAGACAAAGTTAAATACAAAATAACAAGTTTATTTAACGTTCAATATCAAGGCGGGTGTTGGGCTAACTCAGTTTTAATTCTCAAATAACCTTAGGGGATAACTTCAGCAATTCATAAATTAAAGATAAATTAAGCTCACCAATACCAATCTTGTTGACGACTGCTCTCTGTCGATCGATGAACTATTCTCACACAAGAATCGTCGGCTAGATTCCCTAGGCGCGACAGATTCTTTACTCAAATCTTCCTCTCTTCTACAACGCTACAACTCTCTACCATCACTTAACACTCCCATAAGAACTATCAACATTACTCTCCTACTCTTCGCATCACACACACATCACTCTTTACTTCACCTCTTCACACCAAAACAATCTCCTTTCTAAAAACTTCCTACTTTCTAAACTATATTCTAAAACTATACTCTATTCTATACTACTTTCTAAAAACTTCCTTTCTCTTCATTTCAATCAATCTTTTTAAAATCACTTCCAATACATCTACCTCTCACAACTTAATTCTTTCGTTGCAGCACCATGTCGACACAAAACTAATTCGACCAAAACTTTCGCCGAAACGATTTAACCGTCCCAACTTTGTACTTTGCTGGAACCAGCTTAATTCCAACCCAACTGTGGTGACGGTCTATAGTCTCAACCTCACAAACTTTCGTTAGATTATTGTAGCTACGCTGATAATCTTCATATAAACAATTAAATTTATTTTTATTTTTAAAACCTATATTAAATTATTCAGTGAAGTTTCGCCCACACCTCTCAGAAACTTATTCGATAAATAACCTAATGTGTAGTCTTATATATTATCTATAAAATGTTTAAACACCAAATAGCGAACTTAATTTTAGCACAGTGAAAAACTCATAACACAACTTGAAATGTAATGTACTTCAAACGATTTCAAAGCATAATCTCTAATGTTTCCTATTTCTTTTGTGAGACCCTGTATACGAATGACAAATGTTTTTCATACAAGAAACACGCTTTTGCGCAGATAAAAAATGTATATCAATTCCATTTTGTTTAGTGCAGTCTAAAGATAAATTGTACCAATGGAAATTTTCGCTCGCAAACGTAATGTATAGGAATTATTTTGTATGTACCTGTATATAAACCATTTGTCTTATGTCAATAATAAGTTTCATGCTACAGATTTGGAGTATCGAATTTCACGATTTGCCACTGGCGAGTACTTTCAAAATTTTATTCGTACCACTATTTCTAAAAAATTAAATTTTATAGTACATGTTAGCAGGTAAAGTGTAGATTTATCTGATTAAATATATTATAAATTTTATTATTTGGAAATAGAGATAGGAAAAAATATATAAGTAGTCGCCAGTGGCAACTTTAGAAATTAGACTTCCTGCTTGTACAGTCAAACCTCGTTAACGAGAACACTGCTAACGTGTATTACTTTTAAAATGAACTGTTTCTACAATTCCCGTCAATATGAAGATTAGTTTAGTTATACGAAGATTAGTTACTGATAACATGAACTATACTGATAAAATGAACAAATTTTTTAGCCCCCTTGAGATTCACGTTAACGAGGTTCGACTGTATATATATTTGAGTTCTACTCTTAACAGGCACGCATGCACATAGACACACAGACCAACTGCTCAAAACCTGATTTTATTATTCGGGAACCTCAAAACTTGTAAATATATCAAAAACTCAGTTTTGAAAATTTTAATCTAATAACAACATTTTCTTTACCATATAGATGTGTAAAAGAAAATAGTTATAAGATAAAGAACTTTTTATAAACCATGTTTTTAAATTTTCTGTTGAATCATAGCTATAGAACTAACTACATTAGCACTTTATCAATGCGTATTGTTACGAAATTGTAAATAATTGTATTTGTTTTTGTATAAATTCTTTCAAAGAGGCTTAGTAAGTTGATAAAATGTCAATTTTCTGCATTTCCAGCGTTAAAATAGCTTAATTTTCCCTTTAAGACGCATTAAAAAGCTCCAATAGGCAGGTAATGGATTTGGCGCCAAATCTGGCGAGTTTTTGCCCTTGGTGACTTTTTTTGGCTATTTTTGGCGAGAAAATCCTTATAATCGATATTCCAAAGATGGACGTTCTAATGTGATTGGTTAAAGAGTTACGGGAAATTTGAATTAAAAAAAAAAAAAAAAGTTGGTTTTAAAAATAAAATATTAATCCTTTCAGAACAACATATATTTGCATCATGAACTACATTAGCACTTTATCAATGTGTAGAAAATCTTTAAAGTGATAATGACGTCATTTTTTGTAAGATGCATATATTAACTTTTTACAATTTTTTAACGCTCACGTCTAATTAAATGTATTTATGTTTATGTCGAAAGAAAATGAACTCGTAAATGTTTTTTGGCAACAATTAAATTATAGCTAATATTTTAATGACTATTTTTATTGCTATTAGAGGAGCTTACCATTTTCATATTTTAATTAATTAAAAGAAAACTATTCAAAAATTCGAAAATCTGACTTCGAAGTATTGTGTTGCCACCGGGTTCTGAGTTACTGTGAAAGTTTCAAATGTCTAGCTAGTAGGGAAGTTAGTTAAAAAAAAATAGATTGCAAGATTTGTACCGGACAAACAAACAAACAAGAATAGAAGTTAATAAAAACATGGTAATAAAAAGTACATCCTCTTTTAAGAATCTGAAGAGCCATCACTACGCATAACCAGTGAAACTTTCATAATTAGTTTTGGCATTTATGTTTCATTTGCTATTTTCGACCATTCGCGATCCATTAAGGGAATTACTAAGTAATAATAAATCAGCATACGTATGATGAATATAAGCATTATAAGGCTTCTGGTAATCAAGGTAACATTCATATGATTCAGAGACATTCTTTTTCCACGTCATTGCCTGAGGAACTTCGTCAAACAGAGAAAAATTGATTTGGCCACGCGAATATTCATAAATAAAAAATGTAGCAAGACTATGAAGCTATGAATACTTTATTCGTGAAAACAAATCGACTATATTATTCTCCTTTTCAGCCTTCAATTAGAAAAATAGGGTGTTATAAGCTGAAAAAGTTAGCTATGTGTGTGTGTTTGTCTGTTAGTCTGTAGAAATGTAGTTCTCAAAGAAATAAACAAATTTCAATGTTTCATTATTATTATTAGTAGTAGTAGTATAAATCTGATTTAATCGGAATTGTTCTTTTTTTTTTTTTTTTTTTTTTAAGTGAAATCTGTTTGATATATACATCAAAATGTGAATTTTTTTAGGCTACTTTTCATTGATATTTTAAAGGTATATAAAAATTTGCGAACTGACAATCTCTCAACTTCCAATTCATGATAGATGATCACTTACGTGGATTTTTAGATGTTAGAGAATTATAGTATAAAAAGCTCTTTTTTTTTTTTTTTTTAATATATCTATTAAGTGGTACTGTAAATGAATTATAGAAAATATGTGCTAACATTTAAATTGAATTACAATAACTTTTATGCGTGTGTTGTTGGTATTATCATGTATCTATGAATTACTAAATTTTATTACGTTATTAAATTCTTCACTTTATACATTATACAGGGTGATCGGTTTAAAAGAGTACCCGTGGGTTTTTCTTATTACCCATAAATCTGACGAATGTGGTAACTATTCTAACACTGAAATATGATTGTTTGAACCGTATTTAAGTGTGGGAGACAATTTACAACACTGTTGGACTGTTACAACTTTATTTGTGAGGTAAAACAGAAATGGAGACGCACAATTCTTTTATTCCTGTAATAATTTTATTTTTGAGAAACATAATTTAATTCAATTGTTTTACATTATCATTCCTCACAGAAAATGTTGAAAATGTTCGCCACTATTTTGAATGCAAACATGAACACGTCGAACCAAGTTTTTTGACATACTTTGCAGCATTGTTGGTGTTACTGACGAGATTTCTTCAGTTATGATCTGTTTTAATTCATCGATGTTTGCAGGACTTCTCTGGAAAGGCCTATGAAATGATAATGTAAAAATGATAATGTAAATGTAATGTAGGAATGATAACGTAAAAAATTTTAATTAAGTTTTGTTTTTCATAAATAAAATTATTACAGGATTAAAAAAATTGTGCGTCTCCGTTTGTGTTTTACCTCACAAATAAAGCTGTAAGAGTCCAACAGTGTTGGAAATTGCATCCCACACTTAAACAAGGTTCAAACTATTATAGTTCGGTGCTAGAATAGTTACCACATCTATCATATATAAGAGTAATAAGAAAAACCAATGGGTACTGTTTTAAATTGATCACCCTGTATATATATATATATATATGAAATCTTTAACTGATTTTGACAAAATTTTGAAATTAACCATCAGTTGTGATTATAAGTTCACAGTTAAAAAATAAGTAAATTTAAGTAAAAATTAGATTTTTTTTTTATAGAAAATTAATATTTACTCAAATTCAAGGCCAGGCAAGCGTTGACATTTTACAGTTAGTGAACTAGAGGTCTTTTAACTGAAAATTACCGTTTTATATATATATATATATATATATATATTTAATTAAATCCTCGATTTTTTTATTTTTCTTCCATTATTTTTTCTTTTATTTTCTTTTATTTACTTTTGGGTCCTTGTATTTATTTTTCTATGTGACAGAAAATATTAATCAATATATATTAAAAATAGTATTAAGACATTACATACATTTTTGAAGAAAGAGTCGAATTCATTTTGGCAAGAAGAAGCAAAAACAACAATCACGTAAATTTTTAACGTGTCTGAGTAGATCATTTCATAGAAAAACAAATGCTTTTTTAAAATTTGAAACTTTACACCTGAAAACGCCACTTTAAATCTAACCGTGGCGATACGTATTGCCTTAAAGCAACTATTAGCTGTCCATTGCAAGTTTGAAAGGACAGTCATTCTTTCTGATTCTCAAGCAGCTATCCAGTCAGTTAGCGCTGTTGTTCATCTATTAACACCTGAAATATGCCAATGTCAAGAATCCTTGAGAACTCTCACTTTAAAAAGAAAACAAATTGTTCTCCAGTGGGTGCCCGGCCATTGTGGCCTTTGGGGCAATGAACAAGTGGACTTCTTTGCAAAAAGAATCCACTACTACAACATCCCAATGCAGCCATTTCTTACTGGAGGATTAAACTGTTTTTAAAGAATTTATCTACATCTAATGCCTTACTAGATCTTGAGAATCGTACAGCTCTAAAGAACTGGAAGAATTTAAATCTTTCTCTTATTCCTGATAAACCAAGACGTCAGGCAGCTGCGACTTTCTGCTTATCTACAGGACATGACTGCCTTGCCGCTCATTTGAAGCGTATAGGTATCTTAAACGACCCTACTTGCCCACTTTGTGATTCTGGAGAAGTAATGGACAGGAACCATCTGCCCCGTTGTGGGGCTCTTCGATGTTCTACAGAAGAGTCGAGATATTGGGAGGCAAGATCGCTCCTTAGGCAATGACTTCAGTCTTTGTTTCTATGTTATATTGTTTATAATTTGTTTTGTAACTTTATAGTCCTCTGTAACTTCTGCCTAGCCATTGAGGGGGGAAAAAAAGTCTTAAACTCTTTCCAAGTGAACGTACTCGTCGCATTTTGTAACCTTCAATATTCTTTGCTTACGGTATCCCACAACGGGCAGTCACAAGGACAGAAAGGTAAGCAAGCAGACTAATTAAATTCATAAAACTCTTAAACATTATTGGGAAATGCTAAAAATGCTTAACACGAACGGAAATGTGATTTCAGCAATTTCAAGTTGTAGCTCTTAATATATCTGAATATTTTAGCGCAGCCTCTGACCACCAAACACACCCTATTCTATGCAAAACATTCTTTTAGAGTATTCATAGCATATTCATTTCTCTCATAGAACTCAATGCTTTTGAATTATTTAGGGTGTTCTGGTCCTGTATACAAATGAGTGGTGGTACTTTCGCCATTTTCAATGGGGAACATCCCATAGTAAATCTGAATAATGTATATTATTTTCAAGGAATTCCATGAATATTTACGAGAGTTAGAATGCGGTCAAACAAACATACAAAACCGAAGTCATAGACATTTTTCAACTTTATTGTTAGAAAGTTTTAAAAAGCGTAAAAGTTGGCACCTATGTACGTATTCATCTTTTTGTTAAAATGCATAATTTTGTTGACAGTGAAACATGTTCAATTCCTGCTGCACTGTAAAAAATATGTCCTATTTTCTGCCAGAAATTCTCTGTAATTTGAGAAAATACGTTCTGACAACGTAATTTTTTCGTAAATTACGCGTATTTTCTCAAATTACAGAGAATTTCTGTCATCAAATAGGACATATTTTTAACCGTGTGCATATGCAGTCCAGTTGCGACATATATATGTATATATATATATATATGTTTTTGCTTCTAAAACTTCTACTCATTATACTCTTTAGTATTGCTGTCGTATTCTGGTGAGGTTTTTTTTTTTTTTTTTTCTATTTATTAAACAACTTTGAGATCTATTGTTACTATGACTTTTATCTCGATTGATCTGTATTACATCAATACTACACAGTAACAATGCACACTGACTTGAATAGATAGGGCATTACAAATGTATATGCCTACATCGGGTATCGAATTCGGTATCTGGAGATCCAGAAGGCTGCGCCCGACCAGTAAGCCAGCAAGACGAGGGTGGTGTTCAGAACCCTAACGCTTGTTTATTCGACCACATATTATGTACGAAGATAAACTCCGATTTAGCGGCGAAAATGGGCAAGTTTACTAGACGATACGGGATCTAATTAGAGTTTTGGAAAGCATAAACAGTCAAAGCAAATATAATTTGTTTGTTTGTTTGTTTGTTTTTTCGTTCTGAAAAAAAGAGGGGAAAAATATAGTAAATGAATCCCTTCTATTAAACATCTCTTCCCATATAAAATCGTCTTCAATGAATTGATCCTCATTGGCCGTAAACCTAAATTCCACGCTACCCGTAAATAGATAATAATTTTTATTATATATATATATATATATATATATATATATACACTTTTTTTTTAATAATAAACAATCTGCAACTTCTTAAAAAAAAAAATTACATTAATAAAGCTCGATGTATGAAAGGAAATATTACTTCAGTGCTAGATACGATGAATTCCTAGCTTATGGTAATCGAGGTAATTTTCAGATGAAATGATAAATTCTTTTCCCACATCATTTACGCAAAGAAGCTTAAATCTAGATGCAGAAACTGATATTTTCAAGCGGATTTTGTCATGAGAGCTCTCATAAATAAAACATCGCAGTTGAATATGAAACACTGAATATTTTATCTATAAATAGGAAGCCTATATATTACTATTCAATTTCAACGAGATGGAAAATATTTCATATAAAGCAAATAGGTATATGTGAATAAGTTTATTTATAAATTCGGTTAGAAATGTATTTTACTGAGTTCAAAAATACAAAACAGACGCATTAAATTTGTTTCAAATTTATTTTGAAAAGGTTTATCTTTAAATTTCAAATATTTCATCTCACTTTATTTTATTTTGACATTATATTTATTAACTTAATATTTATTGACTAGTTTGCTTTTGCTAAACTTCGTAGATATTTTGAAATGAACGTTTTTCCAAATGTATAATTCCTTGCCTGTTTAGATCTAATAGCAGTTTTTTTTTTTTTTTACAATTTAACATCGAATTACATGATATTTTTGAATTAATGGCATCCTCTTTTATATCAAAACAATAATGCAGCAAACACGGAGTGTCTCCAAGAAATTAAAATTAACATTAATTTTTTTTAATTCATTTATATTAAAATATTACAATGTAATCAATTGAATATGCTTTTAGGCTGATATTCGTTTAATGGAATTACATACACTAAAAATCAAAGAAAGCAGTTGTAGACAGAGCTGCCAGATTTGAGAGAAATTTTTATTCAACAGCCGCCGTTAAATTTTACTTGCAACAGTTACCTAATTACATAGACGATTTCTGTGGAAAAATGTTTCGAATTAATTACCAAACTGTTTCAAATAAAATTTAGTGGTGGGAGTTACATAAAAATTTCCCTCAATCTGGCAGCACTGGTTGTAGAGTGGAAAAAAAGCGGATAAGGGGGATGTGCAATAAAATGAAAGCTTCGTATATATATGTATATATAATATATAGATAGATATAGATATATTACTACAAATTTTATTACTAAATAATATTTAAAAAAAAAAGTCGCTACAGTTCAACCTGTTGCAATTTTCAACCACTGTTTTTTTTTGTTGTTGTTGTTGTTGTTTTTTTTTAATGGGGACGGGAGACGCTTTAAACTTTGTTAATCACTTTCCTTCTGTTTTTCAAGCGAATCTAGAAGTTTTTAGACTGTGAATTCATAACCTACATTTATATGCTTTTTTTTTTTTTTTTTTTTTTGTCAAAATTGCCTCAAAATTCGCGAATTTCGTTTTATTAAAAAGAGAGAGAGAGAGAGAGAGAGAGAGAGAGAGAGAGAGAGAGAGAGAGAGAGAAGAGGAAGAAGAAAAAGAAGCTTTTTTATTCATAACCAAAAATCCACGTGGCTTATTTAACATGGGATGAAAATTTGAAAAGCTCACTATTTTTTTTTAAATTCAATACAAAGTGGCGTTAAATACTTTTATATCATATTCTATATTTATATACAGTTTTTCATTTTTGTCAAAATTGGTTGGAAATTCGTGATTTATATATATATAAGATAGATAGATAGATAGATATACTTTTACCAAAAAAACCACATGACTTATCATTTAACATGTGTTGGAAGTTTCAAGTACACAATTTATTAAAAATTAAGGCAAAGTGACCTTAAATAATTACTTTTTTTAAAATCTAATCTATTAATTAAGTTTTCATCAAACATATTTAAAAACCATTCCGATTAAATCAACATTTTAAAAATTAAAAATAAAATAAATAACATTGAAATTCGTTTATTAGTTTAAGGACTACAGTGCCGCAGACAAACACACACACACACTGAACTGAACAAGAGAAAGTCTCCAAACATATAACACTCCTCTTCTTTCATCAATGGTTAAAAATAAAAGTTCCCATTGAGCACAATAAACCAATATTTCAATTCCACTTGGAATAACACTCCTTCAATGAGTTTTGACTTCATTATTTCAATAGCAATATTATTTTGAATGCATTGATTATTAAATGAGTTAAAACTCAATCGAACATATACTGCTTCTGTGTTAAATTCGGTGGAAGAATTACGAGCCTTCTGGTAATTGAGGTAACTTTCAAATGAATTAAGATAAAAGTTATTTTCTCCCAATACTACTCGAGGCAAATTCAACCTAGATGTGATTTTGTCACAATATATATAAATGGAGTAGGAGTCTATATAAATATTTTATTTGAAAATACATACTTATCTAACATATTATACTCACTTGGAAAGTTTTGATACGATGGAAAATATCATTAATTGAAGTTACATATATTCTAGATATAAAACTTTTGATTTATTATTTACATGTATTTATTTCTAAAGCCTATTACAAACAATGTTAAAAATAAATTAATCTATTGTGGCCATCACAAAACTTTCTCTTACATTCCATATAACAGCGCCATCTATCGGTTAACACGCACAAAAGTTTAATCAGCATAGTTTTCTGAATAACTATTTTACATATATTGTATTGTGTAATTTTAACCAATAGATGTTGAGACGTAGCCAAATGGAGAACAACAAAAAATGAGTATTAATAGCGCCACCTGTTGACAGATATGCAAACAAATTAACTCCACACCCTTTCCTATAAGGGCAATCTGAAATATCAAGTTTGGTGCGTTTGTACTCTGTATAGAAGCTGAAATATAATCTTCCCGTGCGCGGGCTAAATTTAGCATAGCAACACCACCTGTCTGTCTATATTCATTAATATTGAATTGATAAAATTTTTAGAATCATAATTATCCTCCTACATAACAAATTTTGTGAATTATACATTACAGAAGTTCAGATATAGCCTTCTTATAAATTAGGAAAATCCCAACATAGCAGCGCCAACTTTTGGGTTATATTAGAACGACTCGTAATGTCTACCGCAACCATCCTAAGCTCTTGTGAGCTCATTCGATCCACTGTTGGGTCATATACTCCAAAAGTAGATAGGCATCAATTTATGTTAAGATAAAACTAAACTGGCCACTAGCGTTGTCAATTTTAGGGACTTTTTATTTAATATCAACCACTATTTTTTTATTGTACCGTTACCTAATCATATCGAAGATTGATTGCCTCTGTATATCAAATATCACTCCTCAAAATTATTGGTGGTTATTAAATGAAACTATTTCTAAATTTGGCAACACTATTGGCCGCTTTCGCGAATAGTTTTCCTGAGTGAAGAGACCACTTCACCATTTATAATGTTTTTCTGACGTTTACACTGAGAAAAAAAATATACCGCCTTTCTCTAGAAGGAATAAGTGGCCATTTTCTAAATCCCTTAACTAGAAATATAGATTTCCGAGCTATGCGTATACGGTACGCCAATAAACTGAATAGACGAAATGATCGAGAATTTCCAGTGTACACATTTCTAGATGGTGAAACAATATTCTGAATGTTCTAAATATTCTGAATCATTTATATTGCGAGAAATTCTCGCTTGATTTTCAAGAATTTGGTAATAAACCAAGATTATAGTTGCAGAAACCCGCCTCTTGTAGTCTCATTTATTTGCAGAGATTTTTTAAATAACTTTGCCCTCGAGAATATAGGCAAACGCTCTAAAATTCTAATAGAGGCTTCTAGAACTCGCTTTCCAAGGGGACTAGAATTCATACGGATGACATGGAACTATTTTTTCTAGAGCCACAATTTAGATTCTAGATGTCAGTTGCAGAATTTTTTCTCAGTGTATTGTTTGTTTAAATCAAATATATCTTTTTTAATAATCTTTTTTATTTTAATTATTTATTTTTCAAAGAGATAAATCCCTGCAGTAAAAATTCTATAAAATATAGCCTAACATAATATTAAAAAATTTCGATAGAATCAGTTAAATATTTCTAAATCATTTTAATATTAATGTTTTATCTACAGTCTTATTATAAGCGAAGGATAAAAACTTTTCTGGACGGTTAGAAACTGATGTAACTTCAATGGTAAATGTGATAAATTTAAGTAGTATTACCGGGCTTATGGTTATTGAAGTAACTCTTCGATGAATTATTCTGAAGGAAATTCGTCAAAAGAATATTAATAAATAACAAAAATCTCGCCAAAATGTGACACTACACCCAGTCAATACATAATTCCAAATTGATTCAGTGTCAGTAAGATGGATAGTGTAATAAAATAAATATGCATTTACTCAAAGCAACGCATTTATATCACAAAAGCCAACTTTTATAATTTATTCTGGAGCATTTTTAGTAGCATCTTGTTTTGACACTATATATATATATATATATATATATATTTTTTTTCAAGTATTTTTTTCCAATATTTAACTAAGATTAAATAAGAAGAAAATTACTCTTTAAAAAATGGCGTGAAAAAAAAAAAAAAAAAAGAGGTATTAGCAATGCTTCGGAATAAATTAGAAATTTTGGGAACGATGTTATATGTATGCTTTTTATTTTTATTTATTATTTTTAATTCACTTTATTTATTTATTTATTTATTGTCATTCTAAATTTAAAATTTTGTTGTAAATTTTTTATAAAAAACTGTTTTTCTCTATTTTGTATAAGCTCAATGAAATTTATTTTAAATCAAATATCATCGGCTGTAGGGGACACCCGTGTACCTAGGGCTATCATGTACCTAGGTCCACCCCACTTTATTTGAATAATATTTAGTTTTAAGTTTTAATATTCAATTGGCCGAGTAACAACACCAATTACTACATTTACAATCACTTTGAAACCATTCAGGAGAAAGTTTTTAGAAGTTACATGTAGAAAAGAATTTACACGGTTTGAAGTAAAATTTTACAGCTCATCTTTTTTTCTTTTTACAAAAGTCAATCAAATAATTTTCTTTTATTTCCAGTGTATAATTTTTCTCATTATATTGAGTAATGAATGAGATACTTAGTTAGCCCTCTCTGTGTGTGAGTTTTTTAGTGGAATGTATTTTGAATGAAGTTAACGAAACTTGTACCTAGGGCCACATAGCTAAATTGCACATAGGGCCATGCATGGCCCTAGGTACAATTGTAATATTATTCTTCATGTTGATACAATTTAATTAAAAAACTTTTATAATTAAATGAAAGATATTGCTGTATGAGGGATATTACTTTACGCCACCACCAGTCATAAGCTTCAACCGTTGGACAGAGGTGTGTTTGGACCTTATAAGATGCACTACAATACAGCCTGTAGTAATTGGATGCTGGCAAACCAATCACTATATATGACGTTGCTGAAAGTGTTGGCAAGTCCTATCCGTCGGTCTTTACTACTGTGAACATTTTATCAGGTTTTCGTGTAACTGGCATATAGCCAGCGAATCAAAACATATTAACTGACCAGGAAACCATTCCATACTGTAATCATAAAAAAAAAAAATCCAACAAGCATTCATCGAAAGAGCATATATATATATATCTTTCTTGACGCATAAAACATTAGCCCTCGTCAGCTCTTTTTCGAGTTATAAACTCTGAAATTTCCTAATATACGGTGCAACCACGCCTAAATCGATAACACCACGCCTTACAGAAATAATGGATGAAATTCAAAACAAGCAGAAATTGAAATAGCATAGATAAACTTGTTCTTTGATGCATTCATCAGTTGCCTATTTCAGCTTTGAGATATATTCAATTGAGATATAATGCCTAAAAATTCGCGAAAATAGAATCTAAATATTGATAAAAGTTATGGTTCTAGCAGACTTTGATAGACTCCTCCCACCCTTTTCTCGTTACTACATTTTTACTCAAACTTAAATAAAGATTTCTCGAGAACGGACTTATAAGGGGCAACAGTTTGTGTAACAAAAATCATGTTATATTATGCCCTCTCGAATGAACATAATTCAATTGATTTCTATTATTACACTATTGGGATGGTTTCCTGGTGAGAGCGAATATTTAAATTAAAATGTGTCCGAGAGACAAGCTCCCTCCATAAATTTTCAAAAAAGATTTTCTTCAGTAAGAAAATGAACCAACAATGATGGAACTGGATGTCTCTGTTTCATGTCCTGTTGAAATTTCGACACCTTCATCATCTAACATATTTTCGTGTGTCATGCTTGAACAGGTACAACTTTTCCTGAAGCAAAACCTTGTACAAAAACTACTTAAAGAAAGTATGTGGCCGAAAACCAGGAAGATCTAGAAATTTAAGAGACGTTCCGGAAAAAAAAAGAAATTGAAGAAAAATATGCTGTTAGAATATATCCCAAAGAAAAAAAAAGAGAGAAAAATTCGGTGTTTCATATTAAGGCAACATCATGATAATTATTATATGATAAATAAATGCGTTACTTGATATTGTTTCTTTTATAAAATATATGTTCATATGTTTATTTTCTATTCATTACAAAATGAAATATAATTTTAACCCTTATCGCTCGTATTTCTCTTCTGAGGGGACATTAAAAAATCGAGCCACGCCTTAAGTTGTTCCTCTGCAAATGAAATGTTATTTCTCTAAAACGTGTAACTACAGGCTACCTTTCGGTTACCGGAAAATTTTAACAGAAAGATGTATTTTATTTAATGATGAGGTAAAATAAAACAAATTATTACAATTTTTCGGTAGCTAAAAGGTAGTAAGTTGGAAACTATACGTGTGACGTTTTAAAGGAACGCCAAAAGGCGTGTCTTACGGAAAATATGCCGAGCGCAAAGGGTTAAAGGAATGGCCCTAGGTACACTGAGGCCCTACGTAGAATGAGATCTGGCCCTAGATAAGATGAGGTCTGGCCTTAGGTACAATGTGGTCTGACCTTAGGTACAATGAGCGTGTGTTGTACCTAGGGCAATGTGTGAAATTTATTTAAAAACCTTCTGTTTGTCGGAATTCATTGTTTTAAGTGTTTATATTAATCTCAATTAAAAGAAATTAGTTCTTAGATATGTGCATATCCGTTTCATGATTTTTAGCAGGTCATGGGCTCTGCTTTTGGGAATTGAAAAAAAGCGACCCTAGGTAAAATGAGGTCTGGCCCTAGGTACAATGAGGGTGTTGTACCTAGGACCATGAGAGAAGTTTATTTTAAAACCTTCTATTTGTCAGGATTTATTATTTTACGTATTTATATTAATCCCAATTCCCAATTGGAAGTAAATAATCCTAAAGATATGTAAATATCAGTTTCCTAATTTTAAACCGGTCAAGGGCTCTGTTTTCGGCTATAGAAAAAAAGCGGCCCTAGGTACACGGTTCTCCCCTACTAATTAACCCGTTAGCGCCCAGTGTCCTCATTTGAGGACAGCTAATAAAATAGCAAGTACATTTTTTGTGGTTTCTTGGAATGATTTCTGCTTTTTAGTGACAGTTTATAGCGTCACTCTAAATGATCCCTGAAAGTTTTATGTGCCTACTATTAATTATTATATAATTTGGATAGTCATTTTATGATTTTTCATTCGTCGCACATATATTTGCTTTTTGCGCAGATATACTAACTTAAATCAAGTTGAATAATAATATATATTATAATACTTTACTTTCGAGATCATTGTCAACATATAGTAAGAAATTAATCTGTTATCTCAAAGTTTTTCTATCTCGAAGTTTTCTCGCTAGAACACTAAACGTCAATAAATGAGGATAGGCTTTAAATTTAAAACTACCAGAAGAATTGTTTAAGTTAATATAGTTTACTGTCAGTTGTCTAAATTAATTTAGAAGTGAAATAATCAGCTAACAATATTTTGCAAAATTAATTCGGGCGTTAACGGTTAATAGAATGATCTTAGCAAGTATTAACAATTTCGGAATGGACTAATAACAGTTTGCTTACTAAACACGAACATTATTGAAATTATTGGATATAATGTATTAATTAGATTGCCGGGTTTACTAATATTTTGATTTCTGCATAAGTTAACGATACTATTTAAAATCAATATTAATAGCTTCTCGAAAAATCAATGACAATATTATTTTAATGATTTTTAGATCAGTAATCCATAATATGTTAAACAGATATTAACAGTTAATATAGTAACATTTAACTACAAGAAATCAATAAAGGCATACCCTCCAACATACTAATTAATACTCCGTAGTATTGTTAGCCCCGCCTTCTTTTTCACACCAGTATCTTTTTAGAGTATTTTTCTTCTTATTTAATCTCAATTGCATTTGGAGAATATTACTCTAAAAATTTATTGATGGGAGAAAAAGGGCGGTACTAACAATACTATGGAATATTAATTAGGATGTTGAAGGGTATGATAAAGGACACCCTCATTTCAAAATTTAAAAATCTTGAAAACAAAGATCGGTAGATGGATAGACAAAAGATATATTTATTGTGAAAACAGTAAACATTTTCTACTGGTATGTACAGTCGACAGCAAAAGTGTCCGAACACTAGCAAAAATTCATATGTAAAAAAAGCACACTTCATACGGTTTCATTAAATAAATCCTTATCGAATAATGTTCTTAGACTGACTAAGAATATGACTCGACAAGGATTTATTTAAAAAGCAGTATTAAGTGTACTTTTTTTACACAGGGATTATTGCTAGTGCTCAGATACTTTTGCTGCTGACTGTACTTGGTAATGGAATCTCTCCATCTCTATATCTCCATGGGTATGTATTACGATATTAGTAATGATAGTTGCCGAAATATAGCGCTGTATGCTGTAGTTGAAATATGAAGTCCTAATAAGTAGTTGTCCACAGCGGTTAATTTTAGTGTAGCCCAGAGGGATTTATTTTAACATAGCCTAGAGTTATTGGTTTTAGTACTAAAAATGAAAGGAGGTGGTTGAAATCTAGAAAAATGTAACTACCATCCTAATAAATTAATAGTTTTAACCCGGTTAGTTGAAATCGCATATGCCATTGAACATTTATTTATATTTAGATCTTTGTATCGTGTCATTGTTGGCAACTTATATTACTAAAATTCAGTGCAAAATATTTTATAGATTTCACAAATAAACATACCGATTGTTCCCTTCTTTTTTCGATCCTCGTCTTCAAGATTTTTAATTTTTAAACCAGGGTGTTCTTTGTTGGGAATTATATAGATATATTACAATTAACTGATTATTATTACTTATAAACATATACCGGCAAATATCGAACCTTCTTTAAAAAAAAATCATAAGCATAATCATACTTTACTTGAAGAACATAGTATTAAAATATTTAAAGATTCAATTTTTAAAATTTACCTTATTTATACATATACTTAATGTTAAATATCAGTTTTTCAACTTTTTTTTTTTTTTTTTTTATTACTAATAATTCTGGTACCATATATTAATGCATATTCTTTTAAACAGCTGCCGGCAGATTTTCAAGCAAAAGTCAAACGCCACTTGGCAAGGCCGGCCAAGGACAATCGTGCCTCATCCTCGTTACTCAACCAGTGTCCTCCAGATGTAAGGACAATTAAAGTATCTGTGCCCACTCTGCCATCAGCTAACATGGTATATTCGGTTAATAAGACCTCTGGTGGAATGACCGCTTCAACACAATCCTCGACCACAGTGCCCAGTACCGAAGAAATCACACCTGACCATGTGTCAGCAGCTATTATTGCGAAGGTAAATTTTATTTCGTTTAGAGAAGGATATTCTAATAATAACAGTATTTAAAATTATTCTGATTTATAAGACTAATAGATGATTACATACTTAAAATTTTGCAGTATATTTATGCATAATTCTAAAAAGTGGGCAATTTTTTTTCATCTAAAACTGAAGAAATTTTAAAAAGTATAGATAAATTTTTTCTAGGTTTTACTGGACTGAATTCATTAATATTGAAATTATTAATACAAAAAAGGAAAAATCGCATGACAATCAATCATTACAAATGTAACCAAAGTGTGCAGAATTTCAAATATCACTCATAGAAGACAGCTAATTAATATTCTGCATAATTTAGCTACATTTATAACGACTAGTTTGAGATAAACTACCTTTACTTTTCAAGGCAAATTTTACCAACAATCGGAAGGTTTAGTCATGGGCTCTCCTCTTTCACCAATTCTCGCTGATATTTACATGCATTATTTTGAAAATTCTCTCTTTGAAAAATTCTCTTTTCCATTTTGGACCCGTTATGTGGACGATACTTCTCGGTACAATATTGATAACGTATTACAGATCATAAATTTACTTGACAATATAGCATCCAATTTACATTCGAAATTGAAAATAATGGTTCACTCCCTTTCCTTGATAAACTGGTCTCTCGCACTGAAAAAGGTTTTTGCACTACTGTTTATCGTAAAATTTTTGCTGTTTCATTACCTCCTCATGCTAGTTCATGTCATCCACTTACCCAGAAAATAGCCGCATATTATACTTTTGTCAATTGTGCCCTTAACCCCTTAAAGCGCGCTGTTCTCGCTGCGAGGACGCAAAATTTAAGATCCAACTGCAAAAATTCATCCTGGAAATTTTTTAGCAAAAGTTTACGTTTATAACATATCAGAAAAGGCCGGTTTTTTTTTATCTTAAAATTTAAAATTTCTTTTAGTTTGATTTTGTTCACGAATTCCGGTGGCAGTATAATTTAAATGATCCGAATTGTCTTGCGCCGCAAAGGGTTAACATTTGTTCGGATTATAAATCCCTCCATTCTGAAATCAAATATCTTAAAGCTGTTGCTAATGACAAAGGTTAAAACCCTTCCATTTTTGATAAAGCTTTTTTTTAATTACAAAATCTCCATGTTTCTCGTACTTCTACGTCTCAGTCCTCTTCCAATATCAGTATTGTTTTGCTATTTTTCCCTAAATCTAGTTTTGTGATAGCTAAAGTTCTTAAACAATATAACTTTAAAATAATTTTCTCATCCATAAATAAATTAGCCCTTTCTAGATTAAAAAACCCTATTGCTACACATAACTCTTGGGGTGTATATAGCATTCCTTGTCAACGTGGACAATCATATATTTGTCAAACAAAACGTAAACTCAAGTTTCGCCTTAAACACATGAGGTATACTCAAAAATAAGAAACTAAAAACTCGGCCATTGCTAAGCATTGTTGGGAAAATAACCATAATTTCAACTTTAAGTCAGTTAAAATAATCTGTCAGTTTAAACACTTACATGAACTCGATTTTCTAGAAGCTTTCCACATCTATACAAATCATAAAAATATCATTAATTGCGTTTTTGCTGTACTCCCTCTCTCGGATTGTTGGAAAAATTACATAAATTTCCCCATATTCTTAATTTTTATATAGCTTTCTTCATCCCAGATTCCTATTGGCTTACAACTCCAGTTTCCTAAATTCCTATTGGTTGTTACTCTGACTCTATTATTCGCTTCCCTACCTATATATATTAGCAATAATCACTTCATTATTCTGCACTGATGACGGTACGCTTTATGCTAAAGAAACTGCAGTCTGCACTTAACGATTTTTTACATTGGCGTTTTTAATGTTATGTAAATATTGCTATTTTGAAATAAACCTCTTTTTATTTTATATTCACTTAAATAAGGAGAGTGTATTTTGAGAAAGGTATAAAGTATACAAATTGTATATATTTTTTCTGAAAAATCTACTTTTAATTAAAAAAAAAAAAGTACGATTTTCTAAAAATATGCATAAAAATAGCGCGAATTTTAAAAAGATAGTCATCTTTTCATATCAGAAAGTACTACTCCGATTCAAAAAATTAGAATAATGTAAAAAAGAATGAGTTTGATGTTGCTAACGCGTCAATTTGCATACTGCGTCCAGGAAAAAATATATTAAAAGTATCTAATTATCTTCAGAGCATTTATAAATATAACATAAATATTTATTTTTATCTGATATATTAATAATTAACTATTTAAAAAATATTAGAATTATTCAAAGAAATAGAATACCTCGATAGCATGGTTCAAAAAATTAGAATATTCAAATTTTTCTTATAAGTTGAGAGAACGGCTGCGGGATTAACATCTGTGGGACTATAAAATGTGCTCCGTTGAAAATGAAAAGTCGTTTGGCATTTGATTGTAGCGTAGTATTTGCTTAATATGGGACGAAAGAGCGATTTATCTGAGGCTGTATTGTGTACTTGCACGAAATAGGAAAAACACAACTTTTTATAGCAAAAGAAGTGAAATGCTCTCAAGCAAGTGTGAGTAAAGTTTTGAGAGAATATTCTAATAATAAGTGTTTTCAAAATAAACACTTTAAAAGTGGTCGAAAGCCAGTAACTTCAAGAAGAGATGAAAGGCAATTGAAAAAGATTGTGAAGAAACATCGCTTTCGGAGTGTGAGATATGTGCATAGAAAATGGAAAGAAATGGGTATAAATGTCTCCAAATCTACAACACTACGACGACTTCGCAAATTAGGTTTTAGATCACGTGTGCCTAAGATAAAGCCATTCTTATCATCTAAGCAAAGGGCTGCTAGAGTTAAATGGTGTAAACAAAGGCTATTTTGGGATCACGACGATTGGAAAAAGATACTTTTCAGCGATGAAAGTGTGTTTTGTGTGTCTCACGGAAATCAAGGTATACGTGTCTGGAGACTCAAACATGAAGCTTATAAGAAAGAATGTTTAAAACGTTCGTTTAAATTTGCGACCTCTGTTATGGTATGGGGCTGCATGACTGCTGAAGGCCCAAGCAGGTTGTGTATTGTTTCCACAACAGTCAATTCAGAAGTCTATCAAGAAATTCTTGAACATTTCATGATTCCTTCAGCTGAGGATTTATGTGATGACGATTTCTTGTTTCAGCAAGATTCAGCTTCTCCCCACACTTCCAAATCAACAACTAAATGGCTCAAAGAGAAGGACATACCTGTACTCCCTTGGCCTGCAAACTCACCCGATCTAAATCCTATCGAGAATTTGTGGGGAATTATGAAGAAACGACTTCAAGAAGTTGCGCCTAGAGACAAAAAAGAACTTATTTCTAGTATAAAGAGCATATGGGCGAATTTGGATAAAAAAGATTGTGAACCTTTAGTTAAAAACATGCCAAAACGTTTAAGAGCTGTCATTAAAGCTAAGGGTGATGCAACAAAGTACTGATTAGCAAGTAAAAATACTTAGAGTTTAAATTATGTTCAATATATTTTCATTATTCTAATTTTTTGAACCATGTTAGAAAGTATTCTAATATTTTGAATTTTTTGTTGTTAGCTGATTTAAATATATTTTCTATTTCATTGTAATGTGTTTACATTTTTATAATCTGCAAAATATGCAGATTCATATTATAGTACTTTATATTTGATATTGTTGATTATTTATTTGATAAATTCGATTTTCATTTCCCTTGACCATATTTCTTTTCATTATTCTAATTTTTTGAATCGGAGTAGTAGTTTGGTATCAAAACGCGATTTGATTCCAGTTACTCCTTGGACGCAACTATGAGAACACGACGGTATCATTTTTATTTAGGAAACAGATGGCAGTATATGCGCACGGCATTTGACATTTTCATCGTCTTTGAGTAGAATGTTTATTTATGGTGCAAACAATACACAATATGTTTGAATACATATTCAAACAAATTGTGTATTGTTACTGTCAATATACGTAATATGGATCATTCGATATAAAAGTCATGGTAACTATAGATCTCAATGCTTTCAAATAAATAAATAAAATAGGGTGGTGTCTCAAAAATGTGGTGATGTCAAACCCCTTTTGAAAAGAAGGAAGACTCAAAAATAAGCACACATTTTGTATCATTTTTGTGAATAGGATGCAGAGACTCCAACATCCTAATTAATATTCCGTAGTGTTGTTAGTCACGCCCTTTTTTACACACCAGTAAAGTTTTAGAGTAATAGTCTCCAAATTCAATTACGATTAAATAAGAAGAAAAATACTCTAAAATGATACTGGTGTGAAAGAAAAGGCGGTGCTAACAATACTACGGAATATTAATTAGTATGTTGGAGTCTCTGAGGATGTATTTCTAAAGAATACCAGTTTTTTTTTTTCAGATGTAAGTTATTTTAATTCGGATCTCAGAAATTACTGAAGATGATTTCATGCAAATTGATATATAGTTGCTCCTTGACATAAATTAGTGCCTATCAACTTTTGGTGAAAATTGTCTAAGTGGTGCGGCCATCCTGTTTTTTTCTAAATTTTTAACATGGCAGTATTAGACGAAATTTCCTATAAATAAATACAATGAGATTTATTTTCAGCGAATCATTATGAAATAAAAAGAATTGCTTTTAATAGTAATATTCAACTAAATTTTTTGGACACTTAGGAAAAACTGTCCCTTCAAAAGATTAAATTTTCAGTATGTGTATATTTTAAAAGAACGTTTCAATACCTTTAAAACGAATGGTTGAAGCAAAGATATGTGTTAATTAAAAACAAAATTATCAATTTTATTCATTAAAAAAAAAAAAGTTTTTTGATTTTGTTTGTAGTACATAAAATCCAAGGACGAGGCGTGGTTCAGAAAAATATAGAAGCACCGAAGCGAAGCGCTTCCAACAGCAGAGGAAGAATCAATTCAGTCTTGACGAGGCGACGTTACATGAATACTTTTTAAACACCTTAAATAGGGAAAGCGCTGCTTCCATCGCTTCCATGGACGCTTCGCCATTAAAAAAATCGATTTTTTTTTTTTTTTTTTTTTTTAAGTGTTATAATTCTCAGTGATGCAAGTCATCTGCATTCATTATAGAAAGTAATTTTAATAAATAATATATTTAATAAATTGTTTGTACTGGGTGAATTTGCATAGGAAAATACAGAAAAAATTTTGTGATGGTTAGAACATACTAATTTCTCATGGAACTGTTTGGAAGGATGGAATATGGCTAAGATTAAAGTATTGAAAACGCGAATAATACATGTAATCCGATCATTTCCACAATTAATACTAGCTAACATTAGGATTGGATAATCGCACGAATGCGATGTGAGCTATAACGCGATCCGTGTCGCGAACCTATATTGAAATATTGCAGTGAATTTCGCAAAGTAAATGCTCATTAATTGCCTTTCCTTGCGGTTTTTTTTTTTTTTTTTTTTAATGTGTTTCTTGCTATTTTTAAGTACAGAGCCATCTATGAGCAAAGTTTTGAGCTTTTTTTTTTTTTTTTCTTAAAGAAATTTTTCATTGCAAGTAACATCGCAAGTAACAAACTGCACTCTCGTACGTCAATTATATTTTAATGTTTTACGAACTTTTGGCCAACCTGTATACAGTATATATATATATATATATGTATATATGTGGGAGAAAGAATTACATATAGCTTAAAGTAGTTGTACATTTCCTATGTACTTCTCTGACATAAAAATTGAAACTTGTAATAATATATATCTGATTGAGATCTCTAGCTTAATATTATTGCATCGTGTATGCGCTGTATATACATACGATACTTCTTTTCATATTCATATTAAAATGCAATTTAATACCATACTTTACTATAAAAATATTGTTATAGATTAATAACATAGCAAATATTACATAGAACCCGTCGTATATTGATAGAAAGATGATTTCTTTCTATCACACGATATAATGTATCCGACAATAAAAAGAAACCACTCAAGTTTTCATTCAGAGTAGCACAAAGGTTTCGCATTGAAACTATACGAATATGGAAATTATAAGTGGACCTCACTCAGACAACAATGGCATTGAACATTCTAACTTCTGCTGGAAGCTCTCTACATACATTTGTGAATAGCATTCTAACTAATGAGAAGACACTGAGTATAAAGTACAATAACAATGATGAAGCATAATACGTCATGCATGCAGTTTTTAGTAATATCATTGCAAAGCCACTATACTTCAGTTGTTGCAAATATAATATTTCATGGTATTATGATAGTTTAAATAAGGTCGTACGCATTTAGAAAAAAATAATAATAATAAAAACGTAAAATTTTAATATAGGGTAAGTGCACCAGTGATTGACACTTTTAGAGCAATCTCTGATGTTTTTAATGTTCTAGACATCAGAAAATATTTTTAGAAATCGTAAGTTAATACATATGGCATGAAAGACATTCAGATCCACATATATGTTAAAATATCTACATTTGATAACAATTATTATTATTTTTTTTTTATGAATTTTTATTTGACACCCACTCAGTGTTCCACTAATTGACACTGCCAGTTTTTCCTTTTATTAGTAATTTGTACCCTATGTTCCAGTGTTTGACACTGCTAGTTATTCATTTTACCAGTTATTAGCACCCTATGCTCCAGTGTTTGACATAAAATGTTAAAATTCTTATATGTAAAATATATGATTTTATTATTTTTCTTATTTAATAATTATTTCGGGATAGATGTCAATTACTGGAGCATGCCAATCACTGGAGCACCTATCCTATAAAGATTTAAATACATAGTATAAGCAATCTTTCGATCTGTTCAAAATTTGTGTATTATGCCATGGGATTCACTGTTTCTTTTCTTTTTTTTTTTTTTTTTATTCAAATGGCATTAAAATGTGTTTAAAATATTGTCAGTTAAAAAAAAAAAAAAAAAAAAAAAAAAAAAAAGAGTTTTCAGTTTCATGAATAAATATTCATACTTTCTGTGTGAATACAGGGGTTACTTATAAAAGATTAATTTATTTTCAGAACAGAACTATATTTTCAAAAGTATTACACGTGCAAATATGACTGATGTATGAAAATAGCCCCAATTTCATCAAATTTTCTGTATACTCTACGAATGTTCTATATCCAATCCCTAGATCACGCGAAACACGTCCGGGTGGTAGTTGAAGTTGGTCCACACATTTTGCAACGCCGTTCTGTCAATGGTCATCGCTGCAGCATTTATCCGTTCCATAAGCTCTTCTTATTATTATTCCTCTTATTATTATTATTCATTTATTATTTTTTCATTTATTTTTCATTTATTATTATTATTACTTCCACCCTCAGGGTGCACTTTTAAAGCGGAAAGCACTCCCTCTCACCTTAAATTCGGATAGTTTCACTTACCGGGCTTGGAGTTACCGAGTGGAATAATGATTAACTACAATAACATAATACTTTCAATTGTCACTTTTAAAAAATAAATAAATCTTTTATAGTATTTTTTTTTTAACTCATTCGGTTTTAAAAATATTACAAATGATAAAATTGAAAAATTGTAAAGTTTTTTTTTTCTTTTTTTTTATGTAATTAAACATACTTTCATCAAAATAAATTTAATTGTAGTTATACAAATTTTTATGAAATGTGTTTTCTAAATTCTATTTTTAGGTAGTTTTTATGCAAGAAACAAGATCAGATTTTTAAAAGTACAAAGATAAAAATAAGATTTTCACTTTTTCTTTTTCTTTTTTCAGTCAAATATCTGTTGAATTAATCTTCTTTCATTATTCGTCAATAAAGTGCAGGAGACAACAGAAATTTTTATAATTAAAAATTATCAAAGAAAAAATATGTGTCAGTATTTTTCTTTTTTTTTTTTTTTTAAATAAAAACATCCACTTGATTTTATACATTAAGGTCACTCATAAATATTTCTTACTGAAAAAATTCTGTAAGTTATAAATAAATAAGACATATATAATAAGACTAGAACGATGGGAGACTACATAATGCTTTTAATTTTGTATTTTGCGGTGAATCGTCATATTCTTTGCAATAACATTTTCTTGTTTGAATGTTAATTTTCAGATTAAAAAAGTTAACAAATAGTTTTTTTTTTTTTTCATAAGAAATTGTGCATCAAATATCGCTAACTTTAGCTGATGCATTAAATACAACATCATTAAGTAAATTATTTCAAATAACTGCATTTATTTCGTTCCTTAAAGCATTTTAAGATTTTAATCAATTAATAGATATCTTCATTTTTTTTTAAGAGAAAAAAATGCATTTTTCAAGATGTTATCCATAGGGCATAAAATTGACTTATTTTCAATATTTGTGATAATACTTTGCTCGGGTGATAATTGTTTGCACTCATCATGAAAAAGGAGTTCGATAAATAATATCTTTAATAATAAATTATTATAGGAAAACATAAAATAAAATGTTGCGACTGCCATAACACATTAATTTTAATTATGGATCTTTAAATACCTTTAATTATGAATAATATAAATTTGAAAATGTAAACAATCTTATACCAATGCCATATTCAATGAAACTGGTCTAATATCGCATCATGTTTTAATCATGATGTGATTAATATTGTCTTGAAACCAGGATTTTTCAATTCTTTTATTTCTTTAGTTAGACATAAATTAAAAGCTTCTCCACTCCTTGATTTTTTATAATTTAATATTGCTGTTCAATTTTCTCCACTCTATTAACTTCAATTCGCTAATTTTGTTGATCTCTTTTTTTTTTTTTTTAAACTATAATTTTATTAATCGATTTATTTATTTATTTGGTAGGTGCTAGAAGAAAGAAGCCTAGAGAGGAAAGCCATTTCCAGTTCGAAGAAACAAAAAACAGCTGAAGAAAATCGTGATACTGTATCAAGAAACGTCGCTATCCAAACTGACTATCAAAGACCAGTGCTGTGCCGATGTCAGTTCGTTCCTAAATCAAGAAATATGCAATCGTCTGATGCTGATGGAAACAGAGTCCCCAAAGATATTATAATGTCTAACAGTACAGAGACAGCCATATAGCGACTGCGCTGTATCGAAAGAACGGCTTAACATTTTCTGCAATCGTGCATATATTGCATCTTTTTCAAATTACAAACAGTATGATGTTTTACACTTGAAAATGTGTATGTGAGCTGGAGTGAGTCAACTTGAATTAAACACAAGATATTGAATAATAATAATAATATATATATACATATAGAAAGCACTGGAAGTGTGGAATATTTAGGATAATGTTTAAACAATTTTATTCAATTTCACCAAGTGTAAATAAAACTAGTTAAAGAAAATTTATATAACTTGCATTAGATCGATACAAACCTGGTAAAAAATGGATGACATTCGTGTTTATATTGTTGTTGTCTTTACTATATAACTTCAACAACGAAAATCTTAATTTTCTATCCTTTTAAGAAAGTTTTATTTTAAAATAAACCAAACTTTTCTGCTACAGTATAGCTTCAAACATATATTTCACTTCATTTCATGGTATGATTTATACAAAATTGTGGCGAAATATTTCACCATGGTATGATTGCAACTATTGTAGTAACTATTTTACAATTAACTATTGTGCTTAAATATAATTAACTATCGTGCAACTTCGGTTTAATCTAAAATGAAATTTTTTACTGAGGTTGTTCAAATCGTATAATACAATTTCTTTAACAAGTACTTTAAATTGAAGTAAAAACTTCTTCTGGGATGTTTCTGTACTAATCAAAAATCAGTTTCTTAGAAAATAAAATAAAATTTAAAATTCATAATTATATTGGTTAGTATGAACTGTAGCATGATGATTACTTGTCAATGTTTGAATCAAAAATGTCATATTATGGAGCATCTTTTATATCTTTCTTTCATATGTAATATATAAAATATGTAAACATAATTTAAACATAAGTCTAAATTACTAAACTTTAATGAGTAATTATGTATCTAGTTGTTATTTGTGAGTATTTTTTATTTAAGAAAATCAGTTATTATATCATATATGAGTACCTTAGCTGCCAAGTTGTGTAAGTCCAAAATTTATGAAATTGAGTTAGAGGTATAATATTGTTCCTCGAGGGGTCAATAAAAATAAAAAATATATTATATTATATATATTAATAAAAATAAAAAATAAATAAAATTGATATGCGATAGTTGAATGGCAACTTATAGTGTTTCATTTTAAATCATTTTCAACAATTTAGATGTTTAGAAAACTGCTGGGAAGCAATAAATCTGAAATTGATTCTTTGTTATTCATATTGATAATTTAATATCAAAAATATTAATTACATTACTATCGTATCGTTTTGACAAAATATAATCGTAACTGGACCACGTTAGAGAAATATTTCATATAGATTGTCACATTAAAAATTAAAATTGTCTTTTTGCAGAGCATCCATGTCTAATGAGTAACTAACTACAAACTTTTTATAAACGTAATAATATTAAAAATGAACTTAAAAGTTAATCATTCTTTAGTCTGTCAGTTTTCAAAAGATTGTTAAGATAAATAAAACATGAGCTATTGAAGTCTACTAAAACAATTTAATCTGCTCACAATACGCATTAAGGCTATATTGTGACGCATTCTTGTGCTGAGATATGCGGTTTTAGAAAAACTCCTTTAGAATATTTAAATTTATAAGTTTCTGTGATGATTCATTTACTGCATATAATTCTTTATTAATAATTAACTACTTATGATATGCTGACCAGATGTCCTCTTTTTATTTTATAGGACAGTCCCTTTTTCTAAGACGTTTCTCTAAGTTTTAAAAATGGTTACAAGAAAATTATTTATTATAATTATTAGCTTTTTGGTTCCTGTTTACAAAGAATGTAAAACTATATTCCTAATTAGGGAATTGTAATAATTTTTAACGCTTTTAATTTATAAAGGTATTCTAATCTGGTCACCATAATTGATGACTCAATAAATGAGAAAATTCATAAATTAATATGATTAAAAAACTTCACGCATAAGCAATTTTTTTTTTTTTTTTTAAACAAGAATATTTTTGTAGAAAATTATGATATTATTAAACGTGATTTGATGAACAAAATATAATTACTTTAAAAGTTTTTTTTTTTTTTTTAACATAAATAATAAGATGCAACTTTTTTATATTTTTTTATATGGAAAGTTAATATAATTCCAGTAACTTACTTTTTTTTTTTTTGTTATATAAACTCTTTTACTAATTATCGTAAATTCCTATAATTAACAGAAAGCCGAAAGCTTTCGAATGTGATTATAGGTTGGGAACCATGTTATACGAATTTATTCAAAGAAAAATTTATGGGACCAAATAGTATTTTCTGCTTGAATTTTTTTATTTAAACTTCCATCTATAATAAAATATATGCATATATGTGTGTGTATGAATTATCTAGATTGCAAATAAAATATATTCTTCTGTATATATATATGTCTATTACAAGAAATGTATAATCATATTTTTAGTCATTTATTCCAATGGCATTAATTCGTTTTTCTAAAATTTTAGAAAAATCGCACAAACTTCTATTTTAAATTCGGGATTTGAAAAATTTATTAATAGAACTTAACATTTAATACTGGAGGAATTTATTTTTATTATACAATAAATGATATAATTCAGAATTACTTTTTCATAGATAGCATCCTAATTATTAAAAATATATTTTTTTTTAAAGGTTAAAATAACGTTTTATTTTTATGTTGTTTTAAATAAATTTCTATATTTTTATGACAATGCATGATAATTTTAAATTTAAGGTGAATATTGATAATTAAAATAAAATCGCAACGTGTTTGTAATAGAAAAACCCTGAGAAAAACCACAAATTTACTAATTACCTTTTTTTTTTTTTTTTTTTTTTTTTTTTTCAAAAAATAAAATAAATAAATAAATATGAAAATTGCAGAGTTGTTATACAGAATGATTTTCACTGATGTCAACTCTGCTAAATTTACTTTTTTTTTTTTTTTTTTTTTTTTGTAGAAACTCACGATAGTCTATTATAACCTGTAAAATATTATTGAATTTGAAATATTTATTTACTCATTTGACATTTTTCATTCATAATGCAATGGCTTTACTATGTCCTTTTCAAAACCACAATCGACTGTTCAATATTATAAAAAATTATCAAATATTGTAATTTAATCTCTGATCTTAAATTTGTGCTTTATTACGTTTTTACAATGTGTGTTATTAATTAATCGGCTAAATTAACAAAACATAAAACTTTCTTTTAAAGTCCTTTAAAAAAAAAAAAAAAAAAAAAAATTATTCATTTGAAGAACTAAGATGTTATTAATCTTCTTAAAAAGAAAAAATCGTATT
The DNA here is from genome assembly GCA_963930645.1 of Salticus scenicus. Lineage (NCBI taxonomy): Eukaryota > Metazoa > Arthropoda > Arachnida > Araneae > Salticidae > Salticus > Salticus scenicus. The sequence goes on from OZ005653.1 coordinate 275,798,821, forward strand.
TAGTAGATTTGCCATTGCTTTTAATTAATTATAACAGTTTTTTTTTTTTTTTTTTTTTTTTTTAAGTAATCGTAATTCGGATAACATTTGTATAATAATAATAACAAACACATTTATTTTTTAATAATGAAACAAAAAATTCTATGTTTTTAGGTATTTCACAATTAAAAAAATTTATTTTGTTCCATGCTTTTTTTTTTTTTTTTTTTTTTTTTTTGTATGAGGTCTGCTTGTTAAAAAACGAAAACAATACGACTCCCCCCCCTCTCTCTCTCTTTCTCTCTCTTATGATTTCCCCATTTTAAATACAGTTAAAACTAAATATCTAAAAACACTTGTAAATTATTCATAAACGTACAGGATTATAATCCCCAATTGCAAATGCACTTTGACTGGTGATTTGCAAATTCTTCTTCTTCATCTTTTTTTTTTTTTTTTTCCGGCTAATGTTTATTTACAAAAAAAAAAAAAAAAAAAAAAAAATCATGCTTTTTTTTGTCTTTTTAACCTTTAATCCGTTTAATAAATTGATAGATTATCTATATGCAAAACGTAAGATTGCACGACTGTAAATTATATTTTTAAATGTTTTTTTAAAAAAAATTATATTGAAATGACTTTAAATATAATGAATTAAATAAAAAAAATTTGAAAAATATTTAGAGATAGACATTTCTCTGTGATTTAGGTATGTTAAAATAAAAATGAAACACGTTTATTATAACAGTATTTAATCCTTAAATTTACTATTAATATATATATATATATATATATATATATATATATATATATATATATATATATATATATATATATATATATATATATATATATATATATATATATATATATATAACGTGAAAAATTTAATAACAATAAAAAATTTAGCAAAAAAAATATAAAGTAACTGGAAATTAGAATTGGAACAGGAAATGCTCAAAAATAGAAAGACTCAAACTTCAGGGAATACGCCCTTCTACGAGCAGAGAGGTCGAAAGATTTCGAAAAACTGTATAGCTAATTCCAGTCAAAAATCTGTACTGATAAGTATAAAGGATTTAAGTCGATATTCTTCATTTTTCATGAGACGAAAAATAAAGTTCAACTAACTAAAAACTAATCAGCAGAATCGATTAGGAAAAAGGATTATGTTGGTTTATACGCTTTATACCATTCAGTGATTGTCAATCTTCATTTAATAAAGGGAAAATTTGAATTAAATATTTTATACCAAAGATTAATGCTAAATTTCTGACTTGAATCTTTTTTTACCAATGGATTTTCTCAAAGACTAAATGACATGGATTTAAATCCTTTATACCAATCGATAGAGAATTTTTTTCTGAGTCTGTCTATGTAATTAACTCAAAATCGACATTTTTGGACTTAAATCCTTTATACTTATCAGTACAGAAATACAGTTCATGTTCTTATCTTACAACAAAACTCAAATTTAAAAAATAATGAATTAAATTTCAACAAATCATAACACAACCAAACAATGAATCAAGATTAAAAATATAATTTTTAACCACATGTCAATCGGACACCAAACTCAGAGAGTGATACATAACAAGTTGCCAACGGATATATATATATATATTTCTTAAATAAGAAAAAAAAAAAAAAAAAAAAAGACCTTTGTAATCCTACATTATTTATACTTTTAAAACCCCACTCCGCTAAATGCAAAACAGTTTTTTAAAATGCTATTTGCCTATTTTAAAAATCTCAAAAAATAATCCTATAGTTTGAAAGAAAAAAAAAAAAAAAAAAAAAAGAAGAAGAAGAAGAAGAACAAGGAAGGAAAAGAAAAAAAAATTATATATATTTTTTTTTTTTTTTTTTTTTTGTATTATTGATAAATTAACTTAAACACAATTCAGTTTTCAGATAATCCTTAGCAGACGTTTTATTATTATATATCAACAGAATCTCTTAATATAACAGGCAGACCTCATTCGTATTCCCCATTTTTACACATATCTTCCAGCTGTACAGATGAAGTGTTCTCTGGAACCATAACTACTAAATAAGAAAATGTTAATTGAAGAACTATTTACATCAATCAAAGTTTGAAATATATGTATTATGTTGGGGAAATTCCAAATTTTCTGTAGACATTCAAGTGGTTGTGCCTTTAAGAGATAATTTTAAGACTTGCATGATTCAAAATACAACGTTAAACGACTATATTCAATTTTAATCAGTAGAAATGAATCTGTTATTCATGCTTTTGGAACACATTGTATATATTCTTCTGTTCACAAAAGCGTGATACATAAATGCCTTATGTTTAAACCCATTTAAACATGGAAGAATTATTGGAAGAAATTTTCATACTTTCAATCAGATAGAAATGCTTATGGACATATTTCAGCTTTACAGTAGAGGGAAATAATGACATTTTCTATGATTTAGTGATTAAATGTTGTTAAATTTTAATTATATTGATTAGTGTAATGAAGTTTGAAATGTAAATAAATAATAAATGTGACATATATAGTGAAGATGTGGTATTTATTTTTTTTTATTTACAAAGAAAGTATTTCAAACATTTACAATCATAAAAGAAATAATTACAAGATAAAAAGAACTTTTTATATACCACGTTTTTAAATTTTCTGTTGAATCATATAAACGTAACAATTCTATGTATTAATAGATACTTAAAAAAAAATTTTTTTTTTGATGAATTATCCCATTAACTTGAAAGAAAATGATCAAATGCTTAATAACGAAAGCAATTATAAGAAATTTTCAAACATTTATTAATTGAATGAAAGTATTAAAAGAATGCATTGTCATCATGTTCTGAGCTATTCTAAAAGTTTCAAATGTCTAGCTAGTCGCTAGTCGGGAAGTCAGTTAAAAATCGATTGCAAGATTTGTACTGGATAATCAAGAAAGCGAGCAATTAAAAGCATGGTAAAGTAAAATACTGTGTAAAATGCGTATTTATTCCTTGACACCTTGAAGATAATCATTCGGGTATATATCCTATCATCTGTAGACTGCGCTCACAGATAGGAGTGAGTCGATTGCGTTCACTCTAAGCTTCAAACCCAGTCCCTGATTACCAAATAGGCATGACTAGCACGTACTTCCCTCCAAAAATTTTCAAAGGGTCGCAAATTGTAAAGCCTGTTATCTGACAACATTGCCTGATCATAAAAAGTCACACTAGACCCGATTACACAACTATCAATTCTAGTTTATAATTCGAAATTGGATAATTTTATGTATCGTAGAGAATACGGGGTTTTAACAATTCGCATTTCAGCGCTACTAATAAGCAAATTTACTTGAGTACATTTTTACCATTTCCAGCTATAATTTATGTTTAACGACAAATATATAAATTTTATGAGGCGTTTGTCTTTAGATCAAGCTGTCAGTAGGGGACCCCCAATGAGTTGGTGCTTCCCTTTAGTTGAAAGATTAATCGGACCCTGTTCGAACCCCAACTATTTTAACTACGCTCATGGATGAAGGCGAGTCTCTTTTAGAATTAAGATATTTTAAGTTTCTTATCTTTCTTCCTCATGGGTTCATTTTTCCATTCGATATTTTTATCTGGTTTTAGTATACGTATATACTTACAGGGGGACATAAAATAACGGGAGATGTTCAGAGTCATGTGGATCTTAGTGTAATGGGCCAAATGTAATAAAAATTTGTACACACGCACAGCAAAGTATGTGGTTTCAATTTCTAACGGGGAAAAAAAAAGTTCCCAAAGTCACTGATAGGGGAATATTTGGCGCTGTGGTCGCGACATAAATGAGAAATTTGCATACAAACGCATTTCATGTAGAGCGATCATGCTCAAAGGATAGGTTGGAGAACCCTTATCATTCATAGGAACGAAATCCTTTTCGATGGCGTTTCATCCAGTCGTTTCATCACCAGAGCGAAAATGACTGCTGCTGATATGCTTGAAAACTTTGAGAGAGACCATAAGTGTAGCAAATTTGGGCTTTTTAATTATGGAGATATCTAAAAAGCATTGTGTATCAAGGAGATTTTTCTGATATTTACATTTTAATGGATAAGACAACTTTAGAATTTAGATGAGATATAGGTTTTGAGCAACTTGCTCGAGAAGGAGAAGTTTAATATAACACCAGAGATCTATGATTGCTAATTAGAATTTTGAATGTCACTTCAACAACAATTTTGTATGAACATAATTATAAAGCATTTAGCAATTAAAAAAAAAAAAAAAGAGGAATATATTGATAAATTAATGCACCGCTGAGCTTGTATCTGTTTCTCAAAATATTCATTTGATAAACGATGATACAACAATGCGTTTCAAGCTCAGGCAACAATTCTGATTTAGGTCAGCTCATGACCTCTGGTTCTGAGAGTGATTCGGAAAGTTAGAATAGTCATAATCTTGGTTAAATATTCAATTAAAATTATAATAATAATCAGAGCAAAACTGTTTTTAAAAAATTGTCTTAATCACAAAATTGACATTATTGAAAATTTTAACGAAAAACTTTACTTGAAAATACAACTTCATTTTTCTAAATCAATTTTTAAAACTAATTTCTAAAATGAAAAAAAAAAAAAAAAAAAAGGAGTGTTTTTTATTCAAGTAACAGGAAACGTAAATAATTGCCTAAATAAATAAAAAGCTCGATTTTGAATAAAATTTACGGAAGTCTAATAAATAAAATGAATGACGTCATAACTTGTAACTGGATGTCCACTTGACAGAACTCAATATTTCTTCATTTGCTTAAAATACCTAAAATTGAAAAGTACTTGAAAAATATCAGTTGGTGTCACATTTAAAGATTTAAAAAAAAAAAAAAAAAAAAAAAAAACTTCTCAGAACTTTAAAATCATCATTATTATTGAACTGATTGTTAATTGAATTAATATTGATTACACCCATTACCCAATTCTACGAATTATTAAAAAATATAATTTTGTGTTCGCAAGTTATGCCTAAAAATAGAACAAATCTTACTCAGTATCTTTTTTTCTTTTTTTAATTCTGTGTTTACATTAAAAAAATTTTCAAACATTAATTACTTTCTCTTACTCATATGTATAGTAGAGAAAGTATTGTTTTGGGGTCAAATTTTCAAAATTCAGTTTTTGTTATATTTACACGTTTTGAGGTGCCCTGAATCCAAAACTTATATTTTTAGCGGTTGGTCTGTGTGTGTGTGTGTGTCTGTTATCAACATATCGCAAGAACAAATAATAGCAGAAAGTCTTAACTTGGTATTCTAAGTACGTATCATATAAGGATGCTACACTAAACTTTTCGTTAAGATCAAGCGAATGGTTCGTGTACAGGGACACACAAGAGAATTCACATCTAAGGAGGAAATTGTAAGTAAGTAAAGTTTAAACATCTATAGACTGCACTAAACCAAATGAAACGAATATATATTTATTATATGCGTAAAAACATGTTTCATGTAGAATATGGTATGGGAATCATTCACTGTTCGTTTACAGAGCTACACAAAAGAACTGGATTATAGTGCGACAATATTTGAAAATTAATCTATATATTAATTTGAAACGTGTTTTTGTCTGTCTCCACTAAATTGAGAGAACGGCTAGGTGTAAAAATTTGGTTGAGGTGTCTAAAAAACGTCTTGGTCTGTAGATATGTTATGAAAAGAGAAAAATAAAAAAAAGTCTGACGGTCCCCCCCCCTGGGGGAGCAGAGGTTACACACACGTTGGCGAGCATAACTCAGCTCCAAATTACTTCACGGTGAAGAAATTGTACATGGGGGGACTAGACTCGAATACTAAATAAAATCTTTTTGTAAAAAAATAGAACCGACTCCAAAGAGCAACTACTATTCAAACAACTAAAAAAAATGGTATGAAATGAAACTGTAAATTGCGCCTAAAAGTATAAAATAATTTCCTTCGCCAAACAACCTATAACACTATAATTAATCATAACTTTTGAAGTCGGCGCAAAATTAAATAAAATTTAATTAGTTTTTAAAAGTTTGTCTTGAATGATCCATTTTCATGTTTCCTTTATTATTTTATCACTGTATACAATTGATCCATTACTAGCATCTACATAGAACAGTGAACATTCTTCACAATGCGGTATTTATGTTTCTACGAAGTTTCCTTTGCAAATTTGGTATAACTTTGATAACTATCATGTAAGATGTGTATTCTGAATAGGATGTGAGTTTTGTACTGAATAAAGGTATCAATTTTTATTTAATTTTGCGCCGACTTCAAAAGTTATGATTAATTGTAGTGTTATAGGTTGTTTGGCGAAGGAAATTATTTTATACTTTTAGGCGCAATTTACAGTTTCATTTCATACCATTTTTTTTTAGTTGTTTGAATAGTAGTTGCTCTTTGGAGTCGGTTCTATTTTTTTACAAAAAGATTTTATTTTTCTCTTTTCAATGAAAACTTATTCATATAGCAGAACATTAGAAGACGTTCGACGGCAGTTTCACAAATCACAACTTCCAAGAAAATAGACATAACTCAAACAATGGTTTATGTCACTGAAAAAAAAAGTTACATCTCCATCTACAAAGTTATCCACACGAGAGACAGTTATGCCAGTTTTATTCTAGTCAAGTTATTTTTAAGTTGATTTTTCTCAAATGCTGCATTTTTTAGTTGTGTCACTTTTCTTGCCTTTATCGGATATGAGCAAAAAACTATCTATTGAATGAACATAAGTTAAAATAAAAAGTCTTTAGAAATGTAAAGAACGGATGCGCTGTATTCGTAATCAAAATTTCTGTTAAGCATATACATTGAACTTTACAGTGAATACGTGTCATCCGCTGCGCTGGAAATTGGGAAGAGTATAGTTCAAACAAAGAGCAAAATATGCATTGCAGCTGACGGACAGAAGTTTCAACATAGATACTTATATACTGCTTTTAACAGTGTAGCTGCATGCGTTCAGCAGTTAGAGTGAGAACAGACTTTTGTGAGTATCCTGTAATTTGTTTATATTTTAATGAAATCATAATGAAACCTATTTCAGGCCAAGATCATTATGACAACAAAAAAAGTATTAAAATTAAATCATCTCTTACGAAGTTATAAGCTAACAAATTTCAACAACAACAACAACAATGAGAAACATGGTTTGTATTGAGAACCTCTTCCTTTATGAAGTCGGTTTAAAACGTCTATGCGTTAATCGATGTGACCGCTTACAATAACCATACTTTGAATTGTACATAGCATAAATGTCACCCGCTACGCTACAATATATGCAATGTCGTTCAAGTGTGCACAAAATAGGAAATTGTGAATAAAGAAATGCCCGTTTTAAGCTTTCTGTTTTTAGCATTAATGTCAAAACTATCTTTTTGTACTAAATCGATGATGCTCTGCAATTTTATAATTCACTTTTTTCCCCTATCTTGAACCGTTTCCGAGATAGGAACGCTAACTCCACCGTTTTCCACCAGGTGGCGCTGTAGGCGGTTGAATCGCGTTGCACATGTCCACTTTACTGTACCTACATACCATTTTTATGACTATAGCTGAAGCTGTATTGCAGTTAAAATAGTTGGGACTGACTTTTTTGGGCACCCTGTATTTTCTTTTGATCGTAAAGATATTACAATGGAACCTATTTCAGACCAAGACCTTTACAATAAAACAAAAAGTATCAAAATCGGGCCATCCGTTCAGAAGTTATGAGCTAACAAACAAAAACAAAAACAAAAACGCTTTGTATTGAGAACTTCCTCTTTTTTGAAGTCGGTTAATTAGAGCATCTCTTACGAAGTTATAAGCTTACAAACACCAACAACAACACATAGCTCGAATTAAGTATATTTTGATAATCCCTCCTTTCTGAAGTTGGTTGAAAACGACTCTGCGCTAATCGATGTGACCACTTACAGTAACAGTACTTTGAACCACAGAGTATACGTGTCATCCGCTACGCTGCAAAGTGTGGAATGTAGTTCCAGTGTGCACAGTGTAGGAAATTGCGAACAAACAACTGCACGTTTTAAGCGTTCTATTTTTAGCAATAATGTCTGAAAACTGTCTTTTCGTAGTAAATCGATGATGATCTATAACTTCGTAATTAACTTTTCTCCCATCTTGAACCGTTTTTGAGATAGGAGCGGTGATTCCACTGTTTGTCACCAGATAGTGGTTTAATTTTTTTTAGATTGTAAAGATATTTTAATGGGACCTACTTCAGACCAAGATCTTTACAAGAAAACTAAAAGTATCAAGTAACCGTATTTTGACCTATATAGCGTATGTCTCACCTTCTACGCTACAATGTGTGCAATGTAGCTCAAGTGTGGATAGTGTAAGAAATTGCGAACAAACAAATGCACGTTTTTAGCATTGTATTTTTAGCATCGTCTAAACTATCTTTTCGTACTAAATCGATGATGCTCTGCAATTTTATAATTTACTTTTTCCCCCTGTCTTGAACCGTTTCCGAGATAGGAACGCTAGCATGAATGTCTAAACAATCTTTTTGTACTAAATCGGTGATAGTCTTCAACTTTGTAATTAACTTTTTTCTCTAGAACCGTTTTCGAGATAGGAACACCAATTCCTTTATTTTCCACCAGGTGGCGCTGCAAGCGGTTCAACCTTGTACTGCATGGCCACTTTGCTATACTTACATTCTATTTTTTTTCACTATAGCTGCAGCCGTTTGCAGTTAAAAGAGTTGAGACTGATTTTTTTGGGCACCCTGTATTTTCTTTAGATCGTAAAGATATTACAACGGGACCTATTTCAGACCAAGACCTTTTCAACAAAACAAAAAGTATCGAAATCGGAGTATCCGTTCAGAAGTTATGAGCTAACAAACATAAAAAAAACATACGGTTTGAATTGAGAACCTTCCTTCATTTTTGAAGTCCGTTAATAATAATAATAAAAATCAATATCTCCGATTTTGGAATTTCAATTTTAAAGGGGATAAAAAGGGGGAAAGTAGATTTGAAGGGGGGAAGGGGGGAAATTAGTTTGAGAGGGAAATCCGTACTAGAACCACACATGTAGCACCTCATTTTAAAGGTCTTGAAATTCATGTTGATTGGGGATGTTTGTATACAATATAGGGCACCCCCTGGTGGTGAAAAGCGGAACCAAGTGATTTTGTATTAGGCTCTATCATGTTGCACCTTATTTTAAAGGTCTTGGTATTTCCTGACCGTTGGTGATGTTCGTACAGAACACACTGTGCACCCTGGCGGTGGAAAGTGCAACTAAAGGATTTTGCAGTTGACACCACCATGTGACACCTTATTTCAAAGGTCTTGGAAATTCAAGGCGATTGTTGATAAAGGTCTTGAAATTTCATGTTGACTGAGGATGTTTGTATACAATGTAATGCGCCCGCTGGTGGTGAAAAATGGAACTAGGTGATTTTGTAGTAGACCCTATCATGTTACACCTTATTTTAAAGGTCTTGGTATTTCCTGACCGTTGGTGATGTTCGTACAGAACACGCTGCGCCCCCTGGCGGTGGAAAGTGAAACTAAATGATTTTGCAGTTGACACCACCATGTGGCACCTTATATGAAAGGTCTTGGAAATTCAAGGCGATTGGTGATATTCGTATACAACATAATGCGCTCCCTGGTGGAGGAAAGTGGATTTTACAGCGCATGCGTAGCATGTCTCCTATACGGTGCTGCAGCCCCAGGCAGCGGTAACACGAGTCAGAGGTTCGTTCGGTTCAAGATTAATTTTTGAGAATTTTTTCATGTTATTAGCGGCCTGCATATACGTGCCGCAAGCACTGGGTAACGAACCCGAGTTCTGTTCTGTTTGAGGTTTTTTTTTTTAATTATTATTATTACAGATGATTATTTTTTTGGTGATGTTTACATTTAAAAATAGAAATTCAAACAAAATCGAGCTAAAGATATAAAACCATACAAATTTAAGGTTCATTTAAGGTTATTATCACAGGCCCGGGCATTGCCGGGCGGGTTCGTTCGGTTCCAGGTTAATTTTGGGGAATTTTTTTATGATGCTAGCGGCCCGCGTATGCGCTGCCGCAGGCACCGGAGTCACAAGGCAGAGTTTCGTTCGGTTCGAGGTAATTTTTTTTTTGTTGTTGTTGTTGTTACAGCTGATTATTATTATTTTTTTTTTCGCAATGCTTTTATTTAAAAATAGAAATTCAAACAAAATCGAGTTAAAGATATAAAATCATACAAATTTAAGGTTCATTTAAGATCATTATCACGGGCCCGGGCATTGTTTTTAGTGGCCCGTGTATGCGCTGCCGCAAGCACCGGGGTCACAAGGCAGAGTTTCGTTCGGTTCGAGGTAATTGTTTTGTTACAGATGATTTTTTTTTTTTTTTTTCGTGATGCTTTCATTTAAAAACAGAAATTCAAACAAAATCGAGTTAAAGGTATAAAATAATACAAATTTAATGTTCATTTAAGGTATCATGGGCCCGGGCAACGCCGGACGGGTCAGCTAACATATAGTCTTATTATTAAACGAAATATAAAATAAAAGATAGCATCTGTTTATTTGAAGTCAGTTTGACGTCACATTGACAGTACTTTGTAGACAGTGATGTCATATATAGTATTTCTATTTATAAGCATTTTTACGGCTTTCTTTTTTTAAGTGAAATGTCGTAAATTATATTAGATGTTTTAACATACAATGCATTTAAATAATGATGCGACGGTTTTTGAAACATTATGGTCAATAAAGTGATCGTCGAATTCGACGGGTTCCAGCTAGTGGAAGTGTATTTCAGGTTGTGCCGTATGTTATTAACATAGAACTATATTTATTTGCACCATGTGGTGTGTACGTAACCTTCAGAAGATATACAGGGCTGCCAATATTTAAATCATAACATTCTTATTTATTGTTAATGGAATTGCTTTACTATAATATTTCACCATGTCCGGGAAAGCTGCTCAGAAATTGAAATCAATTCCTCATAGTCATGTGGTAAATAATGTATTGTTTCTTAAGCTAAATATTCATTACTTGGTTTTTTGTATATTTACACTTTTTGGAGTTTCTTGAATACTGAAGTTAAGTTTTTAACGTTTGATCTTTGTCTGTCTCTTAAAGTAAATTAAAAACAAATAATTTCAGGCAATTAAAATGTTGTATATAGAAATTAACATAAATTTATTACTTGAAAAATTTGGTCAGTATTGATAAGCTTTAAGGAATGGTGTCTGAATTATTTTAAATGAACTTTTGACTTTAATAATAGATTTGAATTCTATATAAATGTAGGTACAATAATAAAACGGGGAGGGGAGCGGGGAGGAATTCCCCCCCCCTCACATAGAATTATTTATCAAATAAAGCTGTATCGAAGCCTAATTTGAATTGTTTTAACATAGGTTTACATAACAGTACTCGTTATCTTACACCTTAATCTCCAATCTGTACTTATAGTATTAACTTTCAGAGTAAGAGAAAGTCGTGTGAGCAACACACCAGATTATTTTTTTCTTGTTTTTTAAAACCACTTTTTTTTTTTTTTTAAATGTTTCATTCTGAAATTATGAAGTGAAAAAAAAAACACTTTGTTTATTTATTTATTTATTTTTTTTTTTTTACTTTATAATTTCAAAATGAAGTATTAAAAATTAAACAAATAAATTTTTGGAAAAACAAAGATAAATTTAAATTATTCTGGATTTTTTAATTATGAAAACCGAATTAAGAAAAATATTGAATAATTCTCACAACAATTTTCCCTATATAATAAAATAGGAATAGGATTCCAATTCTAGCAAGCACTGACATGTGCGTCTCGGAGTGTCTCCGAGAGCTACAGAATGCACACAGACAGGGCCCGATTAAGCTTTGTAGCTAGGGGAAGCTCAGTATCATTTCTGAACCCCCCTGTCATTTCGTTTTTTTTTTTTTTTTTTTTTTTTTTCTTTTTTTTTTTCATTCATATACCTGGGTGGTTTCTACACACAACATTAAAATCGTATAACTTATTAATTAAGAACATTCAGATTTTTGAGGCTAAATAACAGATTTTTCCCGAAATAGTGAATATTTTACCTTGCTTTAGGCGACCTTTCTCAGAAAAAATTCAATCTTAGGGTGAAAATATGAAACAGAAAATCCAAGAACTTGTTTTTAGTCATTTTGGAGCCCCCTCTTAAATTTTAGAGGGGAAGCTTGTGGTTCCTGAGCCTATTGGATAATCAGGCCCTGCACACAGACACCTTATTTATATAGATTACTCAACCTCCATACATGTAGAACAGTCATTAAAAATTATAGCTTTTTTGCTTTATACATGTTTAAAACAATTAAATCATAATTTCGATGTTTTGTTCATTAATTTCTTTTTGAACTGAATAATTATTTAATAATGCTTTGAATAGTTTTGTTTACATGTACCCTTTAATGTATCAGTTTAATTTCACAAAAATCTTTGTAATTTAGAGACTTTGAAAAATTTTGGTAAATTTTCCGGAAAACCTACAACCCTAGCCAGGCACCACTTTTATAATGGCCATGCCATGCTTATTTCGATTTAGATGATCCCTTGAGCATTAAATTTTGTCTCACCACTTGGAAATTTATGCACTCCCGTACCGTAATGGACGGAGAATGTGTAAGAGTTTTAAGAGTCCAATTTTCCTCAAGTCCACCAATTTTTCGTCGTCTGGCTAGTTTGTTTCCATCACCTCCAAATAAATTAAACTTGACTCATCAGAGAAATCTACTTCAGCTCAATAATTAACTGATCATAAAAAAAAAAAAAAAAAAAAAAAAAAAAAAAAAGGTCTACTGAAGCCGTTTTCTTAATTATTTTCATTAATAATGGCTTTTTTGTAGATCTTCAATCTTGTTTTTAAACTGCTTTGTGTAATCGTCGCTACACTGTTTCTGAAGGAATTATTTTCCTAAACACCTTCTCTGAATCTTTTATAAGTTCTGAACATGATACAAACAGATTTTTTAAACATTGTCCTTTTAACTTCCGGTCATCTCGCGTGAATGGCCGCGTGGGGATAAGGGAACAGAAAATTTTGTTTGGATGTCAAACGTATTGACTTTGTGAATCAAATTATTTCTGGTAAAAATATTTAGCTGGTTAATAAAATTCCTAAAAATATGTTATAATGAATGCATTAAGTATTCTCTTATATAAGCGCACTTATATGTTCAAATTCGATGATATTGTATTATTTAATTTATTTTATAGCTTCTTTACACATAACAAAAGAGTGAATGTGTTTATATGTCACTCTGCCTTTCAGCTTGGTTGTGCATAAATGTCTGCATATCGAGCTTGAGTAAGGCATGATGAAAATTCTAATCCTTTCTTTTAATAAAAGATGTACCCAACCATGTGTTGTTGTGGATCTAGCAATCGTTGCCCGCTTCACTTGTCACTACATTTCAATGAATTCTTAAAATTTCATATCACATATAAATATAAAAAATGAACAATTTAGATACCATCTCATTGAAATCAGTCAAAACCTTAATTTTAGTTCCCACTCCTTTCGGTAGTAGCTTTTCTGCTCGGACAATGTTGACCTCACTGCCTTCGGCAGCACTTTTGATGAGCATACATGCAGAAACAAACGTATTTACATACAAATCTTGATTATTAAGTCATCAATGCCTTTGATAGTGTCTTTCCCATTCCTCGACTTAACCATGTCGGGTCACTGTACCTACAGCGTGCAGCAGCGCCATACCTATGTGCTCCCTTCTTTCATCTGTCAATTTTAATTTTACAGGTACGAAAATAAGTGTAATCAGTTATCAGACCTGGAACCAACCCACGCACCAAACATCACCCTTCTCAAGTAATTTGGAACAAAATTACGCTTGGGAATTTGCTTTTGTGCTCCTTTCTCAACCTTAAAGGGGGGAAAAGTTCAAAAAACACCTTTATGGCGTATGTTGGGTACACATAAATAACTTACACACTAAAATATTCCCATTCTCAGATAATCAGGAGCAGATTTATGCTTGGAGATGTAATTTTTGCCCCTCCCCCAAATGGGGGGAAGGGGATGAAGATTTCTCAAATTCCCTTCATATTGTGTGATGCGTACACTTAACCAACCCCCACAGCAAAAATCCATTTCCTGGAATAATTTGGAGTAGAGTTAGGCTTCGAAATGAGTTTTTTGCCCTCCCCCCAATTCTTAATGAAAGGCTATGTTCTGTCAAAATTTCAAAGCATCTTTTGAAGATTTAAATTTTTGAACAATTACGTTTGGAAACATGCTTTTAGTCCTCTCGTGGGAGAGGGGAGGAAATTTCACAAAACCACGGATATAAAAACATGTGCATATTCAAATGTAACATTGTGTTAAATTTTAAAGCAATCGATGAAGAATTTAAGATTATGAAAAATTAAACATTTACATTTTTACTTATATACATACATAACGTCGACTCTCTCGCCTGAAGAACGTAGTATATAAAGAAACAGGCGGGTTCTAATCAATCAATCCATCTTATTCAATATACAGCTATTCTCGAAACAATCCAATAAAAACTGTCAATAAAACAAATATTCTTAAAATAATCCAATAAAGTTGTTACTTGTAACACAAAAGTCACTTTTCAATAAATATTTTAGGAACAGTCCAAAAAAAACAATAACTTGTATCACAAAAGTAAAACAAATAAAATAGAGTTAAATATGCCACAGAGCAGGAATATCCCTAACAGTACATCTTCTCCAAATGACATCCTCAGGATGACTTATGGATGAAAAGGATGTCTATGGATATCCTATGAACATCTTAATGATGTATTGTGGACAAGTGTGTTCTTAGGGATCATTGATTCTGAACGATAATCAATAGCTTAAAATACAGTCTCTATGAGACGATTACTCAGAATAGCTGTTTGAATAGAACTGACTGATTGGGATTGGGGTCCTATTTAAACTCCTGAAGGCTAGAATACGGCGAAGATTCTGAATATTTCTGTGCTAGAATTCAATGGAAAATAACTCGGCTTTTATTGATTTTAGAGCTTCAAAACTTCGGGAACCCTAAAGTAACATGAAGTTTTAACGGCATTAGTGAAAGTGAATGGATTGCTATTCATTTTTACTTTGACTGTAAATATACTTTTACTGCAACTGCATATTTGATGCACGAAAGCCGTTTAAACATTTGCAACAATATTTTGTCATATGATGACCAAAAATTTTGTGCTTTGGGTCATTATAGAAATAGTTTACATGAATATCTCCAAAACAAAGTGTCGTATAAAGACCAAAAAGTGATCTGTATAACTGGATGTTACAGTTACATGAAACCTAGATATAAATTTGTAACAGTTGATGTTCAATCGTTTTTTAAATATATGAGAGACACATACAGATGTCTTGAATAATCTTGTAAAATCATAGATAATCTTTGAAGATCAGATGAAATCCTAAATGGGAGGAATACAACTCGATGTTATAACAGTCACTAATATAAATTAACAATTTTTTACGACCAATCATTTTTCAGCTATGGGAGCAAGGGTGGGGGAATACTTGATTTACTCGCCACTGGCAAATGGATTTTAATTCATTCAGTTCCGCTGTCAATATTCAAGGTATTGAAACAGCTAAAAATCTCCTGCCACGAGCATGAACGATATTTGAATAGGTAACTACTTTATATTTTAATACCTTTTAAACTGTTATTACTCTATACTGAACACTGATTATTAACTATGTATCGTATATTGCTGGCTAGTAAAAAAAATCCTTGGATGGTAAGAATTTGTAAAAATGTCTCACTCTTATATGGGAAATACAAAAACAATTTCATAAATTGGTTTCACAATATTTCCTTACACTTTATATGATTTTTACTTCATTTTATACGTATATAAGGATGTAAAAATCATCATTCAGATTAGTCCCATTTTTTTGTGTGAAGTAAATAAACAGGCAAGTTCCAGTATTTGAATATTCCCAAAAGAAATAAAAAATATATACATTACTTGAACCACAAAAGTCACATTAATAGCATTATATACATTATAGAGCAAAAATATTGCCTGTTCAGATCAGTAATTTGTTAGCTTAAGTTCAAACAATAAATTACAACAAAAAAAAAGTTAACTCCATTTCAAATTGAGAAAATATTTTCAGATTCTGACAAGCCTAAATTAATTATTATTATTATTTTGCCAAATTTGGTTGCCAGTCTCTCTGTTTGGAAAAGCAAAACATTGACTTTGACCTCCGTTGAAGCCTACAGAATGCTTTTAGGTTCTTCATGCCTTTTAAATGTATTTTCACTCCAACAACAGTTTTAATAAAACAAAGGAGTTTTATCCTTTGTAACAACATTGTAGCAAAAAACTGTCTCTTTCCTTTATTAAAGTTGCTGTGGCAGAAAAAGTTAATTTACAGTTAAAGTGGAAACAAATGGCAGCTCTTTTCCACTTACAAGGAAACATTCAAAAGGTGTCGTCTTCAAAAAATAATGAAAAAAATATATGTGATTCTACTCTTCATAAAATACCAGGAAGTGAAAAAAATATCGGCTGAAATGAATAACAGCGACCACAAAAAAATATCAAAATTAAGCATACTTGGCGATTTAGCGCTGTTAGACGTTCAGTTCGGTAGCACCGAGATTGCTGTGTACGAACAGAACCGTGTTTTGTTTCTCTGCCAAGTACTCAAAATCAATCGCCTAATAATGTGAAATCGCCAAATATGCTTAATTTTGATAATTTTTTGTGGTCGCTGTAAATCATTTCAGCCGATAATTTTTTCACTTTCTGGTGTTTTAGGAAGAGTAGAATGACATATATTTTTTTCAATATTTTTTGAATACGACACCTTTTGAATGTTTCCTTGTAAGATTAACTGCAGCAACAAATTTGGCATCGAATTCAAGAACTAGGCAAAACAGGATAGTTTAGGGTTGCCAGAGTTTAAAAGCAGTAAGAGCCAAATTCTGAAATTTTCATTGGTTTCTAGTGTAGAACTACCAGGAATGTTTAATGAATTACTAAAAAGGTTATAGAATAATAAGAATCACTATCAAAGAGTTCAGTCTGTGTTCAGATCTCGAGCAGAGCAGTTGTCTCTGAGGAACTGTGCTTTAAGAGGTTGATCACTGTTTCTCAATTAACAAAACTCTTGTTCAGTGGTGTATTTAATACTGTTTATTTGTTTTTTGTAGTACAAATGACTGTTTTATTGAACTATTTTGAGAATATATTTAAACACTGACTTCTATTTTCTATAATATGAAGAGTTTTACTCAATTTTTCCGAGAATATTTATTAAATTAAATGCATTTGTCAATGACAAGTTTTTTCTTTATAAACTGTTTTCTACATGGAAGAAAGTTGAAAATTTTCATAACAATATTTATATGGATCTATCATTAAGATCTATTGAAATCTCTATGATGGTAAATGGCAGGTCATGCAATATCTAGAAGTTTTCTGCTTGTGGTCATTATGGATATAATTCTTGTGGATAGCTTCAAAATGAAAAGTCACATGAACAGCAAAATGAGACATGCACAACTACATATTATAACAAACCTACATAATTCACAATGTTCTATATCAAACAGTTTTTAAGTTATGTGAAATATGCATGCATATGCATAGATATTGATGCCTTGAAAAATCTTGTAAAATATGGATTCTAAATTGACAGATCACGTCAGAATCCAAATTACAGGTGTACAATTGGATGTTATAACAGTTAGATATAAATTTGCAACATTCTCTGACAATTTATTTTTGAGCTAGGCAGGATATAAAATCTATTTTTTAAACCGGTTTCACAATACTTCCAAATACATAGTATAAGGAAGCGAAAAATAAAAATAAATAAAGTTTGTTAAGAAAACATTGAATACATTTTATTGTGTAAAATATAATTCTGCAGTATGCCTCACTTTTACCTTTATACTGAATCCAAACATACCCTGCAAGATTGACTTTCTTCTTTGCATTTAAAAATATAATTCATAAATTGCATTACTTGTAGTAAGCTTTAAACTTTTCAATCAATTTTATTCCATTTTTACAGCCTAGAGTGTAAAAATAAATAAATTTAAAAAATCTGGTGCATAACAATCACACGACTTCCAATACCCACTATTACACATGTTACAATCTCTTTTTAAAGATAGTGTGGTCAGAAAACTTAAAACTAGTCTAATCCAAGACTACCTACATAATATTAGACTTCCCATTCAGACGGTCTTCTATGGGAGAAAATGTCCCACTGCTCACTAGATGGTGCATAAATTGTGTTACGGAATTTGTTAAATGCCCATTAGATAACATGGGGGTGTAGACAAAATTGTAATAGCTTTTTTTTAAAAAATACTACATAAGTGTTACGTTAAAAAATAGTTTACCTCCCACAATAATCATCTAATCTTTCAAAAATTACAGATAAAAAATAAAGATTTAAACATAAGATAAAATATAAAATATGTTTAAAGAGAGACTCACAAATCCCTACACTGTTGACAACTATAAGAATTTGTCCCTAGGTGTAGGGACTTTTAGCAATTTTTCAGGATGTAGCGATGGGTTTGGAATTCATAGGGACTTTTGTGTAGTTTTGTAAGAAATGTCATATGATTCTGCATGGACTAGGCAGATTTTTCCACTTTTTTTTTTCAGAAATTTCCCTAAAAATAGGGATATTTACTGTCAGTATAGGAATACTTTGTAAACAATATCCCTAAAAAACTTAGAGACCCTGTATTAGAAAGAGACTGGACATTGGCGTACCGGCTTTTTGACGAAATCCTCCATTTTAGTGTCAGTTGCTCCATTGCTTACCATTACGCTGCAAAGAAATTTCGATTATTTTATGTCCTAATTGGAGGAGAACTTATTTATTACATTTTTACTTTGTTGGGAAATAAATTAATTTTGAAATATTTTTAAAAGATAAAAATGCATTATTATTTATTTTATATCATGTTTTAAATACTTTGAATTCTGTTATTGCATGCTGTTTTACGCATTTATTTCATAACATATGAGATAATTACATTATTTATTTGCTAGCTATTAGTTTTTAAGTTCTGTTTTGCAATATATTTAATATGTTAGATCTCAATATTTTTTCTGATATATTTTAAAATACATTTTAAAATAACTATACTAAAAAAATATTTTTTGATTGTTTACTAGTACGCAAAATGTATCAGTTTTCTTAAAATAAATTGATAAAAATAAAGAAAATAAGGTGTATATTATTTGCAAGCATATGAAATATAAATTTCTTTTAAATAATAATTACCATAATAAATTTTACAAATACCTAATATTTAAATAAGTTATTATTTTTATTTACATAATATTTTAAAAAACTGAAAAAAGCAAAAATAAAAAAAATAAGCAAATGTAAATAAAATAAATAAAAACATTTTTTAATTACTAAAAATATTAGTTAATATTTTTACAAATTATTATTAATTAAATTTTTACTTTTAATTATTTGTAAATATTTTTACAAAAATATATAATTACGTGATTATTAATAATAATGCGCAATTGAAATAAATAAAATATCTATTTTTAGCTTGTAAAACTATTACATAAAAATTTTTATAAAATAATAAAAAGTACAGAACTACTTCAGTTCATTAGTTAACGAACCATTTTTTTTTTATTTTTTTAACTCTCTGAAGCAGTGTTGGATTTAAGCTTGGGCCTGTGAGGCCCAAGCCTATGGGCGCCAGTGTTTTAGAGGGCACTAAATTTTTAAAAGTGTTTAAATTTTTACGATAGCGGCGATTAAAATTTGAAATCAGTAAAAACTGAAAAAAAAAATAAATAAATAAATAAAAACCTCCGATTTAAAAAGTGACTAAAACTGGATATTGGTAGGATTTTTCGATGACTTCGAGACTCCTTTGTCACAATGCTAATTTTTTCGTACCCGTATCAAACACACAGAATACTATATATAAGCTGTGTAACACCAAATCTGTACTGTTCATCACTCTGACAATATGAAGCTATGGGGTGGAGCTACTTTTCTTACAGAATAAATATTAACAGCTGATTTTAAATAAAAATTTAAATTTAACCCAGTAAATCACACTTTCATAGAAAAAATCAAATAAATAACATAATTTATTTTAATGAGCACACTGAACTAATCTATTTTTTAAGTTTATTGTTATATGCAATGATGGTTGGTGGTTGATGTGTAGAAGATTAATATAATTACACTGCTCTGCATGAAAATCGACCCCAACACCATTTTTGCAAATTTTTATGTAAAATAACTTCCCGAATCTGAATACGTCACCCATTTTGCGCTATTACCCACCATTTTTTAGGGACGTCCTCTTATTTTTAATCCCTTTTCGGTAATTTTATAGCTATAAATTTGATTTGAAGGGGGGAAAGAACTATTTTAACTGTTAAATATGTAACTGTTAAATAAATATTTTAACTGTTAGTTGCTACAGAGTTGGAAAATTCTAAAACATGAACATTTGCAGCAAGGGGAAAATTTAAGGGGGGAGGGGGGTTGCCACTGAAATTATGCATTACATTTAATATATTTTATCAATCAATTATTATTATTTAGTATATTATACATATACATATATATATATGTGTGTGTGTGTGTGTGTGTGTGTTTTTCAGTTTCTCCAAATCAAATTCATGGCCATAAAATTACCGAAGAGCGATAAAAATTGGGGAAGGGGTGGCGTCCCGAGAAAATGGTGCGTGTCTGGTCAAAATGGGGGTCATATTCGGAATCAGGAGGTCATTTTACATAAGAATCAGCAAAAATGATATCAGGGCTTGACTTTTTTTTTTTTTTTTTGCAGCGCAGTATTATCTTTAGTTATGTTATCTTTGTTATTATTATGAAATGTATACCTTGTGTTTCAAAATATAGTTAGTATGTATGTATGCGTGTAGGGGTGCGGGCACCATAGCGTAGTGGGCCTATAGGGTGCAATCAAACTTAAATTTGCCTCTGCTCTGAAGTCTTGTTTTCCTAATTCTTTTCATTACGAAAAAAAAAATTTGAGATGATTTTCTGGCACTTAAGCTTGCTTTGTTTAATCATTGTTGCTCTGTATTTAAAGAAATTATGTTACTAAACACTTTTCTGAATCCCTTGTATGTTCTAAATGTAATACAAGCTGACTTTTTAACTTGCGTTCATCCTCATTGGATAAGCAATGTGGCCGCCTAGAGGCAAATTTCCAGTTTAACCCCCCATCCCACATATTAAAATATTTTTCATTTTCTCTCTAAATTTAATATTTTTTGTGGCATTGTTAATTGCCTTATTCTTGCCATTTTTTAAATTCTTTCTAAAATTACGATTTTTCGAACAACTGCATCTTGTTTCCAATACTTGGCTCAATCCTAAATTGTACATGAAACACAAAATAATAAAATCTGTTTGAAAATTTACTTTTTAAAACAACAAATTGGCAACCGCAGAAAGAGAATTGGAAAATATCCAAGTGTGGCTCTTTTTTTTTTTTTTTTTTTTTTGTCTCTTAGTGCATATATCCCGAAATCAAAAACTTGAAGATACAGTAGAACCCCAATCCATTGTTTTTCATGGGGTACGTGAAGAAAAAAAAAAAAACGAAGAATGCAGCTTAAAGTCAAAACACGAAGAAAACAATGTTTCTGAAATAATACACGTAATATATGCAGTATACTACTAATAAAAACTAATTTATTACTATCCGAACTGTCAAAGAAATAAATTAAAGTTCTAGAGTGTCAAGTGATACTTATTTTTAAAAATCAGTAAGTTTATGTTGAATTTTTTGTTCATTTTATAAATTAAACAAGGATTTTCCAGATTTCATACATTTTCTGTAATTTCATGTGCATATAACAAAATTCATGCATTTTCAAATGCCATAATTACGTCAGACACACCTGGCACTGGCGTAGGCTCAGCCTCAGGAATGTGAAAAAATGTAGTAGCTGGTCATCTGCATACATCCGTTCTCCTCTTTACATAAAGTAGAATAACTTATTCTCCAAGCAACAACACACGAACTGTATTCAGTAATTCATAGACATGTGTTAGAATATTTGCACAATCCCTGTTCTTCACCTACAACAGCATAAGGTTAAATAGTTGAAGTTGGTTGGGTTTTACATCGCACTAGTGCTACAATATGGACAAATGGCGACGGTCTGGAACTCACCTTTGAGGGTGGTCCGGAGACATGCCATCACAATCTTGATCCTCCGTGGAGGAGGAAAAGAGTAATTTTAGTATAAAAGAAGTAATTCCAGTTTGAATGACGTATGGAATCGTTTGATTTTCAATTTCATTTTGGTCAGAAGAAAATTTTTACAACGATGAATGCGGGAAAATGACTTTTTGAAGAACGATCAATGCCGGTTTCGTTAGCATTATTTAAACACAATTTGTGCAGGGACCATAGAAATAAAACGATCAATGCGGGAAAATGATAGATGCAGGAACGATAGATCGGGGTTTCACTGTATAACAATATTTATTCATTGATCATTATTAGAATTTACTGAAGGAGGTTCTAAATTACTTCAACAAAATTATTATAAATTTCCACTTATATTGGCTGGAAATTCCAACATTAATTTCAATAATAAAGAAAAATCTGAAGAACTCACATCATTTTTACCACGTTTTTATTAACTTCGATTCTTGTTTGTATGTTTGTCTGTTTGCCAGGTACAAATCTTGCAATCGATTTTTAACTAACTTCCCGATTAGCTAGATATTTGAAACTTTCAGGACAGCTCAGAACACGGTGACAATACATTTTTTTAATACTTTTATTCGGAACATGGGTCCAACTCGCTCTGATCCGGATCAAAATTCGAGTTTGGCTGGTGCTGCCATCTTTCACCAGCTTATGGAACTAGAAGTCGTACTTCCTCCCTATGAGGCGTTCCTAATAACGGAAGACGCAACCCTCTTGTCTTAAAATAAGTCCGGTAGTTCCACTACCGGGGCTCGGAATTTTTGAGTGGCACACGACAACAACAACAACAACAACTGTTTCAGGTTCCGCTGCCTTCGGCAGCGTTTATATGATTTAAACGGAAATTTATTTAACCAACTTCCCGACTAGCTAGACATTTGAAACTTTCAGAATAGTTCAGAATACAGTTAAAATGCATTTTTTTAATACCTTTAGCCAAATGTTTCGGGTTCCTGCTGCCATCGGAAGCGTTATCAGTACAAAGATTGCAATCGATTTTTCCCTAACTTTCCGACTAGCTAGACATTTGAAACTTTCAGGATAGCTCAGAACACGGTGACAATACATTTTTTTAATACTTTTAGTCAACTGTTTCAGGTCCCTACTGCCTTCGGCAGCGTTTATATGATTCAACAGAAAATATATTTAACTAACTTCCTGACTACCTAGACATTTGAAACTTTCAGAATAGTTCAGAATACGGTGAAAATGCATTTTTTTAATACTCTTAGCCAACTGTTTCGGGTTCCTGCTGCCTTCGGCAGCGTTACCAGTAAAAAGCTTGCAATCGATTTTTCACTAACTTCCCAACTAGCTGGACATCAGAAACTTTCAGGATAGCTCAGAACACGGTGACAATACATTTTTTAGATACTTTTAGTCAACTGTTTCAGGTCCCCACTGTATTCGGCAGCGTTTATATGATTCAACAGAAAAATTATGTAACTAACTTTCCGACTAGCTAGACATTTGAAACTTTCAGAATAGTTCAGAACACAGTGAAAATTATTTTTTTTAATACCTTTAGCCAACTGTTTCGGGTTCCTGCTACCTTCGGCAGCCTTAGCAGTACAAGGCTTGCAATCGATTTTTCACTAACTTTCCGACTAGCTGGACATTTGAAACTTTCAGACTAGCTCATAACACAGCGAAAATGCATTTTTTAAATATTTTTAAGCAACTGCTTCGGGTTCCTGCTGCCTTCGACAGCGTTACCAGTACAAAGCTTGCAATCGATTTTTCACTAACTTCCTGACTAACTAGACATTTGAAACTTTCAGGATAGCTCAGAACACGGTGACAATACTTTTCTTTTAATACTTTTAGTCAAAAGCTTCAGGTCCCTACTGCCTTCGGCAGCGTTTATATGATTCAACAGAAATTTTTTTTAACTAACTTCCTGACTAGCTAGACATTTGAAACTTTCACAATAGTTCAGAACACAGTGAAAATGCATTTTTTCTTAAATACTTTTAGCCAGCTGTTTCGGGTTCCTGCTGCCTTCGGCAGATTTACCAGTACAAAGCTTGCAATCGATTTTTCATTAGCTTCCCGACTAGCTAGATATTTGAAACTTTCAGGATAGCTCAGAACACGGTGACAATACATTTTTTAAAATACTTTTAGTCAACTGTTTCAGGTCCCTACTGTATTCGGAAGTATTTATATGATTCAACAGAAAATTAATTTTACTAACTTCCCGAGTAGTACATTTGAAACTTTCAAAATAGTTCAGAATACGGTTAAAATGCATTTTAAAAATATTTTTAACCAATTGCTTCGGGACCCTGCTGCCCTCGGCAGCGTAACCAGTACAAAGCTTGCTATCAACTTTTAACTAACTTCCCGGCTAGATAGCCATTTGAAACTTTTATAATAGCTCAAAACACGATAGCAAGGAGTTTTTTTAATACTTTTATCCAATTGCTTCGAGTTCCTACTGCCTTCAGTAGCGTTTATATGATTCAAGAGAAAATTTAAAAACATGGTATATAAAAGTTCTTTTTATCTTGTAATTATTATCAGATACATTTGATTTTTTAAGTATTAATAATGATCCAGCGCAGTTCACAACAAAATACTGTACTACAATTGATGCTATTCTTTTGAGATACTTGGACAAAAGTGAATCGCAAACATATGTATTTTATTATAGTTATCATTAGTGCTGCACTGAGTAGCACTTTGGCCGAGTAGCCGAATACCGAGTAGTTGTAAGAAAGAATAATTGATGCATATATGAAGAAACGTGCACATCTTGAAATAAAAAAAAAGGCTTTTGAACATAAAATTTAGTTAAATGGTAAACAGCATGCTTTCATGCAGAACTTTTGTAGTGTATATACATAACTAGCAGGCAACGCCCGCTTCACTGGTCCCTATTTTTAAATGAATCACTATAATGAGTTCTCAAAATTGCATTAATTTTCATCACGTGAAAAAAAAGAGAAAAAAATCTGATTAGGAAAAATGTCGCACCGGGTTCTCACTGCCTTCGGAAAAAATTCCCAAAATGCTCTAACTCTTGTTTATATTATTTTCCCCTTCGCCCCCCCCTCCCCTCTATCCTAATAATTTTACAAATTCGAAAATATCCGCAATCGATTTGTAAGTATCAAAAATCTCAATGCACCAGTTTTGAACGATCTATCTCTAATTTTATTTTTTTGCCCCTCCGCTCCCCCCCCCCAATAATTTTAAGAATTCGAAAATATCCTCATTCGATTTGTAGGTATAGAAAACCTCTATGTACCAATTTTCAATGATCAAACTCTATTTTATTTTATTTTTGCCCCTCCGCCCCCCCCCCCTTCCCGGCCCTCCTAATAACTTTACACTTTCGAAAATATCCCCATTCGACTTGCAGGCCTCTAAAACCTATCTGTACCAATTTTGAACGGCCTAACTGTATTACTATTTGTTTTTGCCCACAGCCCCCTTATCGCCCCACCCCCTTCCTGCCCCTCCTAATAATTTTACAAATTCGAAAATATCCGCAATCGATTTGTAAGTATCGAAAACTTCTATATACCAATTTTGAAAGATCTAACTCTATTTTTATTTTTTTGCCCCCCCCCTTCTCGCCCCTCCTAATAACTTTACACAAACGAAAATATCCCCATTCAACTTGCAGGCCTTTAAAACCTATCTGTACCAACTTTGAACGGCCTAACTGTATTTCTATTTGTTTTTGTTCCATAGCCCCCCCTTGCTGCCCCATCTGGGGGCTGAATTTCTAAAATTCCAGAAATTGGTTTTTAGATAGTTGCATTAGCTATATTTTACAGCAAAAATTTCACGTATATCTATTTTTTTCTTTGAGATGTATAGGATTATGCGAAATCACGTTTTATTCATGTGAAATCACGTTTTGCCCCCCCCTCCCCCCCCCCACGGGGACCGAATTTTGAAAATTCCAGGAATTAGTTTTTAGACATTTGTGTTAGCTATATTTTAAAGCAAAAATTTTACAGATATCTGTTTTTTTTGTTTGAGATATGAAGGATTTTGTGAAATGACGTTTTGCCCCCCTCCCCCCTTTGGGGGGCGAATTTTGAAAATCACTTCTTAGTGGATGCCTACGTCATGGGAAGAACATTGTCACAAAATTTCCTGCTTCTAGGTCTAAGGATTTGGTCTGGGCGATGATGAATCACCCCCTCACTCACTCAGGAAGAACGATTTTATATAAATATATAGATTAGGTTCATTGCTATATTTTGATACTTTCAGCATAGTGGATTACTTAAAAACATAACTGATAACTTTATTT
This sequence comes from Salticus scenicus, assembly GCA_963930645.1. Lineage (NCBI taxonomy): Eukaryota > Metazoa > Arthropoda > Arachnida > Araneae > Salticidae > Salticus > Salticus scenicus. The sequence goes on from OZ005653.1 coordinate 275,825,292, forward strand.
TTAACATCTTTTTTAGATGCGAAATTATCATCCTCAGATAATTCTTAGAGAATATAAAAGTTACTAGGCACTAAGGCTTAATTTAAGATATATGAAATCCACATACGAAAGGGGAACATTAAAATATTTTACAATTTCAAACATGATAGGCTTCATTAATCTTCAGATCGTAGAAATGTAAAATGACAGGTGGTTTTGGGCCATAACTGACAAAACAACAGATTTGATTAAGAAAATACGTTTTAAATAGCGTTTTAGTGTATTTACTTTTTATATATATAACGTAAAATGTCATAAAAACTAGGGATGAAACGAATATCCGGTAACTATCCGGTATCCGGCCTATCCGGTATCCGGTTGAGTTTTAAATATCCGACGGGGTACCGGATATCAGCAGTCCGGATACGGATATCCGGTAATTTCAAGCCGGATATCCGAAGGAGAAAATTCAAGCTTAAATTCCCCTCAGATGAAAAATTTGCGACTTTTTTTTTTTTTTTTTAATTTAGATCAGTTGTAGCTTGTAAAGGTAAAAGAAAAAAATTGCAAAAGTCGAATTTGGCCACTTTAGCAAACAAATTTAGCAAAAAGTAACATCAGGTTTAAGAGATATAGAAAGCCTTTTTTAATTTTGTGCAGAGTTAGCTAGGATTTTTCAGAGTGATCTTATAACATTCCCCCTAATCTTCCCCATAACAATAAAAAGAGCTGTTCATTGTTGTTCTTGAACAAATAATATTCATCCTCTGCAGTGCATATAACTCTGTATTCATGACTTTTGTTTAATAAGTTTAGAATGTTTAGTAATATTGTTAGCCTTGGAAGTAAAAGTTGTTATATTGTTTCGAGAATGAGTCAAATAACGTGCATTTATTGACTAGAACCTGCCTGTTTATTTACAATCCACTTTTCCCTACACAAGAAAGTTGTTTTTGAGACCATATATTAATACTAGCAGACCCTCTGGCATTATTGTCTGTGCCATTACCTATTCAATTAAACATGTCATCTACCTATTCGATTTGGATTTAAAAAAATAAGCACTGCAATTTATATAAATGTGCACTTTTAATGGAATATCTTGCTAAAACACCTGAATTTAGAATTTCCCATTGTGCTGCATAGATATAGTTCCAAAAATTAAAATTACTTCAAATAGAAGTAATACTTAACTTAAATTTTCAGGAAGTCTGTATTTTCATTTTCAGATTGTTAAAGAATTTAAAAAAAAAAAAAAAAAAAAAAAAAGCTCAATTATTTAAAGTTTATTATTTTGTAATTTAGTAAAACTGAAAATTAAAAAATTTTAATAAATAATCTAATTTTTTTTTCTTATCTGTACAGAATATAAAAATATAAAATAAGTAAAAAGCATTTAAAGAAACAAAAATATAAATTTGTTTTGAATCATTACCTTCTTCTATATTCAATAGAAGAAAGCATTTTATTCGTAAAAATTTTCAACTTCCCGTTTTTGATGGATTTATGCATTTTCAGTGAACTAGAATTTTGAATTTGACCGTTTTTAGAAAATGTCTGTCTGACAAAAGTTTTGTGTAGCAGCTCTAGTTCAAGAGTTAATGCACAGAATTTCATATAAATTTATACATAGTTGCGCATTAACAAAAAAAAAAAAAAAGTGTCCATCAACTTTTGGGGCAAATTACTCAATAGGTGGCGCTGCTATACTGTGATTTCTCCCATTTAAAGGAGGACTATATCTCTTCTACTGTGTATAATTAAAAAAAGACTTAAGTATGTCACAGGGTTATTATAAAATATGTTTATTTAATTTCTGTGCATATCAGCCAATAGACGATGCTGTTATGCTGCAATTTTCCCGTGAATGGAGAAATTATATTGGATTTATTTGTGTATAATTACACAAAATTTGGTTTGTGAGAGGGCCATTTTATGAAACATGCTGATTCAATTTTGGTGCATATTGGTCGATAAGTGGCTATACTATGCAGCAATTTACCCTGTGAATGGGAAGGCTAAATTTCAACATCTATAACATTTAACTGCACTTAACTTGATATGCAAGATAAATAATAAGAGAACGAAAGCTGGCTTAATTTGGGTGTATATTGACCAACAGATGTCGCAGTTGTTCCTCATCTGCTATGATTCTCCACTTGGCTACATCTCACAATCTTTTGATTAAAATTGCACTAAACTCCATATCTAAAATCTTTATTGTGTGAAGCTATTAAGTTTCTTCTGTGCATGTTAAACAGCGTGTAGCTTTGTTATGTAGAGTGATATAAAAGAAAGTTTTGTAATGGCCATAACATACTAAGCCATTGAAGCTTTTAGATTTTTTTTTTTTTGCTTCTTTCTTTTATGTTTTCTTATAAATGTCTCAAACGAAAATATTGGATTCATAAAAATTTTCTACATTTGGTATTCGCTGGATACATTTAAGATCATAAGAGGTCCAGAACCTGGTTTGATCAATTTTTAAAAATCTGTGTTTGTGTGTGTGTGACAAAAATTCCGTTCAACTTATGTCGGCCTTATTTAGGTGTATATCAGCCGACAAGTGGATCAGCTATTATGATTTTTCACAAGCCTATAGCTCAGCATCTATTGATTAAAATTGCACCAAACTCCATATGTAAAATATTTATTGTGTAAAGCTATGGTTAAACTTTTGCACAATTTAAACAGTAAATGGTGTGTGATGGCCACAATAAATAAGTTTTTTTATGAAAATAACCAACCCTTCAACTATGATTATATTAGTAAAATATTTTGTTTGATTTTTTTTTAATACATATCAAACACACATATTTTAGTACTGTAAAAAATGCGTAAATGATAAGTTTTTATTTTATAATTCTGAACAAAACCTATATATTTGTGACAAATTGCAAGTGTAGGAATGAGTATGTTAGACTTAAGTTTTATTTTTCATCGCAATATTGCACAAATAAATATGCTTAAGTAAATTATATTTAAAATGTGTTTAAAAGAATAGTATATGAATTATGTTTATATTTTATTAAAATAAAGAAAAAGAAAAGAAATATACAACATAACAAAAAACAAAACTAATGCCAGATATCCGTATCCGGCAGGCAAAGGAGCTCCGGATATCCGATATCTGGTATCCGGCAAAATCACTATCCGTTTCATCCCTAATAAAAACCTTTACTCGGTTAAATGCCCCCTCCTCTTTTCACATTTTTTTTTTTTTTGTTGTTGTTGTTGTTCTTAAAATATTAAATAGCACACCTTTTGCTCAACAGTAGACTGTATTCGAATAGGAGATAGTTTTTTACGTTATTTTATAGTATAAAATTCAAAATCAATCTTTTCTTACCGATTTGAAAGTGTCTCACTTTTATTTGCACAAATGTATAACGAAAATTTTGTGTTAATATTACATAATCATTTTTTTTTTTTTTTCTAAAATATATATATATATTTTTTTTGTCTGATTTATAGATACAATTTTATGTACTAAGTTTTTATAAAATAATGCACATTCAAACAAGATAGTTATAATGAAAAGCTCATATCATGAATCATCTCTATACTAAGTTTGGTAACAGCCCGTTTTAACTGCAGAAAGCTGTTATAGCAAAAATTTTAATTATAATGACTCTGTACTTATATTTTCATATTTTTTTAGTTTAGTTATAAACTAAATATCTCTCATTAACACATTTCTTTCAATAAAGCATAAAAATAGTGAAATTACCACAACTACTCGGTATTGGCCGAATACATAGCCTAAATTTGGCCGAGTACCGAGTACTCGGCAAATAGGCCGAGTATATACTGAGTACTCGGTACAGCTCTAGTTATCATAACTCCATAATTACCAAGATAGAATATGATAACATTTAAAAAAAATTATTTTATTTTAGTATTTTTTTAATATAATTTATGTCCCTTTTTCACAGTATTTAATTTTCAATAAATAATTATTTTCGCTAAAATATTAAATGCAACTTTTTAATTTGTTTCCTTACTTTACATTATTTGCATTGAGAAAAAAAAAAAGATTGAAAAATGGAAATAAACAATAAAATAGTGAGAGAGAGAGAGAATAAACACTCTATATCAAATCAAATTCGGAATTGGCGAAAAGGTGTAAGGAGCTTCGTTCTTGACAGAAGTCCCCCAACCGCACATCTTTTTTTTCTCTTTTCTAATCAAAAATTTGTTTGGATCATCAGATATGAATTTTTTTACACATAAACTTGTCATATTCCTATAATTACGTAAGGTGACAAAAGTACATAAAAATTAAAAGAAAAACTGAAACACATTTAATATTTCTTTGAAAATATTTATATCAAACAGCAAATATAGAAATACTGAATCATTTAAATTACAAAATGTTTAATAAAGAGTAAAACAGTATGAAAATTCAATGATTGCAACAAAATTTTAAAGCTTAATACTCAAACAAAATTGTACTTTGGCATCAGTGTTTAAGAAAAACACTAATTAAAGTTATCACAATATATATGTTACTTATCATACAAATCTCAAAATAATTAATAGTTTACTTCAATTACACATTTGATTCTAATACAACATAAAAAAGAACATTATGAAAGTAAAATTTACATCATTCTGTTCTCTGTCATTTTAGATATGCATAAAAGTAATTGATTTTATCAGGCACTTACTGTTCATTTATATCAAAATTAATGTATTAAATTCTAATTAAATGTTTACATTATTCAGCAGTAAACAAAGATGAAAATGCTGAATGAATTTCATCAATTAAATTGGAAGTTAATGTGCTTCTTTTAAATTTCTGAAACGCTAAATAACTGCATCTCCGAGTTAACAAACATGCTCCATAAGCAGCAAGAATAGTAGCACTGTATGACAAGCTACCAGCATATTTGTGAGTCCAAAAGTTAAAGGTTCCCATAGATCCTGACAATAAATCACCTTGTCCTCCACATCTACGAGGGCTACCAACTTCCTCACAAGTTACAGAGGATATTCCATCACTTATTATATCTGTTGGACCTTTGCGTACAATTGTTACATTTCCTAACATTCTGGATAGTTCTTGTACATCATCCATTGTTACATCATGATTTAGATAAGTTTTCTTAACTGCTTTATACAATCTCTCAAATTCTACTTTATTAGGTGTTAAAATAGCTTTTTTGTAGTTGGATATCACATCCAAATTATTATTTAAATAAAATAAGGCATCTGCATCAAGTACGAGTGGTAAACTTTTTTCTTTAGCGAAATCTATAATATCACGAATGGACTTAAATACGTTGTCTTCACGACCTAAACCCGGTCCAATAACAAGTGAATGTAAAGAACTTAAAATTAATGGAATGTCCTCAGCAGCGTTTGAATCATCAAGAACAGGATGAACAATTAATTCTGGACTATATGCTTTAATAACAGAAGAAGCACTTTGAGCACAAAATACATGAGAAAGATCAGATCCTACTTTAAGTGCAGAAATAGCAGCAAAATATGGAGCACCGGTATAATTTTTGCATCCACCAACAATTCCTATTCTTCCAGCTTGACCTTTATAACATTCAAATGAAAGTTTTGGTATTGCATTTTCAAATTCCAATTTACACTTCTCAGCATCCATAGTTTAACTTTCATAAATTTACAAAAGCAAAACAAAAGTAAAAGTAAGAGTGTGGAATGATCAAGAACCAGATCAAAATTAGATAGACTAATAATTAATTAAAAATAAAACGTATCGTTACTTTCAAAAGAAAATTTTCTTACAGGTAATTTTCTAATTTCTGTTCATATAAATATCCCATCCTACTTCCTGCCTGTTTGTAAACAAACAATAGCTGTCAACTGCAACGGTTGACTTGTAGCTCTGCTGCTTATGTAAAATACTTTCGATGATTTAAATAATTGGGTTTCTTCATATTAGCCTGTATCGTTGAATTAAAAATATCCTTCAAATAAAACTTTTTAGAATTATTTGAATTGTTTTATTAAAAATTGTTTTGAATATATTTTCAAAGCAATGATACCCTACTTCTACTTCTACTATTTACAGTGTTTTGATGATGACGAATTTCCGATTAATCAATGATTATTATACTGAGTGCTGGAACTGATGTAGTTATGTGAAACTTAAAAATAATATATAATATTTGAAAATGGAAACTCCCGATCACCTTCCGTATCAGAGAACTGATGAAACTTTATTAGAAGGAGAAATTGCTGGCACACCGGCTTATAAAGAAAATGCTGATTATCATACTTTAGATGAACCTGTTAAAGAAACAGTTTTGCGAGATTTGAAAGCTGTCGGTAGTAAATTCTGCCATGTGTTATATCCGAAGCAAAAGCAAGCTCTTCTTAAAAACTGGGATCTCTGGGGACCTTTGATATTATGTGTGTTTCTCTCTGCAATGCTTTCCAAAGAAGGACTAGATGATGACAAAGGGGGTTTACAATTTGCTGAAGTATTTTTTATTGTATGGATTGGAGCTGTTGTTGTAACTATCAATTCCAAACTTCTTGGAGGAAATATATCATTCTTTCAAAGTGTCTGTGTTTTAGGATATTGCTTGTTGCCCCAAAGCATCAGTTTGATAATCTGTGCATTCCTGAATAGTATCTTTAACTACTCTGTCTTCTTGTTCGTAATTAAAAACATTTTTGCTCTTGGGGGTTTACTGTGGGCTATCTGGGGTGCCTATTCATTTCTCTGTAACTGTGTACCAGCCAAAAAGCAAGGTCTTGCTTTGCTTCCAATCTTCTTATTTTATTTTTTCATATTTGTTCTTATAGCTTTTAATTTTTATGGTGCTTAAGTTTCTAATTTATGTGTCTGTTAATATGCATTTTTTTATGTTATTGAAAAATCTGATAAACTTACATTGTACTAAAATAAAAGTGTTAATTATCTGATGAAAAATAAAATTTCAGAAGTATATCAACTATTATATTATTTAATGTAATATGAATGTTAAATAGGTAAATTTACATAACATTTCTTTTTATGTGGATTCATCTGTACAAAGTCAATTTTCTTAGATTTAAAACAAAATCTAACATATCGAGGCCATAGCCAGAAAAATTTTTCAGTGTGTTCAATCTATAATATATAACATTTACGCGTTACATAGTATAGTTAACAAATTTTGGGGGTTCTTGGGGCTACAGCCTTGAATTACATATACACTCGAACCTCCCATAAGGGACACCTCTATTTAAGGGACAAATTCTCTGGTCCCAGTAATTTGAATTAGAAATTTATGTGCATAGGCAAGTTCAGTAAAATTGGTCCTAATATAATAATTAACTCTATCATGTACTAAGTAATTTTCTATTTAAAAAGACTTGACTTTATTAGTGTGTAATTTGCATTGCCAAAGTGCATTGATTAATTGATGTGTAACTGAGTGTAAAGTCTATTAAAAAAATTTTCATTGACCCTCTGAATAAGGGACACCTCTATTTAAGGGACAAAATGTCTGGTCCCATGGGTGTCCCTTAATGAGAGGTTCGAGTGTAATATATAATACACACCTGCACATTTTAGCACCATCAGTTGGATTTACCCTTTCGTTCCTTTCCATATCCTATGAGATTTTTATTGCTTCATATTACAAAAATTCTGTTCTTGAATTACCCTATTTCAACTTGTCGTCTTTTAAGCTTAATAAGATTTTTTTTTTTTATAAATTTAAATACTTAAGTACACTTAAGATTTTAATTTAATTTTTGCTTTCTAAAAAAATATTTAAGTTTATTTTTTCAAAAAATAGCTCGCTAAGCTAAATGGCGACAATTTTTTAATGAGATATTCGAAATAATGAAAATCTCATAGGATTACATTTTACATGGGAAAAGAAAAAGAACAAATCTGATTTTAGCCTTAACCAATTCTACTATTACTAAACCCTGTGGCAGAATTTAGGTGACACAGCAACATTGTCGCAGGAAAAAAAAAATTGTAACTTGCAGAAAGATTTGCTCATAAAAATTAAAGATATTCTTATATTTCAGTAGAAAATAAACTCATGTCTTATATTTAAGAAGATACTTTTCCATTTGCAGGGTGCAAACGAAAAATCACCATATATTAACATTCTTTCTTCTACTTGAATTTTTGTTTTACAAAAATGATGAAAATTTGGGATTTCCCCACAACTGAAGAAGATGCAGTCTATTTTTTTTCAATAGAAAGGTTTATTGGTAAAGAATGCAATATACGATTTGAATATAAATAGCTATAATATAAATTGGCGATAATATTGAATTAGCAATTTTTCGCTTGTGCCCCTGCAAACGGAAAAGTACCTTTAAGAATTCTTCAATAGTCTATTAATATTATTGATATCTTTATGTGTACATATGTGTAAATTAGAAAATACCTGTGTCAATATTGTCTTGCAGAAAAGATTTGCATAAACAAAGCTTGTTGTAGAAAACATAGAAATAATATTCTGGAATATCTTGCTAAAGAAGTTTAACTGTCATGTGTCATTTGTTTTTTTATTTTTTTTCATAACGTTTAATATGGCCTGTGATTCACAAAATTCCACTTCACAAAAAAAGGCAATTTCATAAAATTCTGTTTTGTAAAAATGGTCTCTTTATAAATGTTTTCCATGTTTTCAGTGTTAAAGTGACTGCTAAAACAGAAGGTTCCACACGATAAAACATGGGCCCCAAAAGAGCAAGATTTTGCATAAATATGCATATTGCAGGGCTCGAAAATTATATGTAAAAATTCAGATTTCAGCATGTACTCTTTTTCCCCTTACATGCCTGGCTGGGCATGCAAAATTTAATCAAAAATAACTTTCCAAAATGAATTTTAAAATGTAGCATCTTGTCTAAGACTTTTACTTAAATTGAAATAAACAATGTCAATATAATATGTATAATGTTGATAAGTTCTTTTCACTGGACATGTCAATGTTTTCATTATTATTATTAAGCATTTGAATAAGATATTTGGGCATGTAATAATTTAATTCGGGTATGTATTCCCCAGACTAACATACCTGACAAGGCATGTAAAAATTTCAGGGTTGGCAAGGTGACACAAGACAAAAAAAAAAATGGTAATTTTGAGTTTATGTAATTGAAAAATGTATATGAAGTACCCCCAACTTACCCATAAAGCATCACCTCATTACTCTGTCTCGCAGTTTATCCACCTAAGAGGCAGTTATGTTAGTTTTATTGTAGATTAATCAATGCTTTATTGTTACTTTATTATATTTTTGAGCTGTATCACTTTTCTTGCCAGGGTTACTTAATTTACTTCTCTTTGGATATGTGAATTCAAACTTTAAAGTTATCAGATGAACAATGCACTTCTGGTTTCAGTTTTTATTTCTTTATTATTAATAGGCTCATTCAATAAAATGGATAGTAAATAGTATGCTTACTTTCTAATAAGTAAAATGCTTGGTGTTTAAATTTACTACTTCGAATATGTGCAGCCCGAAAACAACGATTTTGTAAGGTGTTCAATGAAGAAGCAATTCATACCATGATTCGAAAAAGTTAGCGATTGTGATGGTATAAGCAGGTGATATCTTGATAAAACAATGTTTTGTTTTTCCTTTGACAAATAATGCCACTATTCAGCCAATTTCGCTTTGAAACTTTCCAAAAAATTAGCATAATATAGTCGGGCCATAATATTTCCAGCCAAAAGAATTGACGTTGCCTTCTTCGGTGCATGTTCGTCAAGAGAAATCCGCTATTTAGATTGTTCTTTCCTTTCTAATGTGTTACAATGTATCAAGTTTCCTTAACAGTAATGTAACGCCGCAAAACAATGAAATTGCACTTAAATTTGACTAAACACTACATTAAAATGGTTATGCAAATTCACTTTTCATCAACCCTATATCTCAGACCGTCAGGCCAGTAAATGCAGAGAGTTAGTCAATGAGTGGGTGAACAGAGACTGATTTCCTGTGATACATTTTACATTTTTCTTCTGTATGTAAAAATATATTTCTTTTAAAACTTAGGTGTTTGATCAAAATCAGAAGTCAGTGTAGTTTAAATTGTCATCATGATTTATTTTTACTTCCTTATACAAAGTATAAGGAAATATAGTAAAGTAATCCCGATTTGCGAAATGGATTTTGTATTTCACATTGCTCAAAAACGAATGATCACTGAATGTTCCCAATTTATACGTGTGACTGTCATGATGTCTAGTTGTACACCTGCAAGTATCATCTCAACATGAGCTCTCGTTTTAGAGATATAAGCGACTTTATACGATTTTTCGTGACGTCTGTACATGTGTGTGTGTATGTCGCATAACTCAAAAATGGTTGGACGTAGAAAGTTGCGAATTGGTACATAGGTTTGTTATAACATCTAGTTGTGCACCTCCCTTTTTGGACTTTGTATGATTTTCCGTTTTGGAGATATTTAGGAAAATTAGGTTCCTAATGACCAAAAATACAAAGGTTTTGGCCATAATGTATCAAAAAACGGTAATAACTCAAAATCAGTTTGGACAAATCTTGCAATCGATTTTTAACTGACTTACCGACTAGCTAGACATTTGAAACTTTCAGAAAAGCTCAGAACACGTTGACAATGCATTTTTAAAATTTTTTTAGCCAACTGTTTCGGATACCTGCTGCCTTCAGCAGCGTTTATATGATTCAACAGAAAAAATATTTAACTAACTTCCTGACTAGCTAGACATTTGAAACTTTCAGAATAGTTAAAAACACAGTGAAAATGCCTTTTTTTAATACTTTTAGTCAACTCTTTCGGATCCCCGCTGCCTTCGGCAGCATTACCTGGACAAAGCTTGCAATCAATTTTTAACTAACTTCCCGACTAGCTAGACATTTGAAACTTTCAGAAAAGCTCAGAACATGGTGACAATGCATTTTTTAAATATTTTTAGCCAAATGTTTTAGATACCTGCTGCCTTCGCCACGTTTATATGGTTCAACAGAAAATTTATTTAACTAACTTCCCGACTAGCTAGACATTTGAAACTTTCAGAATAGTTCAGAACACGGTGAAAATGCATTTTTTAAATACATTTAGCCAACTTCTTCGGATTTCTGCTGCCTTCGGCAGCGTTACCTGTACAAATCTTGCAATCGATTTTTAACTAACTCCCGACTAGCTAGACATTTGAAACTTTCAGAAAAGCCCAGACCACGGTGATAATGCATATGTTAAGTATTTTTAACCATCTTTCTTGGGTCCAGTGACAATGCTTTTTAACATTATGTATATATTTCTAAAGATAAGGAAGTCATGTGGTGACCACATCAGATTTTTTCTTTTCTTTTTAATCTGTGTTGTGTATGTTTTTCTGGGAGAAGGGAAATATTTGTATTACCATTTTTATATGAGGGGGAACAGAATTGTTTAAGAGGGAGAGCAGATTTCCTTTCTTATAGCTATTACAGAATTACTTCTTGTAAAATATTACTGAAAACAAAATTAATTAATTAAACAAGAATTTTTAGAGTGGAAAGTTTTAGTTTATGATTTTTCATTTGTGGGAGATTTCAAGATTTAAAAGTGTGAATCTTTCTATGACACTGTAAATTTTAAATCCTGGTACTATTAGGTTGATTTCTTTAGAAATCGACCTATTGCAATCTAGTTGTCTGTCTATCTATTTATCTGTAATTAAAATTTTGTCATCATGATAGCTCCAAAATAATACTCCAAATCGAAACAAATTTGGACAATGAACTTATAAATATCTTTGATGAGTTTGTTAATCTGTTTGCTCCGCTATTTTGTTTTCAAGTGGCAGCCATTTTAAAATTTCAAATCCACATTATAAAAAGTGTATTTAAGACCGGATTTGCTTGAATTTTGATGTAAACATAGACCATATCTGTACTGATAAGTATAAAGGATTTAAGTCCATATTCTTGATTTTTCAGGAGACGAAAAATAAAAATGAACTAACTAAAATCTAACCAGAAGATTCGATTAGGAAAAAGGGATTATGTTGGTTTATACGCTTCATACCATTCAGTGATTGTCAATCTTCATATAATAAAGGAAAAAAATTGAATTAAATATTTTATACCAAAGATTAATGCTAAATTTCTAACTTGAACCTTTTTTTACCAATGGATTTTCTCAAAGACTAAATGACATGGATTTAAATCCTTTATATCAAACGATAGAGAATTTTTTTCTGAGTCTAACTATGTACTTAACTCAAAATCGACATTTTTGGACTTAAATCCTTTATACTTATCAGTACAGATATAAGGATCTCAACTAATTGTATTCATGAACTTTATCTGCCATTATTAACAAAGTGGCAGATATCTGAAAGCCCAGTGGCAGGAAGTTTTGTAGCTGTCTGCGACAGGCTTTTAAAATTTCATAATCTGTCTGCAAAATTTGCATTAAATCAGGGGTGAAAAAAGTTTACACTCAAAAAGCCTGAAAGCTGATAGCGGCAATCTTGGAGAGGGGGGGGGGGGGGTGAGCTTAAAAACAGTGGTGATATCGTGCAACAACACACAAATACAATTTTACTGTAGAACAATATAGTATAAACAGTTATACAAAAATAAGTTGAACTCATTCAATTAAATATTTTATAGCAGTGTTTGACATAACACATAGGGGGGCTCTTGAGTTCCTACCAGAGAGTGTCTAAGGCGTCGTACATTGGTAGCGCATTGTCGTGGGCAAAAAATGTCCGTAAATTGCAGACAATTTTTTTATGACTGCAGGCAAAGACTCGTCCGAAAGTTGTGGACAAATTTTTTTATTATTGCAGAGAAAAACTGTCTGTAAGCTGTTTCTCTGTGTTTGTGTCTATGTTGCGGTGTTTCTGCCACTGGGTCTGAAATAAGTGAAACAACTTGAAATCAGACTACCACTTGAAAATTTATCATCACGATAACTTCTGAAATAATACTCCAAATCGAACAAATTTTCGACAGAGAATTTAAATATCTTGGATGAGATCGTTAACCAAGTTGCTCCGCCATTTTGTTTTCAAGTGGTGGCTGCTTGAAAATTTGGAATCCACATTGTAAAAAGCATATTTAAAGCCAGATTTGCTTGAATTTTGATGTATACTCAGACCATATAAGAGTCTCAACCGAATTTAATGATGAACTTTCTCCGTCATTTTTAACAAAAAGACGGATATCATGAACTAGGTGGGGACACTTGAAATAAGGCTACCACTTGAAAACTTAATCACGATAATTTTCGAAATAATACTCCAAATCAAACCAAATTTGGACAGGGAACTTATAATCTTGGATGAGTTCTCCTCCATTTTGTTTTCAAGTAGAGGCCACTTTAAAATTTCAAATTCACATTGTAAAAAGCATATTTAAGCCCAGATTTGCTTAAATTTTGATGTATACATAGACCATATAAGGGTCTCAAATAATTGTATTCATGAACTTTATCTGCCATTTTTAACAAAGTGGCAGAAAGAAAGCGAAACAACTTGAAATCAGGCTACCACTTAAAAATTTATAATCATAATAAACTTTTTAAATACTGATTCAATTCGAACCAAAGTTGGATAGTGAGCTTATCATGCGAATATCTTGGTTGAGTTCACTGGCAACTTGGTTTGACATTTTGTTTCCAAGTTGTGGTCACTTGAAATCAGGCTGCCGCTTGAAAATGTGCCCTCATGATAATTTTTGAAATACTAAACTGATTCAAACCAAAATGTTGTAAATTTATGCCAAAATATATATTTTTTTCTGTCATTTTAAAAAATTTTAAATTTTGAATAACTTATGAAATTTTCAAAGGGGGATGCTAAAGTTTAATAGGGTTCTCCAGTATTATGAATGCTTTTACAAAACTGGTCCAACTTTTTTACAATCAATCATTTTTGAGATGATGTTTACACAGACTGACATACAAACTAACAGAATAATGTAAAAATGGGCATTACATCGATATTTGATTTTCGGATTTCTCATACATAAAAAATGGGCAAAAACTTTTAAAAATGACAATCTAAGCAATTAAAAAGTTATCTTATTTTTTCTAAATTATGTGCCATTGTGTACATTACCGTCGTCGAAAGTCCAAACCAGCGTTATTCTATGGGAAATTTTGTTTACTTATAACTCTTTAACTAATGCATATTTTTAAATTCTGTTTTCACATTCAAAAAATTCACAATTGTTAAATTGATGGACGTTTTTTTTTTTAAACAGAATTCTTAAATTTTTAATATTTTATTTTAAAACTGTAAAATGAAAAATTTCACAAATTGAAAATTTGTATTTTACGATTTCAAAATAAAACATTAAAAAAAAAAAAAAATCTTTTCAAAAACGCGTCAACTTAACAGTTGCGAATTTTCTGAATATGAAAACATAATTGAAAATTTTTTTTTGTTAATGCGTTATAAGTAAAAAAAATTTCAACATTGACTTGGGCTTCCAGTGATGGCAAGTGAAGCAGGCACTTACAGATGGCAGGAGTGCATAAAATATGTCGTGGTTGCAATGCTGTCCTTTTTCTTATCTAAATTATACCTCTGGGGGGTCACCGAAGCAGGGGACTATCCTTGAGTAGAGGATCAGAATTGTGATGGCATGTCTCCGAACCACTTTAAGGGATGTGTCCCAAACCGTCAACAGTTGCCCATAACGTAGCATTAGTACAACATTAAACCCACTTACTCACTTACATTATGTGTCTCCCACACAAAAAAAATTTTGTTCATGTGACGCCTATGGTCAATTATAAAACAATATTCATGCAATATGTAAAATTTTTCACACCAGGGACTGGTTCAGGGAGTAAAAATCTGCCTGCCTATGACAAGTATTGGGATTCAATTTTAATGCACTTCTGCAGAGCTGATTTTATTCAAGTTTTAAAAATGAGTCAATGACATTAAAATATGCCAATACTTTTAGGAGCCTATTTGATCAGGTGCAGGTTCCAGGAAAAAATCTGTCTGTATGAAATTTTGCAACTAATTTTAATACACTTCTGCTGAATAGATGTTACTGAAATTTAAATTATGAGTCGGTGACAATACAATATGCAAGCATTTTCAGAGATTTATTTAATTAGTGACAGGTACCGGAGTAAAAAAAATCTATCTGCCTGTTCGAAATCTTGATACGTTTTTATGAATTTCTATCAAACTGATTTTATTCAAAATTTAGAAAAAGGTCAATACAATATGCAAACATTTTCATGGATCTGTATAACCAAAACCAAGTTCCATGAGCAAAAATCTGTCTGTCGGTGTCAAGTCTTGTTATTCATATTTAATGTACTTCCACCAAATCACTTTTATTCGAATTTTAGGCATGAGTCAATGACAAAGCAATATTTAAACAGGGTTCCCACGGGTCAGGGAAAACCTGGAAAAGTCAGAGAATTTAAAATTACATAAAAAGTCAGGGAAAATTGTAAATATTGCTCAAAAACCTGGAAAAATGATACAAACCTGGAAAATGCTTTTTGAGCATTCAATTTATATCACAAGTCATGTTGCAAGCTATGTTCTGTTTTATACGGTGAGCTATTTTTTATGTCACGAACCAAATTTTGTGACTGGAATTTTCGAAAAATAGACCTGGAAAAGTCAGAGAATTTTATTTTCGAAATTGAGTGGGAACCCTGTTTAAACATTTTCAGGTGCATAAATCTGTCTTTCAAATCCTATGAATCATCTTTGATAGACTTCTGTCAAATCGATTTCACTCAAATTTTAGATAGGAGTCCATTGTTGATGACATTACAACAAGAAAATATTTTCAGAGTCTTATCTTATCAGAAACAGATTCAAGGGCTAATATCAATTAATACATATTTTAAAATTTCCTTTCCACATATTAAAAAAATTCTCAACTGTTAAACAAGTTATCACTTTTTAAAAAGTGTTTTTTTTTTTTTTTTTTTTTTTTTTTTGAAGTTATAAAATGCAAATTTTCATAATGAGAAATTTTGCATTTTTTAGCTTAAAAATGAAATATTAAAAATTAATAAAAGCAATTTTTAGAAAGCAATGGGGAGAGAGGGTAAAAGATGGAAGTAACTCCCTAATACAAAGATTTATGTAAATTTCTAGAACTATTTAAAACTGTTTTTGTTAAAACTGTTGTATCTTATACATTAATTTACAATATCTTAACCTTTTTCACGCCAGTCTTCCATAAAGGGAACATACACTTTAAAATTTGATGAAAAATACAATTTTCTTTATAATGCTTTGTAAAAATTACTGTGCAATCAATAAACATGGCTTGATTTTTTGGCACCAAAGTTATGTTGATAGAATAAATAGCGGCTAGCAAAAAAAAATTGCAATTTAGGCTTTTTCCTATTTTTTTGTTAAGCAAAATTCATATAAAATTCAACAAATATTTTTGTAATTACGTACATTGCATTAAGAAAGTTCATTTTGTTGATAAAAAATTAGTTATGATGGAAAAAAAAATGTTTTACTGTTAAATAAGAAATTTGTATGTACCAGAAATGGAACATTGGCGTATAAAGATATATTTTTCAACGTGATACAGTTCTTTTGATTTCACTATATAAAAATATTAAAAAAAAACATTGATGCTGCAAACTACTAGTAACTGTCAAAAAAAGTTTTTTATGACCTTTGACCTACATTTAATTCCCTTACATGTCCCTCTCTGTAAGTTTGTTCCGCCATTTGTATCTCATTCTGAGAGACTTATAGAATCACGTAGTAAAGATTCTTAATTTTTGCCAAATTTCTAATTTAATGCCAAAGTGTTCTAACTGAGGTTTTCCTCAGTTAGAACACTTTGGCATTAGGAATAAAATGGGAAATGACTTTACATTTGCTTTGCCTAAAGCCTAAAATGCATTATATTCCCAAACCTCATGCATATTGATCTTAGACTTCGAGAAAATCAGATGCACATTATTATGTGTCATCAACACATAAGGAAGTTGTGTTGTGTGTCAGGAGAACACAAAAAAGCAATGTTTTGAGTGTGAAAAATGACTTCACGAAAAGTACTTTCCTAAATACCATGGACAGTAGAAAAACTACTAAGGACAACATGTCAAGAACACTGCAGAATATTCCTCGTGACATGTTGTGTACAGACGTGGAGAATGTTGTGCAGAGAATCCATAATGTAGTCTCTGAGAATGGCGGTCGTATTGAATGTGGTCGAATTCCTCGTCGGGGAAAGTGAATAAAACATTTCACTATAATTTTGTATGTATTATTTTTTTCTTTTTTAATATAACGCATTTACATTGTACAGTGCCATAAAAAATACCCCTGTCGAACAATTTTTGGAACTAAATTATTTTTTCAAGGAATTCTACTTCCCAATTAACATTAGTCTCCATACCAAATTTAGTGCCATTTCGATTGTTGAATCGAGCTACAGATAGCTCTGAAAAGCATCAATTTAAAAAAAATCACCCTGTATATAATTAAAATTATATATATAAATATATAAAGTTTTCTTTAAATTCATCTTTGTGAAATTAAGCAGTCCTCTGCATTGACATATTTTATCACAGATGAAAAATAAATCTGTTTCAAATTTTTATGACATAACTTCTTATTCTTGGCATCCTGGCAAATTCAATAAATATCTCTAAATGTAAACAAAGTGCCAAAATCCTCTGTTTTTAGATTATGCCAAACTATTTTATTATTAAGATCAGAGTTCTATTTGTTTCAGAAAGGGAAAAAAAGTCATGACCACTTTTCCCACCGTGCATTTTGCATAATAAGAAGGATAGTGCAAAATATAAGAGTTTACAAATGGATACAAAGGAAAATTTAGCGTCAAATTTATTTTTCAAGTATTAAATTTAATTATACTTTAGTAAGGTTTTCATTCTTCTTTTAAAATATAATATGAAGCTATGTTCCTTAGCAACAGTTGCTATATTAATTTAAATAAAAACTCAAATAATTGTATCTTGCTTTCTTTTTTTTTTTTTATAAATTGATATTACTACCAAATATGTTACTTTTTTCAGCCAAACAGACAATAAACCAATCAATTCAAATTTATTTAATTTTTTATTATTATTATTATTTAACTGTAAAAACATAAAAAGTAGTTTACTCCATCAATTTTAATCCAACTGAAATCCTACAAAAAGTCTCGGTAATAAAAATGATGTCAGAACTTAATTTTTTTTTTTTTTTTTGTGATAGTAAAATATACTTTCTAGGAAAGTTTGAACAAAATCTGACAAATATCTTTTTAGTTATTCTGGATAAAAGAATTTAATACTCATCATAGCTAGAGATGAGACCAGGGATGAAAATGGAGTTGGCTGTCGGTGATAATAGGTCATACAATTTCATAAGTTGTAAATGCAGGATAAGTTTTAAATAATTAAAATCTTTTTTTTTTTTTTTTTTTTTTTTAGCCATGATCAATTAAATACAGAGTAATTTAGAAATCCTTTCAATTCAAAAGAGTGGGAATTATTTATGGAGGAAACATCAATTTAGGAATACCAAAAAAATATTTCTTTTTCATTTACGGATTAGCAGGCATTGCCCGCATAGTCACTATATTTATATTAATTTTCAAAATTACATACAACTTATTAATATAAAAATCTCACAAAATAAAGAAAAAAATTTAATTGAAATCTGTCAAAAACATCAGTCTTTTTGGCCCCCCTATATGTAGTACACCCACATAAAAAAAATTGCTTGTCACTTGGAAACATATTTTTTGTCTCTCTCCCCCCCCCCCCCCCCCTCTCAAGACAAAAAGGGAAAAATTTTACAAATTCCATTTATAAAGTGTTTTAGGCATACAAGATCAATTAATAAATCAAAAAATCACCTTTCTGAGATAAATTAAAAGAGAATTCCAATTGGAAACATGTTCTTTACCCCCAAACCAAAAGGGGGTACACTTAACAGAATCCTTTTATAATGCATGTTAGGTACAAACAGCACATACAGATACCGAAAAATTGTCGTCCTAAGATAATTTGGGACAGAGCTTGGAAAACTGTTT
Organism: Salticus scenicus; assembly: GCA_963930645.1. Lineage (NCBI taxonomy): Eukaryota > Metazoa > Arthropoda > Arachnida > Araneae > Salticidae > Salticus > Salticus scenicus. The sequence continues at coordinate 275,844,245 of OZ005653.1, forward strand.
TTTGCCCCCCCCCCCCCCCATAGAGGGAAAAGGGAGGAATTTTGCAAAATCCCGTCACAGTTGATGTTTCATGCAAATTAACAACCGACACACCAAAATACGTGAATGCAACTCCCATAGATTCCCCAGGAAGAATTAAACATAAAAAGGGGTTCTAGCATCTATAAATCTCCCCCCTTCCCCTCAAAAAAAAAAAATCGAGAATCGCAAGACATTTTAAATTGTTTTTTGGAAATACACTTTAATAGATGCACAGCCAATTTCAACCTTTATGTTCTTTTTGGAAGAATTCTACTGTAAAATCTGGATTTTGCAAAATCCCTCCCCCCCCCCCCCCCACAAAAAATCCCCCCTTCCTTAAATTCAAAAATTGACAAATTTGTTTTATTTAATTTTTTAATTTGAGTCTAGTCTCCCCATGTGTAATTTCTTCACCGTAAAGCAGTTTGAAGCTGAGTTATGCTCTCAAACATTTTTTTACTGTCTGCTTCCCAGGAGAAAAGGGGAGAATTTTGCAAAAAACTCCATCTGAGTGTGTGTTATTCCTCTAGAACCAAGTTTCAAACCAAAATTTGTGACCCAGTCCCAAACAAAATCGCCCCAGCAGTGTTGACTCAGAGGTGGATGAACTCTTTTATATGTACAGATGAAGGTTAATGTGAAATCACCTTTTGACTTCTCCTCCCTTGGGGGCCAAATTTCTAAAATTCCAGAAACTGGTTTTTAGATGTTTATGTTTGCAATATTTAAAAGCAAAAATCACATTGTTTCTTTTTTTTGAGATATGAAGGATTATGTGAAATTACTTTTTGGTCCCTCCCCCTAGGGGCTGAATACCTAAAATTCTAAAAACTTTTTTTTTTTTTTTGTATTTGTGTTTCATATATTTTAAAGTAAAAACTGTACGGATATCTGTTTTTTTTTTTTTTTTTTTTTTTTGAGATATAAAGAGTTATTTGAAATTGCATGTTGTGCATGTGAAATCACATTTTGTCCCCTCCCCATACTTGCCAACCAATTTTAATAAAAAAAGGGAAGATTTTTGTTGAAAAACCAGAAGATTTCATAAAAAAAGGGAAGATTTTTTTTTTTTTTCTTACTTGTTTATTACGTCAAATAGGAAAAAAAAAAAAAAAAAAAAAAAAAAATACAGTTTTACAATTTTAATATTTAGAAGCAATCTATAAAAACGTTTTACTATAGATTGATTATACTAAATATATAAAAGTTTTAAATGAAGTTATTCCTCTTCAACATATAACTATCTACAAAACAGAATCTGTAAGAAATTTATTTAACAATAGACAAAAAACTTAGTTAAGTTAAAGTATAACTCATTTTTTAAATAAATGGAATATGACTTTTGTGTATGTACATTAATCATACATAAAAAAAAAAAAAAAAAAGTAGCAGTAGCTAATTATCAGTTTCAAACATGCATAAAACCAACTAAGTATTAATTTTCTTAAATTGATTTGGAAAAAAGTTTCCTACCTGAAAAAATTATTCTTAATTTTTTTCCCCATGTTTACACATTTGGTATAAATATGACATACAAATATTTAATTGAGGAAAAATTAACAGATTCATTAAATTCAGCAATAAAGATCTAAAAATAATTACATACGTGAAAAATATTGAGCACTTAGATTGCTTTATTTTTTCTAGAATTGATCATTGATCACAATCCGGTGAAAAGGGGGGGGGGGGGGGGGGTTACAAAAATAATTACAGAGTAAGAAATATTAAACTCTTTCAACTCTACTTCTAGAATCTAACGAAAGAAGTTTAAAATTAATATTATCATTTATGTTGCAGATGGATAAAGATTAGGAAACAAAAGACTTCTGCAGAACATTTGATTGCTGATCACTAGTTGGAAATAAATGAAGGGGGGGGGGGGTAAAAATAATTATATCAGCAAGAAATATTTAACAATTCTATTTCTTTACATGTTCTAGAATCTCATAAAGCAAGTTTGAAATGAATATTGACCTTTATGTTATGGATGGAAAAGGATTGGGAATCAGGAGTTTTCGTAGAACATCTGGGTTTTCTTTTTAAAACGAACGATATCCGCGACTTTTTTAAAAACGGAAGATTTCATCATCTGTCCGGAAGACCGGAAAATACGTTAAAAAACCGGAAGTCTTCCGGGAAAACCGGAAAAGTTGGCAAGTATGCCTCCCCCTCCTCTTTGGGATCGAATTTCGAAAGTTCTAGAAATTGGTTATTAGTTATAAAGTAAAAATCTCTATATCTATTTATTTATTTTTTGAGTTATAAAAGATTGTGTGAAATCACGATCTGTACATGAGAAATAACATTTTTGCACCCCACCCCTGGCGGCTGAATTTCTAAAATTCCAGAAATTGGTTTTTAGGTATTTATGTTAGCTATATTTTAAAATAAAAATTTTACAGATATCTTTTTTTTTTTTTTTTTTTTTTGAGATATAAAGGTTTTTTGTAAAATCACGTTCTGCCCCTCTTCCCCTTAAGGGGAAATTTTTCTAAAACTGTTTCTTAGTGGGTGTCTATGTCACAGAAGGAATGTTTTCAATGAAGTTTTGTGCTTCTAGATGCAGGGGTTTGGTCTGGGCAGTGATGAATCAGTCACTAACTCACTCACTCAAGACAAGCAATTATACATAGATAGATCGTATTCCAGCAAGAAAGATTCTTGGGTGACTTATTTTGTTTTGTTGAAATATTCATTAAGATAAAAGAAGGTGAATAAAGTAATAAAAACAACTTTATTTCAAGCACTAATATCAAAATCATATTTAGAGTCTTTATACATTTTTACACTCAACAGATAATACTAAAGAAATAATTATCATCAAGAGAATCCCTATATAATTAATTGAAACAAAAATCAATTATAATAATAACTTTTATTTAAATTTAATTTACTGCTGTTGTACAAAATATCAATAAATAAATTTTAATAACAACAACAAATTCACAAATTATATAATAAAATGAAATTTAAATTGTAACAAGTATCTAAGGATAAAAATACAGTGAAATCTCATCAGACTGTTAATTCTACAATGTATAGTATACATAAAAAACCTTCAACGACAAATATATATATATATCATACAGTTCTGAATTTTATATTACTGCAATTTTTATTTCTGTGATTTGAAATTTATTATGCATAATTTAAAAAATATCAATATTGTTTTTATTTATACTATTCATCTTTCCCTTATTTTGGGAAACTTTAAAAGGAGAGATTTCACTGTATTTGATAAATATATCAAAGGAAGGAAAGACTGTTAACTAATATTAAAAATGTATTATATTAATATTATAAATGGAATGTAAAAGCAGAAAAAATCCCAAATAATTCACTAGAAATAATTTTTAGAAATCAAAATATACAACATACAATATAAAACTGTTTAATTTTTTGTAAAACATTTTTACAATTAACATTTAAATTTATTTATTCAAGAATGTCACTTAAAATTAGTGAACAAATTAAATAAATAAATAAAAATAATATATATATATTAATGGCGAACCAAATTAAATAACAAAGTATGGGTTGAATTAATGATTTTTAATGTAAATTTCATGAATTGCTTAATATAATACTTTTTTTTTTTTTTTTTTTTTTTAACTTGGTAGCAAAGCATAATATCAAAAAGATAAAAAACAGTAACTATCTATCACTGAAACTTATGTTTTAAATTTTAAAGACTTTTACTCAAAATTGAGAATTCACCTCCTATTAATCAGAAAATTTGTGCCAGTTTGGTAATTATAAACATAGTACAGGTATAACACACTTTACAAATAAATTTATATATATTTATAATTTATATTACAATAAAAATTTACAAATTTCACGCTTACAGCTTAGCTGTCATAATTTCTCAGATATGTGCTTTTAAGTAAAATTTGAATTCCTTTTATTCATATATATAGGACGAATACATATTTTTGCCACATTGTCTGATCATATACTTTTTAATCTAGAAAAAAAAAAAAAAATCAATAAATAATAATAATAATAACAATGATAAATCCCTCTTAAAGTCTTATTGGAAATATCATTTAATAATTTCCTCTCAAAGGGAGAAAAAAAACACTTTTGGTTGTCAAAAACAAATAATCAATAAATAATACTATAATAAATATAAAAATTATAAAAAAATGGAATTCCAAAATGAAAAGATTGCACTTATTACTATAATTCAAAAAGCACCTTTTTATAACATTCATACCTCTGACACACTTTAATGTATTGCAAAATAATAATAATATAATAAAAGCACCAAATCCTAAATAATAATGCATGTTATATGTTATAATTCCTATTTGTATGGAAATTCATATTATACATAAATAATGTGTATTTACATAGATATACATGAAAATGTTAAGAACTTAAATGAGTTTAATAAATTAAATATCAGTCTTGTTCAGAAAAATTGTCAATGAACTCATTAAAAAGAGAGAGATTATTTGAAGACTTTGCAAAGATAATACTGGGATTTCAGGATATTGCACACATTTATAAAGTGACATAGCTCAAAAAAGAAAAGATTAAACAGTCTTTAAGTAAAAATTTGATATATTAATTTAAGGGGATACTTTACCTAAAGTAGATGGCAGCTTTGCCCCATGTTATTCTATGGAGAAATATGTTTTCAAAATTACTCATCACATTTTTTTTTTTTTTTTTAATTCCATTTTCACATTTAGAAAATTCACAATCATTAAATTCATTCCCGTTTTCCAAAAATTAATTTTTCTTTTTAAACCTCTAAAGTGTGAAAAATTGATTAAATGTATTTTTTACTTTATAGCCTCAAAATGAAATATTAAAAAAAAAAAATATTGTTTGAAAAACAGGAATCAATCTAATAGTTGTGAACTTTCTAAATGTGAAAATGGAATTATTAAAAATATATTAGATAATGAGTAATTTTTAAAATAAATTTCTCTACAGAATAACATGGGATACGGCTATCGTCAATGTTAGGTGAAGTGTTCACTTAATGCTCCAGAATCAAAAATAATTTATTTCTATATAAAGTACATTAAAGTCTGTTATTACCATGTTTTTATTAACTTCTATTCTTGTTTGTTTGTCCGGTACAAATCTTGCAATCTATTTTTAATTAACTTCCCTACTAGCTAGACATTTGAAACTTTCAGAGTAGCTCAGAACCCGGTGACAACAGAATACTTCGAAGTCAGATTTTCGAATAGTTTTGTTTTAATTCATTAAAATATGAAAATAATAAGCTCCTAATAGCAATAAAAACAGCCAATAAAATATCAGCTATAATTTAATTGTTGCCAAAAAATTACGAGTTCATTTTCTTTTAACATAAAAATAAATACATTTAATTAAACGTGAACGTTAAAAAATTATTTTAAAAAATTCGACGTCATAATATCACTTTAAAAATTTTATACACATTGATAAGTGCTAATGTATGATGCTAATATACGTTGTTCTAAAAGGAGTAATATTTATTTTTAAAACCAACTTTTTTTTTTTTTCACTATTATTATTAGTTTACTGAACTGAGTCTGTGTGCTTAAATATTGCTCATATATTATTTTTTATCCTCGCGTATTTTATTAATGATTCATCAGAAAATTTAAAAACATAGTATATAAAAAGGTTTTTTTTTTTTATCTTATAATTATTAATAAATTGAAAAAGGATTAGAAGAGTTGTAATAGCAGATACGGAAAATAACATTTCTTGTAATTTAAATGTTCTAAAACATAATTTGTTTTTAAAAGGTTGTAAAAAATTACTTTTACAACTATTTGTCCCTTAAAATCTCACAGTTAAACTATTGTCAATTTACAAATAAGTATTCAATATAATGAAGAAAAATGTGAGTAGACATCTGTCTTTTAAAACTCTAAAAATAGGGAACACTTTGTAAAACAAGTTACTGGCACAAACAATTATCTATTAAATTATGGTGATCATCTGTTTGGTAGTTTAAACAAAGTCCTAATTTAAAAACTTTTCAAACATAACATTTCAAATGAACTATATATAATTTTTTAAATATTTCTACAAGTATTTGAGGAGAAATAGAGGAAGTGCAAATAAGTTTATAAAGAATTTTTGAATAAATTGATTAACTTTTTATAATATATTCTATATTCTTTTACACATAAGATTTTCGATAAGCAAGCATTATTCTATATATATGAACAAAATATCACACATCCTAAATTTTAGATGCATAATTTGTTTTAATGGAACTCATATACATTTAATCACCAGTTTGAAGAAGGAATCAAATCCAAAATCAAGATTTTCAGAAGAACAATTTAATTTCTAGTGTTCATATTTGTAAAACACAAAATTTGTACAGAAAAAGTACTGTTTTTATGTTAAACAAGTGATTTCTGTTTCCTTTTTTTTTTTTTTTTTTGACTGGCATGTGTGTCAACACAAAGCAAATTAATAATAATTAGGGATACACCGAATAGCAGTTTTGGCCGAATGCCGAATACTAACTATTTGGCCGAATACCGAATATCCTTCAAACCGAATAGTAACTATTCGGTCGAATACCGAATATTCGGCTGACTGATTTACTCTTATATTCAGGTGTCAATCAGCTAATTTTTGGAGAATTTTTTCAGTAATACCATTTACATTTAGTAATACATTGTTTTTTAATTATGAAAAAAATATATATATAAAAAATTACTATTCAGAAACAATGGTTTACATAAATGTAGGAAAATATTAAGAAATATTATTAAACATAAGTAGTGGTGTAATGCTGAATTCACAATCAAAGAAAATTATTAACTGTTAGGCTTCTTAATAAACACATAAAATGTATTAAATAACAATATCTTGTTGCGCCTACTCAAGAAGGGAAAAAAAAAAAAAAAAAAAACAGAAATGCAGCATTTGAGAAAAATGAATTTAAAAGTAACAACGTACTGGATAACCTATATTAAAACTGACGTAAATGCCTCTCACTCTCATGTGAATAAACTGTGATATAGAGATGTGATGCTTTTCGTGCATGTTGGGGCACTTCATAGGCATTTTTCAATGACAAGTTCAAAACTGCTAATTTATGACTTGTGTCATTTTTCTTGCCAGATTTGGATTTGATCTTTGTTTGATTTCTTGAAGTTTCCTAGATGGTAACATTAACATCATGTGAATTATGTACGTTCTTTCATAACTCAATTTTAGAAACATATCATTTTACAGTTATTGATACAGACAACTTTTGTTAGATATTATTAATTGTTATGATTAATGTAACCAATAATTTTCGTTAAAATTACTTGAAGCTAGATGAAACAATTGTTTTCATTGATATATAATCTGTTTCTTAAGTATTCTGAAAAATCTTAATTTAATGATAGTTAAAAATGGCAGAATTTTTTCAAATGATTAAAAAATTCTAAAAAAATTGAATTTTTCTATGTTCCAACTAGCCGAATAATTTTATATTCGGCCAAACCGAATATTTGGTAACATGGCCGAATACCGAATATTCAGTGCATCCCTAATAATAATAAGGAAAAGCTCAATTTTCGATTTTTGGTACTTGTCTCTTTTTTCAAACTGGTGATTCACATTATAAAAAAGGAATGAAATGTTTCTTTTATCTCTCTCTCCTTTTTTTTTTCTTCTTACTAAAAGTTAGAATTGATACTAAATTAGTATTATAGAATATACTGCTGCAACATTTTGACCAGAATTCAAGATTGGTATTTTATTTTATTATTATTATATTATTATTTACACTGGCAGTAAAAGGTACTAACATTATATTGATGACTAAAAAAAATACTAAAAGCATAAACAAATCTCTGCATTTAGGAGAAACACATAATAAATTCATAAATTAATCTAATTTTGTTAAACTGACAACAATATGTTCTCCATAACACAGCAATTATTCACATATTCAGAATTTCACATTAAAAATTTTTCTACTTCACTCTTCAGCACATAGTAATTCATCAAAGGTATTTTTTACGATTTAGATAATTTTATTTATTTACTGAGAAAAACTCCATACCTGTACAATACCTTTTATTATAGATTACACATTGTAAAGGAAAAAATATAAACAGCACAATAAATAAGAAAGAATAAATAAATATATAGAATTGTATGTATTTCTAGTAACACAAATCTTTAAACTGATATATATTTTTAAACAAAATGAATGGAGAAATCGACAACAGTTTTAAAATATCAAATGACTAGAATAACAAGCATTTTCAACAAAGAAAAACAGTTAAAAAAAAAAAAAAAAAAAAGATAATTTAAATAAAAATCATTATTCTGTAAATGGAATTCTATTCACAGCTAATACGCAATTATAAATAACATCACCAAAATAATATCAAAAACACCAATACAAAGTAGATCAAACAATTATTTACATTTTCTTTTATCACTACATAAACATTTCTATAATCCTTTAAATAACTGAAACAATTAGTCTAATCAGTTTTTTAAATAAACTCTACTCTTCATTTTTAAACATGTATTATTAACATTCTTAAAAATTTAATAAATATTATTAAGCTTTCATTTTTACACTATTATCATTTAATTATATATTTAGCAAAATATTTCATAATAATGTTGATACTTGACAATATTAATGAAACTGCTTAAATGTAGAACATTCACATTTATGTATACAGAGTGGTGGAAAGTAATTTCTTATTTTTAAGATTTTAAATCTCCCGTCTGAAATATTGTAGGTATAAACTCAAATTTTTTTTTTCCATAAGTAGTTTATTATATACAGACATGAAAGTGCAAATGAGCCAAAAAAGCCGAACTTGAGTGCAATATAAAATTATAGCAATATAGCTAGTGTATGTGATATATATAAGTTGAAGTTACATATGACATCTACCAGGTTGTTCAATAAGTTTTATCGTTCAATAAGAAGTGGTTCTAGTAAATTCGTTGTTTTAATTTTCTAAAAGTGGTATTACTTTTTTTATGAACACATGTGAAGTTTCATGTAGATCTGTCAACCCATTCTTATATTTGCAGCTGTTCAAAGTTGATGTGTCACAGTATTTTTGTACAATGGAAAATCATGAACAATGAATCGTGAGTAACGTAAATTGTACAATGAATATCGTGCAGTAATAAAATTCTTATTTTTGGAAGGCGTAGTGCCAAAACAAATTTATGAACGATTGTTAAAAGTGTATAAGGACTCTTCATCTTCAATTTGAACAGTAAAAAGATGGGTTGCTGCATTTGAAAGTGGTCATACAAGTTTTGAAGACGATCCATGTGAAGGACGTCCAAAAGGTTCATCAACACTAGAAAAAAAAGCAAAAATACAAGATATGATTATGAAAGATTGTCAATTAACCAAGAGAGATTTAGTAGAAGCCCTAGGTATCTATCTCATTAAGTAGTGTGAGCAATATTTTGGCTGAAGTTTTGGGTTACAGAAAGATGTGTGCAAAATGGGTGCCGCATTCGCTAACAATGGGACAAAAACACACTCGTATGCGACTTTCTCAACAACATTTGGAGTGTTTTAGAAGATAAAAAGAATTTTATGCAGCATTTTATTACTGTAGATTAGACTTGGGTCTACCACCATAATCCTGAATCAAAACAAGAGGCTAAAGAGTAGTGTAAACCTGATACTTCGGCTCCAAAGTGAGTTAGGGTACAGAAATCGGCCAAGAAGTTGTTAGCATCAGTTTTTTGGCATGCTAAAAAAATTTTGTTTGTGGATTACCTTCAAACTGATAAAACAATAAACACAGATTATTACTGTAACATTTTGGAACACCTGGATGTAAAAATTCTTGAGAAAAGACCTGGTTTACAAAAGAAAAAAAAAAAATCATCAAGATAATCCACCTTCTCACACAGCTCAAAAAATAATTGCAAAAAATCAGTGAATTAAAGTACGAACTGTTGAAGCATCCATCCTATTCACCAGACTTGGCTCCCTCTAACATCTGGCTGTTCTCACATCTTAAAAACTTAATGCGTGGAAAATGATTTCCATATAACGAAGAGGTAATATCAGCCGTTGAAGTGTATTTCAACAGTCTTCTGGATTCTCATTTCAGGGATGGAATCCATAAATTAAAAGATATTGGAACAAGTGTATTGGCGTTCAGGGAGATTATATTAAATAATAAAATATATTTCAAACCATAAAATCGTGTTTTTCTTATCGAATGACAAAACTTATTGAACAATCTGGTGCAACACATTTATTTAAAAAAAAAAAAAAACTGAATGCATATGAAACTAATATGAAATTTAAATAAAAACAATCATACCCATCTAGCTGAAATTTCGTTAATTTTTTGCAAAAAATAATTACATTTCTCAATAATAAACTTTGAAGAAAAAAAAAAACTTTTATTGTGAATTAACACTAAGTAATCATGCATTTCTAAATTAACCAGCAAAAATACCTCTGATCTCAGCAATTAGCTGTAAATAAATGTAATTTTTTTAATAAGGGCAGTGAAATTATCTAGTATTTCAAAAAGTAAGGCACCAAAAATTAAGAAATTTTGTTGATTTATAGCAAAATAAGAATGTATTTCAGAAGTCAGCTTTAAAAACAGTGTAAATATTAATAACATTTTTCTGGAATTGCCTGCGAAAAAAGCTAATTAATTCACCAAATATTGTATATTTTATTTTGCCAATCAGACATAAAAGACAAAACTTTTGCTGGTTAAGGTACGAACAATTACGTAAAAAAAAAATTATTGTAAAAAAAAAAAAAAAAATAGTATAATTTTTGCCAATCAGCGGCAAAATAATCATATTTTTCAGAAAATGTCAGCAATAAAATCACCTCATTTCAACAATCAGGCATAAGGAAAATGCAAGATTTTTGTAAATAAACACAAAACTCAAAAATAAGATTTTTAAAAAGTGCTGAACTTTGGAAATTACCCAAAATATTCATGTACTTTACAAATCTGCTGCAAAAATCTTCATTAATTTTAGTGTTCAGCTAAAACAAAGTATATATTTTTCCTTTTCTAAACACCAAAAGATTCCATATTACAGCAATAGATTGTGAAAAGAAAATCCTACATTTTGTTAATCAGCTTTAATAAAAATTTTGTCAGTAATATATTAAAGAAACATGTATTTTTAATTTAAGTGGCCAGAAAAAAAAAAAAAAAAACTTATTCAACATTTTTTTTTTTTTAGAAACATCAGTGAAATGTTCTAGTAAATACTTGTGAAATAATAACAAATTTTAGGAATTGATAGCAAAAAATCTACCTAATTCAGAATTAGTCATCATAAAATGCAGCCATTATTTTTAAATAGGAAATTGTATAGTAATAATTCTTCAATTTCCGTAAAAATATCGCATTACTTTTCCAATCAGACTCACAAGGGAAGTATGAATCAGTAAAATTGCTATTGAAGCCAAACCATGCTTAAATTAAAAAGCATGGTTGAAAACATTGGGTACCGTACAAATTTGCTGCAACAACTCCCATGGGGGTGAGATATGCCCTCTATCGGTTTTAGTTATTTCTATAAAAGCCAACAAAACACGCAGTGTAGTTTGAACGGATGGTGCAGTTCTAGCGTGCTTGACTTCGGATACGTAGGTCTTGGGATCGAGTCCCCGATAGGACGGTTTGTATTTTATTTTTTTATTTCAACTGGAATACGTATTTTTGACATTTTTAATTCAATTAAATCATTATTGTAAGAGAAAATATTAATTATATTAAAACAAGTTTTTTTTTTTTTTTTTTTTTTTTTTCAGCGTGGACAGTTTAATATATTTTTATTTTTAACCAATTTATTTATTTATTTATTAAATTTAAAGAAATTAACGGGAAATACTTTTATATTATATTTAGGTAAGATTTTGTTAATGATTACATTCAGATAAAATTTTGTTAATGATTGTTTTATATAAATTATTAATTACTATTTTTTAACGACGACATTAATAGCAAGAGTTAATCGTCTGCTCTCAATTGTATTATTTATTCAGGGAATTTTTTGCATGAAAAATTCTTAATGATGACCAGCTGTTGCTTAACTATTCGACGTCACATTTAACTTTTATTTCAAATATTTCATTAAACTGTCAAATTTCGTGGTGTCGGAAGAACTGATAATAATATTGAAGACAATGACAAATTTTCTCAAAATGATTTTACTAATTTATAATTAATTTACATCTAAAAAAATTCAAAATCTGGGTAAATATGAATTTTACAAATCAAGTAATCTCGACGAAAGGCGAAATATTTGACAAAATGTTCGTGATGAACAATAATTGACGGTGAACAAAATTGAAATTAAATAATTGTGGTCAATCTTTTTATATTTCTTGTTCTAATTGTGAAAAATACTTATGGTTTCATGATTTTTCTACTTTTAGTCATAATTGTTATAAATTAGAAACTATATTCGTCGCTTTAAACACAGTTTTATTTTTTATAAATAAAAAAATGCATTTATTAAATTCATTCTCAATACTTTATTAATTGGAATACTCAAAAAAAAAAAAAAAAAAAATCTTGATGTAATAAATATTTTTTCTTAAATTAATAATTTAATTTAATTAAAAACGTACAGAAAAAAAATTGAAAAAATTACAAAACGCCCTTGCGGGACTCGATCCCAGGACCTCCGTATCCGAAGTCAAGCACGCTAGCACTGCACCATCCGTTCACACTACGCTGCGTGTTTTGTTGGATTTTATAGAAATAACTAAAACCATTAGAGGGCATATCTCACCCCCATGGGAGTTGTTGCAGCAAATTTGTACGGTACCCAATGTTTTCGACCCTGCTCTTTAATTTAAGCTTGGTTTGGTTTTAATAGCAATTTTACTGGTTCATACTTCCCTTGGCAGCAGGGAAAAAAGTTACATAATTCAGCAATTAGTTACTTTAATCTTTCTTTAAAAAAAAAAGTAGTAAAATACAGTTATTCAGCATACTGTTTTAAAAATATTGCATAATTTTGACAATCAGCTTCCAAAAAAGCAAGAATTATGTTGATTTTTGATAAAATAATTTATTGTTGTATATCATCACATCACTGCTAGTAAAAAAAAAAAAAAAAAAAAAAAAAACAAGAACAGTTTAGTATCATTCTTAATCCCCACCCAATAATTTTTAGGTCACAATAGTTATATTGGATTTGCACTGACCTCGGAAACAGTGAAAACAGCTTTAACAAAAGAGAATTTCCACAAGAATGTGAAAATTTTTCACACCTGTGTACTATTATCTTTACAAAAGTTATAACTCAATGTATGCTCTAGCATTTTCAAGACAGTCTTAAACGAACAGGTATGTTTGCTACGACATTCCTTAAGAACTCAATAGGAACACAACTTATGACCACAGCAATCTTATTCTCAAGTTTGTCAATGAATAATTTGTGATTTGCTGTTTTACACAAGGTCTAGAAAATACTGAATCCCGCAATGAGTTATCATCAGAGATATTGCTAGGATTTTTTCCTAGGAGTGAAAATACTTCTTGATCTTTTTTGAAGTGAATTTGGCATTATGAGTAAAAAAAAAAGTGGAAAAGAAAAAAGTTGATCGTTTGTGAATTCATGCTAAATTTTACTTCTTTCTTAATAAGTTCAAAAATAAAATATGCGTTATGAGTTCAAGTTATATTATATGGACTGGCCAACTGTAATAATATTCTTTTCAGCATAATTTGTGCAATATAATATCAGAACTCAGAATATGAACATAATGTGACTCAGTTTATAAATTACAATGAACATTGAAAGATAAAGCCATACGTGAATCTGAGTAATTCTATTATTGATGCAAATGTTTAGTTTTACTTAAAATAATTTTAATTATAAAAACTTTTATCCATTGTAAGAGAAGATATTAATTGATAAAAAAAAAAGGGGGTATGCAGAGCATTGAATTGTAGAAAGAATATTAACTTTTTCAGACACATTTAACAAAATACACTAAATTTAACCTAAAAATTCAAAGCGAAATACTCATGGTTAAAATTTTAAGGTGTATTTTTAGATTTTAATGCATAAAATATGCTTGTAGAGTAGTTAAAAATATCTCTGGTTATCATTTTGGAAAGATAATGGTATATAATACACCACATATGTGCAAAAAATTGAGTTTATATCTACAATATTTTAAAGGGTAAAAAATATTTTTTAAAAGGAAGTTACTTTCTGCCCCTGATGTATTTGGTGAACTCAGTTAAATGTTTTGTTCAATTTATATCTCTAGAGTTTACCAAGGTGGAGGAGCTATTCCTTCCATGGAGGATCAAAATTGTGATGTCATGTCTCCAGACCACCCCTAGGTTTGAGCCCCTAACTATAACATAACTATAAAACCCTATAGTTCATTGATTAAATTTAGTAATATAAACACTTCTGCCTCTCACCTATAATAATGAAGTTAATTTATTATGGATGGAATATGCATAATGCAATAACTGGGGTTTATATGCGAGTAAGTTGCTTACTTAAAATAAAAATACTTCCTTGTTCTTATGACTCCTGCAATAAATTGCCAAATTCATATTTAAAATGATAACTGAACAAAGGGAAATCCTTTAAATAATAATGATGATGATAATAAATTAATATATAAGTTAAACAATAAATAATATTATAAGGAAATTTAACAAATAAATAAGTAAAATAATTAATAATAAATTATTAAAATAATTAAATTTCCTTAAAAATAATTATGAAAATATGGCAATGATAAACTGTATGCAAATAAATAGTTTAACCCATTTGCATCATAAAGAAATATGAAAAGAAGCAACACCTTCTATTTTTATTTGTTAGCTAATAAATAATGATAGTGATCAACAAAGTTGAGTGCATGTATATGGTTCCAGTGATAAAGACCAGGAAAACTGAGCTTACATATAGTGTATACATATATACAATTAAACATATAACATACGCTTCAGTGTGAATGACCAGGAAAACTGAACAGATATATATGCACTAATGATGCAAATGTGTTAAACTTGGTGATAATATCGGAGCCATTTGATAACAAAAGCTGTAAAATGAAGAAGGTGCTAAAATATTTATGTAATATTAATTTTATAGCTATTCAAGTTAGAAATTTCAGTGTTAGCTGCAAGCTCTGTTTAATTTTTCTCATTTATTTAAGAATTCATACTGCATTATTTTTAATTTAAACTTTTCTTATTAAATTATCTAATCTTCTACATGTCATGCTTTTAAACAGACTAAAAACAATACAGACAAACCTCGTTAACGTGAACTACTTTTAACATGAATTGTTTCTACAATCCCATCAAAATAAAGATTTGTCAAGTTATATGAAGATTAGTCACTGATAGCATGAACTACTGATAACATGAACAACTTTTTTTCCTCTTTGAGATAAACGTTAACGAGGTTCGACTGTATTAAAAATTGTATTTTACAGCTGGCAGAACCTTCTTATGCTTGTTTTAACACTTTATTTACCACGTTATGAAACAGGCAAAAAATGTAATTGAAATATATTTTTTAATTTGTTTAAAAATATTTTTTAAAGATATCTGCAATAAAAATTATGCATACCACCTCATCATAGTAATTAATGAGGATCTTGTGAGGTGGTTCTTTAATGCATCACTGGTATATAGTGGTCGAAAAAGACAGTTGGACATTAAAAAAGTTCAAAATCATATTTACTTTTTAAGTTTCTTATATTTTTTCTGAGAATGATCAGAGATTCTTGAGGTAATATAGGAATTAATTATAACGAGTGTGAAGATTGTGAAAAATGCCAAGAATAAAGAGCAACAGCACACTATAAAATCCTTTCTAGAACAAAAACAGCTACATGTAGTATTTAGTGCCTTGCAGTAAAGATTAAAGTGAGGTATATTGGTATATATGTAATATTCTTAATAAATACTTTTGATATTTCTTTCTTAAATTCAATTTTATATCTTTTTTAAACAATGTACATAAATGTACCGCCGGTAGATAAAGTGTTAAAATTAGATCATACTGAATGATCTAGGGTTACATACAAACGGAATGCTTGCAACTTCGATGACGTAAATTCTGCAAGTTTTTTGCAAATACAGTCGGCAGCAAAAGTACCGAGCACTAGCAAAAATTCCTATATAGAAAAAGTACACTGAATGCAGTTTTGTTAAATAAATCCTTGTCGAATCCTGTTCTTAATCAGTCTAAGAACACGATTCGACAAGGATTTATTTCACAAAACAGTGTTTAGTGTGCTTTTTTTACATAGGAATTTTTGCTAGTGCTCGGATACTTTTGCTGCCGACTGTAGGATTTGACCGACAATTTGACAAACAAATGTCATGAAATGTTTGTCAAAACGGATGTGACAAACAAATGTAGGCCGACATTTGGAACGCTTGCAAACAGAAGTGTTTCATTTGTATATACCCTATAATCAGTATACATGTTATATATATTGTAAAATATAGGTGTTGAAATAATATTTTAATTTTCTTTGAAATGAAATAAAACAATATAAATATTTCTCTACTGGAAGGACAGGAGAAGAATTACTTTCCACTTTTGCTTAATGTAATTAATATTAATACACATTTTAAATATCAAAGTGAAGCGATTTATCTTAAAGAAAATATATTACTTGAGTTAAAAAAAATTCACTTGAGTTTTTTGAGAAATGAAATTTTAAAAGGGGACATTTAAAAAGGTTAAATTTGAATTGCTGATTAATCGATAATTTTTATAAAACAAAAAGTATAGAAATAGTATTTGACTATTACAATTATTTTATTTTATATCTTTTAAGTAATTTATTTACTACTTAAATTTTTATGCACTCTGAAAATGCATGTCTTTTCTGAAATAAATTATTATTTAAACAAAAAATTTCAGCAATTTAACCAGTAAGTTGCCAATATTTTATAGGCAGCTATTGTTAAATGTCGTAACATGATAAAAAGTCACATTGCAACATTTGCTTGGGAATGCATCAAAAGTCCTTTTAAAAATAAAAAACATATTCAATATTTATTCTTATATGAAGAAGTCCATTGAGCAATGTCACAACTGACCATTAATTAAATCTTCACATATAACCAAAAAAAAAAAAAAAAAGTAACTTCCTATACTTTCATAGAAAAATACACAATACTCGAATTTGCATTATCAGTACAAGATTCTGTACTTTCTTCAGAAAGAGACTGGGGTGGACTAGCTCCTTCTGGAACACCTCTCTCATGAAAAAATATGGACGGACAAGAAGAGACAGAATTATGATCACAGTTAGAATCATCAAAAACACAAGGAGATGAAGATTGTGAAGAACATTCACTAGGTAAGCTCTGAGAAGGGAATACTTCATTCAAATGTCTTTGTCTCTGACTATGAGAGTTTGATATTGCATTATTGCAAGGCCATGATACATGACTCCTATTACTATACGTAGCTAAAGAATGCTGGCTTTGCCTTTGTACAATTTGCATAATTTCAGCAGTTGAACCGAATCGTGGTCTAATACCTCGTACAGGAGAACCTCCAAGTCTTTTTTGTGCTTTTTCAAAGTATCGCTTTCGAATTCTTTGGACTCTTTCTTTACTAGCAAGAGCAAAATTTTCTAACTCATCAGACTTAAGAGGAGTTTCCTGCTTTTCATGTAAGTCTGTCACAGTCCCTTCTGATGAAAGAAATTCCCTTTCTTTCAAAGAACTTGAACCTGATCTGACCTTCTTTTCAGGAGAGCTAGTTATTTTCCACTCTCGAACATCTTTAGGTATTTCGACAGATTTCAGAGAAGTATCCCAATAACAAGAATTCTTCATGAGAGTAATAGAAGCTTCAGCACTTTTGGCGTCCTTAAGATCTTTGTTAGAAGGAAGCATATAAGAACCATATATCTTTAAAGAATTTATTCGTTCAATAGGTTTAGAACTATTTTCAGATTCAACATTTATACTTTTTATTTCATTAACAGATGATAATTCTTTTAATCTATCACTAGACATATGATGTGCCTCGTGAGTACCAACAACATCTTTATTAGCATTGTTGTTAGGTGCATCAGAACAATTGTCATTTCTTAGAATTTCAGATGTATTTTCATCAGATTCTGATAGGAAATGTTTCACTTTTTCCTTTTTCAAAGATTCGTACTTTTGCAAACTTTGTTTTATATGTTGTTCATTTTTTTCAGATTCTTCAGAAGTCATCATTATCATGGTTCCTTCTGATGAAAGATCAGAATCACTGTCTGTTTCTAAAATTGAATTTAAAGGACTTATGTCAAATTCACACAGAACGTTATCTGACTGAGCTTTTACTATTTTATCAAGACCAAGTTCCTGTAAAGGTGGTGATAAAACTAATTCTGAACCTTTTAAGCATGGAGAAATGGTTGATTCATTTTCAAAATCTTTGGCTGAACTTTCTGTATAAGGTGGAATGCATTCTGTGGCATTTATATGGCTTTTCAAAAGTGATGACAGTCCTAAAGTATTCTGATCTATAAAAGCAATTATTTTATCATGCGCTAAAATATTTTCTAAGCTCAGCTTTGAAAGCCTACCAATTATATCACCATCACATTCAATTTCTTCACAGAAATTAGAATCCATGTTCTCTTCTAGGTCTAATTCTTGTTGAATTAAATCATCTTCATGCTCAGTAACTTTATGAACAACAAAATGCAAGCCTTCATCTTCAGCATTTGTTTCATACAAAATTGAACTTTCATCAGCTTCTTCACTTAATGCTTCTGCATCTATATCATCCTCCTGCTCAATACTGTTTTCATACACAACTTTATGAACTAAGAAATCAGTGGCATTACAATCATCATTTTTCGAATTATCGATAAAATCTTCACTGGATTTATCAATAATATTTACCTCAATGCAATTTACAGAAAGATCCACAATATCTTCATTTTGGCAGGAATCAATAAACACTTTAACAGTACTGCAAAATGTGACTTTTTTCCCTTTTTTTAAATCAGACTTTTTTAGAACAGATTTCTTCAAAATTTCACAATTTTCCATCACAGCATATTATAATGATTATTGAAAGTTACACGAGAAAAAGTATATTTACTCATTACTCATATATTGTTTAAATTTTAAAAGGGTATTCAATTAACAAGGAAAAACAAGGATACAACATAAAGACATTCTTGTCATGATTGAAGGCCTTGAAAAGTAGCTGAATCATCATCATCATGTACAGGTCATAGGAACAGAACATACACGCATCATGAAAGTTGCTGATCAGCAATCTGTAATAGAAATGTTTAGTTTTAATAAGGGGGACAAAAGACAAAATGAAAGTAAACAATATCTGTCACATAAAATAATTAACAATATCAATAATAAATATCTATAAAAATATTTAATTTATACAAATTAATAAAAACATAAAAAAAAAAAAATCAATAAAAATTTCATGAAATTTCTCATTAAGCAAATTGTTTACGGTAGGACGAAGAAAAGCTTGGGAGCTTGTCACTAAAAGGACACTAGATTTAGTAAAAAAAACAGACATGTACATATTCAGAACTAACACAGTAGACAATACACATTTTACAAGCGATTCTATGACTAACTAAAATTCTTTTAATTATTTTTAGTGTAATTCACATTTGTGCACTAACCATTCAATAAAATTCTGATTTGCCCAATACACCTTCAAAGAAATTCATATTTTTTAAGCTGTTTTTCAGTGAATTCACATTTGCGCAATGACACTTAAAAATTCGCATTTTTTCAAGGAAACTTGTATTTTTCACCATAAAATTTTGAAAAAATTTACTTTTGCAATAAAGTATTTTAACAAACTCATAATTTTTGTAAGACTTTTCAATATATATATATTTTAAATTCTTCGAACAGTTCCTCAATAAAATTCACATTATAACACTAAACTTGTGCTTTTCTTATAATCCTTTGATGAAATTCAAATTGTTTTTCATTACATGATCATTCAAAAAAGAAAAAAAAGTGCATTTTCCAGGTAATTTTCTGAAGAAATTTGCATTTTTACAATGCAGTCTTATTTTATACAGCAACCTTTAAGATTAAATTTGTGTCTTCTGGCAGTTTTTCAATAAAATGCATATATTTTGAATGGTCATATTCATAAAACTAAATCAGTGCTTTCTGCATGAACCTACACCTAAAAGTAAATTTTTACTTTCCAAGACAGTGGCTGTTGACATCAACAATCGCTTTCACGTACAAATTAGAGTCCCTATAAATAGGTTCCTTTGTCAAAATTAAATTGAAAAATTTTATTGTTAGTGAAATTTTAAATACAAAAAACATTGATAAACACCATTTTTAAATGTAAATCATACTAACGAGCTAACATGGATCACACCAACAAAAGTCATACTAAATATTAAATGTAATAAAAGTAGTACTAAAATATATTTTTTTAAAAAGAAATTAAATTAACACTTTTTTTTTCTTTTAGCGTGAAAATCTGTAGACTGCAGAGGTCAGTATTTCGATGTAAAAAGAAGATCACTGGATAACCCTAATTTGTGGTGCATGAATCAGTAAATGCATAAAAATTTTTACTGTAATGGACAGTATCCTGAACTGAAGTATACTCGCTTTGCGAGCATTAAACCAAGTAGAACATTACTTGATGCTTGTAATTAGAGGTGCATGATTCAGTAAATGCATGAAAATTTATACTGCCGCGGTCAGTATCTTGATGCATGATTGCTTTGCAAGCACTGAAAAAAAAAAAAAAAAAACATAAATCACTGAATACACCTAAATCGCAGTGCATAAATCAGAAAATCCTAGATATAATGATAATGTGCGGAAAATGCATGAAAAATCTATACTGCTGCAATAACTATCATGCACTTTTTTTCTAAAGAAATTAAAAAATATATAAAATACACTGAAAAAATAAGTTTTAAACCTGAAGGGTGGAATGTGCTTTACCCCACTGCTTGATGTCTTGTTTCTGATTGACGATAAAGATGCCAACCTTGGCAACCTCAATGTTTTCCTGTCATTGAACAATCCATCGATGTACGAAATGTGGTAACCTCACCTTGATATTTTGAGGCTGTGTGATTTTCACTTACCTGATTGATGTCAAACGAAATTTCGTGCATTTTAAAGATTAATGGAGATTTCTGGAGAGGTATTTAGTGATTTTTGTTGTTGATGTTGTTTGTTTTCATGTAGGCGAAAGGCAAAGCATATAGATATACATATTACTGATAGCTGCAATACAATTTCATGTGTTTTAAAGATACATGAAGATTAAGCAAGAGGCATTTTGTGATGTTTCTTTTTTGTTTTCATGTACGCAAAGTGTATAAATATACATATAGCTGCAACATACATTGCTTAGGTGTATTCAGTGATTTATGTTTTTTTTTTGTTTGTTTTCATGTAGGCGAAGCATACAGATGTACATATTACTGATAGCTGCAATACAATTTCATGTGTTTTAAAGATACATGAAGATTGCGAAAGAGGTATTTTGTGATGTTTATTTTTTGTTTTCATGTATGCAGAAAGCATATAGATGTACATATTACTGACAGCTGCAAAACGAAATATCATGCGTTTTAAAGATTCATGAAGAATGTGGGAGAGGTATTTTGTGATTTTTTTTGTTTTAATGTACACAAAGCGTGCAGACGTACATACGTATTATTGATTGCTGCAAAACAAAATTTCATGTGTTTTAAAAATTCATAGAGATTGTGTGAAAGGTAAACTTCTTGGTTTTTTTCTTTTTTAATGAACGCATTACTGATTCTTGCATTTTACGTTTGCAACATTTTATTTTCTGTCTTCAAGACTTGTTTTTCAGTTTTTTAAAATGGCAACAGTAGGTCATTTTTAAACTCTAATTTGCTGGTAGCTATGTTTTATGTAAAAAGTTTGTTAATCGTTTTTCAGGAGGCAATTTTTATACAGGTAAAAGATATTTATAAATACCTTTAAACAGGGTTGGTTTTTTGACGTCAAAAACTGGTTTTTGACATGACATGTGTCAAAAATTGGTTTAAACTGTCAAAAACTGGTTTAAACCGTCAAAAACTCTCGAAAACCATGGGTGAAAAATCTAAAGTATAATGTTAAATGATTTTATGCACATTTTTAAGTTGCAATGTACTAAGTACATAAATTAACATTCATTATTTGTATATATATATATATATAATATTTTTCTAGAAAAAAAAAGGAAATGTTAGGAAACATATCAAGGCATCATCTTAAGGAAAGAGTGAACGTTATAAATTTTTCCTAAATTGTCTAAAAGCTATACAAATTTGCATATATAAGTGGTAAATTATAATAATACAATTAAGTATATAAATTCTTTAAAACTAATAGAATTAAAAAAAAAAAATAAAAAAATAAAAATTGTTTAAAATTTTAAAATTTTTCCTGCTAATTATTATTATTAATTTTTTCTCTTCGTTTTAGCATTATTATGGTTTAAAAAATATTAATTGTTTTATTAGGTTATTACATTGTGAATTCAATGGTAGATTAATTTTTAAAATTATGTTAAGTGCGGAAATTTCAATGAAAATTTTTAGCATTCAAACATAACATATAAAAAACAAAAAATATGCTGACAGAGTAAAACAGCCTCCAGGGGGAATTCAATAAAAAGAGCAAACTATTTTCAAATAGGGTATTTTATTTGCATAATTTGCAGTCTTCTATGTTGTGATCTTTGCATGTGACAAAAGTAAATTATTAATTTTACATGCATATATGTAAGCTATATGCATTTGTTCTTTCAGGAATGCTGTAAAACTATTGCTAGAAGGTTACATATCAGGGAGAAAAGCATTTAAAGGCTTCTAACATTTAAAATATTAGAAAAAACACTTGGTACTAATACGTTTTTAAAAGGGCCACTGGGTGCTAAAATGTGTTTGAAAGAGCCGCCAGGTGCAGCATCCAGCCAAATTAGCCCAGAGTTAGCACTAGAAAATTTGGAGTGACTTCGCTCCAAATTTTAATGTATTTAATGTTATATTTCAATGCACATATATAAATACAGATTTTCATACCTTTATGGCAGTAATTTACAAAAGAGATCTGTCCACCATCCCTTTCATTAAAAATAATTAATTTAAAATTGCATTATGTAATTCATATTAAAATTTAGTTCACCTTAGAATATACAAATTTCGATGTTCGAATTTTTGTTTTTGTAAAGATATATAGATTTTTTGTACTTAAATAGAAATCATTAGCATTCATAGGAAACAGATAATGAACTTCTAAGAATTATTTTTAACCATGAGAGACATAAATTAAACACTCTTTTGCAAAATTACAATTTTTTATTTCTCTAAATATGACTACATTGTTAAAATATACCAAGAAGTGTAAAATGTGAGGTTTTTGACAGTTTTCGACATGAGTTTTTGACACAGGGTTTTTGACATGACAGTTTAAACTGTGGTTTAAACCGTCAAAAACTGTCATGTGTCAAAAACCTGCCAACCCTGCCTTTAAACTGTATTTCAAATATTGTTAATTCAGGTAGTGTAGAAAGTGCTAATTTTCGTAGTTTTTTTTTTTTATGAACAAGTAAGCCTTTGTTTTTTCGATAAATCAAGTTGAATGGTAAGTGTTTTCTTAGAGATTTTAAAAGTAAGTCAATAAACATATTTTTTATTAATATATTTTTATGTTTTGCTTAGAAAATTAGATATATATTTTTTTAATATTTCTTTTTTTCTATTGTTAAATACTTTGTTACATTTTCTTGTGAAATTGTGTTAATTTTTAAATAAATATGCAATTTTCTTTGATGGCTTTTATTATTTACATTTTTGTGAGGCCAGTTTGTTAGATTATAATTTTAGAGATTTTAGTTAAAATACGCAAAATTGACAATTTGAGAAAATCGCCAAGTAGCAGTTCAATAACGTGCCAAATTGGCGAGTTCTGGAAGGGTTACCAAGCAGTGGGCTAATGCACATTTTCACCAAAAATAGAAGCTAACTAAATCAATCATCCAGAGGCAAATGGCAGGCTTTCAATTAAAATTAATTTAAAATCGCCTCTCTTATGAAAGCTAAACCAATAAGCTAATCCTAATGCTCCCACTAAATAGCTAAGCGAATGAGACGAAAGAGCTGATAGGGTTACACAAGAAGGAAGGAGAGCAAATTCACACGACTGGCCAATGGATTTGCCAGGTGCAGCGCTCTATCGCCAGCTTGGCGCAGGGGTACCAGATTTTAGGGAATGTCACACATCAAGGATTGCAATAAATAATATAGCATAGACTAGCCAAATATGTTACCACAAAATAAAAAAACTTTTTTATTACTCTTTTTTTTTTTTTTTTTTTTTTTTTCTTCATTAATCACCAATATTTACATATAAATACTGTAAAATCTCGAATATAAGCATTTTCATGCACTCATGCAAATATCTTTTTAAATAGCCACACTGTTTTCACTGATAAAAGTATGTGACCTTATATGTTGAACCATCATTTGACCTAATCAAATACATATTTTCTGTTAAAATGGTATTTTCTATCAGCAAATGAAAAAAAAAAAAAAAATGCAGTTGACTGTCAAATCACGGTACTTAATAAGATTTGATGTACGTGTGGAAGCTACAATTAAAAGCTAAATATAAGACTTTAATATGAGATAAGAAATAAAATACCAAAACAATAACTCACAGGAAAAATATGTACAATCAAATAAATTATTTTCTACGTATTCTGCTCGCAAAGTATATTTTTATAATAATAAATTTTCATTATTATTTAATAAGAAAAATAATTTTACTCTTTAAAATAAAGCATTTTTCTAACATTTAAAACAATAAAATCTGATCACCGACATCTAAAAGGAACCAATCTTCATAGAGTCAAGCAGCATATAATTTATACGGGCAAAATTCTTAGTGAAAGAATTAATAACAACATAGGCACCTTAGGAATGCATCATAAAATCGCAAGAGCATAAATTCCATATAACCTGTTTACCTTTTTTATCAACAAATAAATTATGAATCTGGCTGCGTAGAAAACAGAAATTAGTCACTAAATTGTAAAACTAAATTATCTCCATATAATAATATTGAAAGAAAAATTCAAAAATAAAATAAATCAATCAACTGTAAACACTTCTATCATTTTGAAACTAACATATTTGTTGCCATTTCTCTAAAGTAAAAGTAAAGAATGTGGACGAGCTGCTTTAAGGTGACCAATCGTTCTCGAATTTCGACTTATGCATTTGTTTACTAATGTAACTCTTTCCTAAATACCACAAATGATTAAAACCTTAATTTATTTCAAAATAATGTTACATCAGATTTCGATGTGTTCGTGTTCAGACTTCAGTGCGTTCGTGATAGCACTGTACCAAGCGAAATCTCTTATCGTAATCAACGAGCCATCCAACCAACTTAGTTTGTTGTTTGTTGGAGTTGGTGTTTACTGTGGTCACAGAAAAATATTGTTAATCCGTGTACCGTGTTTGAAATTAAAAGAAGTAGTTTTCTTTATTTGTCAAGTATTTTGTTTGATATTTTTTTCCAGTAACACAAAAGATATTCATTAATGCGGATAATTTTTTAATATACTTGTAGTCTCCATCATTACATTTACAAATGGAGGAAACAACTCTAAATCAACCAACTGTAAATTTAACGCAAACAGAGAATTCACCTTGTGCAATGGACACATCCTCTGAAAGCATCAAAGTTGAAAACCAAGATACTTCGGTTCAACCTGAAGTAAAGACTGAAAACAAGCAAGAAGATGATGAAAAACGTGCAGAACTTAATAAAAGTGCTCTTATTGCTGTTTTGCAATTTTTGAAGAAACATAATTTACAGGTTTGTTTTATTTGAATTTGGTATTTTTTTTATTTAGCTCTTTTCTAGTAAAAGGAAAATTCATGTATTATCACAACAATATATTATAACAGTTTAATCGCTCTATCTAATGTAGTGCATAAAAAAAATATAAAAAAATCTGATGTGCACACCACATGACATCCTTATATAACCGTAGGAATATACATATTTTTATGAAAACATTGATAGTTTCGTGTGAGGTAACTGATTTGGAAATAAACAGTCGGGTTCCAGTCCACGAACATTCCTTTAAAAAAAAAACTGCTACTGGAACCAAAAATGTCACGATAATACGATTATATATGCCGCCAAGACAAATATACTAGTTTTTTCAGGAATAGTACTCAAGAGCTTGTTACAAAATACTTCATTGGCAAATGTACAGCTTAGAGTACAATGAAAATCATTCGAGAATAGATGGCCCCATTTTGTTCTCTTTGGCAATAATTAGTGGCGGGAAACAAATTTTGGGGAAAATGTGGTTTATGGTCCTTCTTGGCGAGTTTTTCCGAACTCGCCAATTTGGCGCGGTTTTGCAGTTTTCTCTCCTGTCCTTTCCAAAATAGTGCACTGGCCGCACGATTTCACAGTTTTCATAGCCGTCCTTTCCAAAAGGGCCGATTTACGTGTTTTAAAGCAATTATCTAAACATAAACCGTAAAAAAACCTTTTAAGGGGACTCTCTACCTATCGTCTCCGACAATCGAAGCCAATGTTATTCTATGGGAAGTTTTGCCCCGTTATAATTCATTAACTAATACATATTTTTAAATTCCGTTTTCACTTTCAGAAAATTCACAGCTATTAAACAATTTATCGCTTTTTAAAAATTGATTTTTTTTTATTTTTAAGATTTCATTTTTAAGCTCAAAAATGAAAAATTTCACATTGTGATAATTCGCCTTTTACAACCTCAAAATAAAATATTAAAAAATTTAAAAATAATTTTTAGAAAGCGATAAATTTTTTAATAGTTGTGAAATTTCTGAATGTGAGAACAGAATTCAAAAATATATATTAGTTAATAAGTAAAAATGGGACAAAATTCTCCATAGAATAATATTAGCTCGGGCTTCCGGGGACGATAAGTGGAGAGGCCTCTTAAGAACTTGAATAAAGGAAAATACAAATAAAATAAAAATTTTTAAATTTGTACAATTTTCATATACAAAAACTAACAAATATTAAACATTACAAAGCAAAAACACCATAATTGACCCAATAGACCTAAAAAATAAATATATAAATAAAAAACAAGATTTTTTTTACTTACCTGTTTCAAAATTTTATAATCCTCGAACATTTATAATCCTTGAAAAAATGAAGCTTTAATCCTCGCTACAAATTTCGAAGAAACCATGTAGACTTACAAAATTTCACCATTTAATAGACTACTCCAAACATATTATTAGTTTATATTCTACATAAATACACAATTCTATAAAACTAATATATCTTAATTTTTCACGAAAAAATTCACCACTACAATATACAAGCCTGTTTTTCAAATGAAGTTACCCTACTGTTGCCAAAATTGAAAAAGAAAAACCAAACGAAACATGTCGGCAACAAAAGTGTCCGAACACTAGCAAAAATTCCTATGTAAAAAAGTACACTTCATACAGTTTTGTTAAATAAATCCTTGTTGAATCATGTTCTTACACTGACTAAGAACAGAATTCGACAAGGATTTATTTCACAAAACCGTATGAAGTGTACTTTTTTTTACATATGAATATTTTATAGTGTTCGGACACTTTTGTTGCCAACTGTAGTATAAGCAGAGTGGATTTAACATCCCACTACTACAGCATTATGGGCGACAATCTCGGAGATACGCAAGTAAGGTTGCAATCAGGGTTGTAAAAAAAACCAACCCAGGTGGGTTTTATTGAAAAACCCGGGTTTTTTGGGCAAAATGAGGAAAATAGAATTTCTTTTTCCAAAAAGTTAATAATGTATAGTATATATATTATTTTGTTTTATATGAGAACATATATAGTTTAGCAAATACTAAACAAGCATTTTTGATCAATAAAACTGATAATACTGTACATGTATTGTTTTAACATGTTTACACATAATCATCAGAAAACAATGATTTCTGAATTTTTATTGTATAAAAATACAAAGTTCAGTACAACTAAGGTACAAACATTTTTTTTTATTATTAAATTTTGATTCTATCAAAAGTCATGAAAAAAAAGAACAAAATTTGTAATGTGCAGTAAGTTTACCTGATGTTACTTTTATTGAAACAAAAGTAGTTCTTTCTTTTATTATCTTATCTTCACATATTTCATCCAGTTTCACTTAATCTCAAATCATATAATACATACCTATATATATACTTTTTAAAATTTAGTTATCAATATAGGTGGACACAAACAAAAATTAAATAGTATTTGCCTTAAACATTCTTCTAATTGATACACTCATTACCAGAGCATCTTGTATAAGCTACTTAATAGCTTTAAGCTACTTTATTTGTACTTCCCCTGAATTACACAGTTTCAAACTGCATGATTCTTTTGAAAAAGAATGAAATATGTACACTATTTGATGTAAATTATTTCCAAATATGTCATTTATTTCATAAAATAAAGAGTTATGATCAAAGGCAAAACTTACATTAAAAACTACTAAACGCCATTTTAAAAAGCACCTTATGCTTAAGGTGAAGCTGAGTTTCAAAATTTTAATATTTTCAACCAAGTTGTTTTTTTAAATCCTTAATTTACAAAATGTCTGCAGAAAGTGAAAAGATAGTTCGAAAAAGGTGTACAATTTCACTTGAAACTAAAGTACAAATTTTGAACCGACTATAGAAAGGAGAAAAATTATCAGTTGTTGCAAAGGTAGAGAACTTGAATGAGGCTACTATTCGTACAATAAAAAAGAATGAAGAAGAAATAGAATATGCATCACTACATATAAGATTTCTTAGAAGTGCTTACCAATATGAATTCAAAAAATAAAATTTTTTTAAACGAAATCTTGTTTTTATTTTTATTTTTATTTTTATTTTTTTTATTACTTGGTCATCTCGAACAACACAGTTTTTTCCCTAACAACAAACATGTCCACAGTACATCCTGAAGATGTCCATAGACACCCCTTTCATCAATAGGACATCCTGAGGATGTCATTGGGAGAAGATGTGCTGTTAGGGAAAGAACACTGAACCAATTCATCGTGTTCTTCGGGGGTTACTTGTATATAAACTATATTTTATTGCTTGCACAGGTTTATTTTTATTTCAAGATTCCCCTTCACTATTCATTTCACATATATTACATATTTTTATCTTCTAATTATCACAATATAATCTACTCAACAAATCTAAGCATTATTTTAATTAGGGAATATCTAATAGGCATGGAGGAGATTTTACAAGTTGGAAATTTAGTTCACAATTTTTTATTTATTTTTTTTTTAAATAAAGAGATAATGTAATATTTATATTTTTTCAAATAAGATGTGTGATATTTTAAAGTGATTTTTCATATTTAAAAAAAATGAAAATAAAATAAACAAACCCATTCTTAATCCAACTAAAGCTTTAAATTTTTCAAATCTAAATTAAAACTGTTTTTATTTTCACTACAGAAGTTTTGATTTAATCTAAATTTGAAAGAAATACATTACGTTTTTTTTTTACAGCGATCATGTCTGTATGCTCCACGTACATGAACACCCTCCTCCCCCCCCCCCCAAAAAAAAAAAAAAAAAATCACTACCCTAAAAGCACACCTTCTCCATATGATGTCCTCAGGATGTCTTATGGATGAAAGGACGTCCTGTGGACATCTTCGGGATGTATTATGGACAAGTGTGTGTTGTTGGGGGGGGAGGGGGATACCTCACCCACATTCAGCATGAATCTTTAAAATGCATGAAATTTCGTTTTTCAGCGCCCAGTAATTTGCACGTCTGTACACTCCGCATACATGAAAACCAGAAAGAAAAAAAAAAAATTACTGTCCTAAAAGCACGCCTTCTCCATATGATGTCCTCAGGATATCTTATGGACAAAAGGACATCCTGTGGACATCTTCGGGATATATTATGGATATATTATATATTATTATCTCGCCCGCATTCTGCATGAATCTTTAAAACATACGAAATTTCGTTTTGCATTGATCAGTAATGCATACATAAAAACCAAAAAATATCACTAAATACGTCTCACACAAACTCCATGAATCTTTAAAACGTACGAAATTTCATTTGGCAACAATAACATACACGAAAATCATACAGCTTCAAAACATCATGGTGAGGTTACCACATTTCAAACATCAATCGTTCAGTGGCGCATAAACACCGTGGTTACCAAGGTTGGCATCTTTATCGGCGATCGGAAACAAGTCGCCAAGCAGTACCGTAAAGCACATTCCACCCTAAATTTTACCAACGTAATTAACTCAGTTAAAATTGAGAAAGGGTTTCTGGCTATCCTGAAGCAACATTTTGCCGCAAAATATTATCGCTAATCTCGCCATATTGCAAATTAGTTGTCAGCTTAGATTTTTGGTCTTGGCATCAAATTTGGTAATTCACATCGAATTTGGCAAAAATTTGTAGTTTATGGTTGATAAAGTTTGGAAGCTCTAACTTCAATAATAACAGAGTTATGGAAGATTCTGGAAAAATTCATTGGTTTATTTCGCAGAACTAAATCCTTCGAAATTTCTATAAATTACTCACATGACTATAAAAAAAAGAAGAATGATTGTTGATGATTGTAGACTAGAACTTGCCTATATCTTTACTAGGGATGTGCCAGATCGTCGAAAACTGTGATCCACAGATACAGATATCAGTTTTTCTATATCTGTGGATACGGATACAGATAAGGATATTTTATTTCAAGATTTACAGATCTTTGAAAAATCTATAATAATTAAGTACATATATGTAACAATTTTTGCTTCCGCTACCCATTTATACCGTATTCAGTTTCAATATCAACTTTTCACCTGATTTACATATTATAAGTTCCAAAAAAGTGGTTTTGGGAAATTATTTATTGTGTATGTATGTATATGTGTGTAGGGGGTGTATCTTGTGAGAACGACTGATGAATCTTCTAAATCTAAAGATAGAATGACGGAACTTTATAATTTAAAATTTAATATTTTAACTTTTCATGAAAAGAAAAAGGACAAATCTACATCTCAAACAAAGCTGAAATACATATATATTGGGGCTGTGCCGATTAATCGGTTTGGTTAATCGATCAATGCTTAGTTCCAATCAATTTTTTTAATCAAGTTAATCGCCTCGATTAATTCAATTAAAATTTTTCAAACTACTAATTAACGTAAAAATTTAAAATACTGTTCTACCGACAAATTATTTTTTCTCACATATTTTGCTAACAAACATTCTAAGAAGCGTCCATCCAATAATGAAAAAAAAATATAAATAAATAAATAAACTCTTAAAAGAAATTGTTGTCCGTTCAGAATTGCTGATAATAACTATTGAAGTAGAAACAGATAATAACATTCAGTTTTCTATTCTCTTTCATGACGAAGAAGAATTTGAGATTTTTTTTATAATGATAGTATGGAATTTTGAGAATTCGTTTAAAAATAGTGGCAAGCGAGGTGGACAAAGCCAGCTAGTATAAAATGAAAGAATATGTAAATTTATCTAATTTTTCTTTCAAATTGAAAGCAAATTTATGAAAATAAAAATTAAATAAACGAAAATATTTATATAAAATTAACACTTAATGGCCCTCTTCACTTACCGCCGCCGGAAGCCTGAGCCAATGTTATTCTATGGGAAATTTTTTTTACTTATAACTCATTAACTACATATTTTTTAATTCTGTTTTCACATTCAGAAAATTCTCAATTGTTAAACTGATGCACTTTTTTTAAAAACGTATTTCTTTTAACTTTTGCTATTTTATTTTGAAATATCAAAATGAAAAATTTCACATACTGAAAATTCGTATTTTACAGCTTCAAATAAAATATTAAAAGTTTAAAAAATACATTTTTAAAAAAGGTGCGTCAATTTAACAGTTGAAAATTTTCTGAATGTGAAAACAGAATTAAAAAATATGTATTACTTAAAGAGTTATAAGTAAAGAAAATTTCCCATAGAATAACTTTAACTTCGGCTTCTGGCAACGGTGAGTGAAGCGGGCCCTTAAAGTCAACAAATTTTACTCTGAAAATCGATTTAAATTTTAGTTATAAAACGGATCTAATGGATATTATTTTTTTTCTTCTTCTTTCAGTCAAACATATGAATAAAATAGTAATATTGAGAATTTATTTTTTAGAATATAAAAGTAATAATGAATGCAAGATGAATATATGTTATTTCTCATCTGTACTCTCGAATAAAAATTTTATTTAGAAATATATTAGGAATGTGTTTCATTATTTATTTGCATGTTTATTATTATTATTTATTGTTTAAGAAACAAGCTATATTAACATCTGTATCATTTTTATGGTTTGTTGTGTACCATCTGGAGCGGAAAAAATCACATAGGAGAATTTTATTCATCACTTAAATAAAATTATACAAAGAAAAATGAAAATCGATTAAAAATTTGATTAATTGATTAATGAACTACGATTAACCCAGATAAAACTGTTAATCGATTCCCACCCCTAATAATATATATACATTTTTTTTTTTTTCATTGTCACTATATAAAGCTCGTTTCAGATATCTGTTCGTTTGTGTTAGTCGATTTCTTCAGGAAAACTGATAGACAGTGTTCGTGAACATAGTAAAATATATCAAAGCATTTTCATAAATTATGCTCAATAGAAAAGAACATTCAGCTTAATTTTAGATAGCCCTACATATTGTCTATAAACTATATGCACATTGCATTGCGTTCTTAAATTTAGTTTTATATGAAAACACAAAATGAAATGAATTTTCAGCAATTTCCAAATATAGTCCCAATATATCCAGATGATTTAAGTAGCCCTGTAAATGAATGATTTCCATTCCACAATCTGCATGAAGCATGTATTTATGCATATTAAAAAAAAAAAAAAAAAAAAAAATCCATTTTGTTTAGGGCAGCCTATAGATGTTACTTTGTACTAACCAAACATTTTCCCCATGTATGTAATATATTTGAATTCTCATGAATGAACCATTTACTTGATCTTAACAAAAAGTTTAGTGTGGAATCACTCTATGATACAGATTTAACATGCCTATCTGAATACTGTGCCATATGTAAAAGCTTAACAATTCATATGTGCTTGTGTGCTAGGATGACTGACTTTTTGTGTGGTGAGCTTATTAGGTGCCATCTTAATTTGGATCATGCATTAAATCCAGAATGAGAATACAATCTGGCAATCTAGTATGAAGCTCACTGTAAATAAATTGAATATGGTATTAACAGGGTTAATCTTAACTATTGTTGTTTTAAATATTTATTTTAATACAGTATCTCAGTAATTGTATTTTAAATAGGAAACAGAAGCAGTGCTTCGGAAAGAAACTAAGATAACTGATGAGGATAAAATACCAGAGGCTCAAAATGGTTCTGATGTCAGTAGTGTATTATCTACTTATAAAAGGTATTTTGTTTGGATATTTTAATTGTTTCACACTTTTTATTGCTTATATTTCTGTTATTCTTCTGGGTTTTTTTTTTTTTTTTTTTTTTTTTTTTTTTTTGTAATTAAAGAAATATGTGTTTATTGGTTACTTCTGAATCAAATTACATTCCTCTATTAATAAAAGATATATAGTATAAAATATATATGCACTATTCAAAGCCAAGATGCTAGAAACTCTACTAAAAGAAAAAGATAAAAAATAACTTACAAGAAGGCAAACACAGAAAATTCAGTAAGGGACAAGCTTACATAGAATTGCAGGCCCTGTGGCAGAATTTAGGCAGCATAGCGGCATTGTCGCAGAAAAAAAATTCTCACTTGCAGAAAAATTTGCTCATAAAAATTAGATATTTTTAAATTTCAGTAGAAAACAGAAACTTGTGTCTTATCTTTAAGAATTCTTCAACAGTCTATTAATAATATTGATCTTTATAATTATATGTACAGTCGGTCAAACAAAAAACGAAACACCCCCACCTATCTCATTACCTAATTATCGCAGAAACATGCAGTAGGCACCAATCGTCAGGAAATTATGTCTACTTTTTTTGTATGTAGGAAAAAATGACATTGGGGGTCGTCTACATATTAAAAATGGGTCCAACTTTGAAAATTCGAATATTAACCCACTAATTTGACGACAGAAAACGATTCTAGAGCATCAAAATAGCCGAGATATAAATTTGCACGAAGATATCAACATTGGTTCCTGATATATTTAAGGTTTTTCTTTAGGGGGTTATCTCCAAGTTTATTTTTTTATCATTTAGGTCAGATTCAACGAATTTATTAGAGCTCTCTTCTATTATTCAATGCGTTTCATTCATCTACAAATTTCTAAATACATCAAAAGGAATATAATTTCAATGAGCATATTAATGTGGAAATTTCGAACTATAAGAAATATTCTGTCCAAAAAGGTTAACAGAGGAGGGTCTATTAACACCTGTGTGTGTGAAGGGGAGGAGGAAGGGCTCCGGCATTCAAAATTGATGTTTTATTATCGCATTTTCAAAAGATTTTAATTGAAATTAGATTTCTGTTATGCTTTTTCGAAAATGACTATAGGGATTTTGATGAAAGTTTGGGGTTAAGTGTTTTCGGGATACTAGACTTACCACCATCTTCAGAAAAATTTGCGTTGGCTGTTAACCCCTTATCGGCCAATGGCAACAAATGAAATAAATTGGGTTTATTCGGAAAGTGATATAAGGATTTTGATGAAAGTTTTGCGTTAAGTGCTTTTGAGTATGCTTAAACGAATGAAATCATCCCCATCGTCATAAAAATTCGTTGTCGCTGTTAACCCTTTAAAGGACAATTGCAACGTATGTCAGAAATCGGCTTTACACGGATATGGACTAAGCAATTTTTATGAAAGTTTGAAGTTAGGGCTTTTTCATGAGAAAAAACAATTGTATTTCATTTTCAGATAAATTAGCGTTTACATTTAACCCTTTACCGGCCAACTGCAATACATAGCAAAAGTTGGGTTTATTCAAAAATGATTCTAGGGATTTTGATGAAAGTTTGGGGTTAAGTGTTTTCGGAATATTAGACTTACCATCATCTTCATAATTATTTGCACTGGCTGTTAACCCCTTAACGGCCAATTGCAACAAATGAAATAAATTGGGGTTATTCGGAAACTGATATAAGGATTTTGATGAAAATTTTGCGTTAAGTGCTTTTGAGTATGCTTAAACGAATGGAATTATCCCCATCGTCATAAAAATTCGTTGTCGCTGTTAACCCTTTAAAGGAGAATTGCAACGTTTGTCAGAAATCGACTTTACACGGAAATGGACAAAGCAAATTTTATGAAAGTTCGATGTTAGGCCTTTTTCGTGAGAAAAAAACAATTGGATTTCATCTTCAGATAAATTAGCGTTTACAGTTAACCCTTTACCGGCCAATTCAATACATAGCAGAAGTTCGGTTTACTCGAAAATGATTCTGGGGATTTTGATGAAAGTTTGGGGTTAAGTGTTTTCGGAATATTAGACTTACCACCATCTTTAGAAAAATTTGCATTGGATGTTAACCCATTATCGGCCAATGGCAACAAATGAAATTGGGTTTATTCGGAAACTGATGAAAGGATATCATGAAAGTTTTGCGTTAAGTGATTTTGAGGATGCTTAAACGAATGGAATTATCCCCATCGTCAAAAAAATTTGCTGTCTATGTTAACCCTTTAAAGGCCATTGCAACGTATGTCAAAAATCGGCTTTACACGGATATGGACTAAACAATTTTTATGAAAATTTTATGTCAGGGCTTTTTCATGAGAAAAAACAATTGGATTTCATCTTCATATAAATTAGCGTTTATAGTTAACCCTTTACCGGCCAATTGCAATACATAGCAGAAGTTGGGTTTACTCGAAAATGATTCTAGGGATTTTGATGAAAGTTTAGGGTTAAGTGTTTTCGGAATATTACACTTACCATCATCTTCAGAAAAATTTGCGTTGGCTGTTAACCCCTTATCGGCCAATGGCACTAAATGAAATAAATTGGGTTTATTCGGAAACTGATATAAGGATTTTGGTGGAAGTTTTGCATTAAGTGCTTTCGGGGATGCTTAAATGAATGGAATTATCAAATTCGTTGTCTCTGTTAACCCTTTAAAGGACAATTGCGACGTATGTTAGAAATTGACTTTACACAGAAATGAACTAAGCGATTTTTATGAAAATTCGATGTTAGGGCTTTTTCATGAGAAAATACAATTGGATTTCATCTTCATATAAATTAGCGTTTACAGTTAACCTTTTACCGGCCAATTGCAATACATAGCAGAAGTTGGGTTTACTCGAAAATGATTCTAGGGATTTTCATGAAAGTTTTGGGTTAAGTTTTTTCGGAATATTAGACTTACCACCATCTTCAGAAAAATTTGCGTTGGCTGTTAACCCCTTATCGGCCAATGGCTACAAATGAAATAAATTGGGTTTATTTGGAAACTGATAGAAGGATTTTGATGAAAGTTTTGCATTAAGTGCTTCCGGGGATTCTTAGATGAAGAAATTATTCTCACTGTCATAAATATTCCTTGTCGTTGTTAATCCTTTAAAGGCCAAATGCAACGTATGTTAGAAATTATCTTTATACGGAAATTGAGAAAACGTTTTTTCTGAAAGGTTGCAGTTAGAACTTTTTGATGAGAAAAGACGATTGGATTTCTGCTTCAGACAAATTAGCATTCACAGTTAACCCTTTACTGACCAACTGCAACACATAGCAGAAATTGAGTTTACCTGGAAATGGATATAGCGATTTTTATGAATATTTCGGTCTAAGTTTTTTCGGGGACTGCTAAAACGAATGGTATTCCCTCATCTTCAGAAAAAAAAATAAAATAACGTTCTGAATTAACCCTTTATCGGCCAATTGCAACATATGACAAAAATTGGGTCTACTTGTAAATAGGTATCAGGATTATGATGAAAATTTGAGGTTGCAGAATTGATTAGAATTATTTCATTCTTCAGAAAATTTCTTGTTCTCTGTTAAACCTTGAAAAGCCCATTGCGACGTTTGCCAGAAATACGGTTTACACAAAAATAGACATAGCGAATTTCATAAAAGCTTGGAGTTAGGACTTTTTGATGAGAAAAAGCTTTTGGAAATATCCTCATCTTTAGAAACAATCGCATTCGTTGTTAACTCTTTATCGACACATTACAGCATACGGTCGAAATTGAGTATATTCGGAAATGGACAAAGCGATTTTTATGAAAGTTTGGATTTACGGCTTTTAGATGAGAAAATATGATTGGACTTATCCTTATCTTCAGAAAAAATCGCGTTCTCAATTAACATTTTATCGGCCAGTTGCAAATTATAGCAGAAGTTGGGTTTATTTAGAAATTTATATAGGGATTTTGATGATAGTTTGGGGCAGGGACGTATCCAGAGGGGGGGCTCTGGGGGCTCGAGCCCCCCCCCGAAATTTTCTGAGATAACTTTTTTCATGTTCTACTGACCAGAAAAAAAATGTAAAAAAATGAATTTTTTCTCCACAATATCTTTTTTTTTGTTGTTGTTAATTTGTTTGCTTGTGAAACCTTATTTATCAGCAATTTTCTGTCTTGTAAAGTCCAAATTGCCAAAATGCATATTAGCTTTTTGTAAAAAACACTAAAAAGAGAACTTTATGATACTTATTTATTGTTGAGCCGCGTAATGTGTCTCCTTTCTCTTGCCAGAAATAGCGTTTTAATTCTTTGTGAGACAAAAGATTCGTCATTAACAAAGATCACAGTTGCAAATGGAACTTCTGTTTTTTACAGTTATGCACGTAGTATACCTTCCTTCCTTCATTCCTTTCTAACATAAAACAGCCAATATAAAATCTACTTTACAGAAAGACATGTGATGAAAGGTAGGCCTTAAAAATCCAACACGTTATGTAAACATCTTTGTTACGATCGTGATAAAGCAGACATATCTGAGTCTGATGTAGAACGGGATGATGAGCCATCGCTTCACCGGTAACTTTCCAAACGATAACCAATAATGACGTGCACCCACAGTTGAAGATACGCTGTGTCACATGAGACACCTGGTTGATACACACCCTGGGTACATATAGAAACGCTAGATAGTTCGATACGTATGCCATGCCAGAAGATTTTCAACAACTACAATGCGTATAACCATGGCCCCAGGGTCTGTAGAAGACACGATAAACGGTAAGCCATATAAGAAGACCTCAATGTGTTCGTCCAACATAGACATGTAATATATCTAGGTTTAGTGGACGCCAGCACACAGGTCCTCATGTTTCCAATAATATGATCTAAAGTAAGCAATATTATCTAATTAGAAAACCATGTATTTATATTATTTTCTTCTACACACCACACAAAACAAGAGAAAAATGTATTGTATTCGGAAACTTTTAGACTTCCCGTTTTCAATGTATTTACATGTTTTTAGATGCATTGAACACCATAAGACTATTTTTTGGAAACTTAGATATAAATATTCTGATAAGATTTTTGGGTATATCGCCTAGCAGATAGCGTAGCTGCACTAGATTTCTCTTTTTATGGAAAAGATATATCTCGGCTGTATTAAAAAGAAGCTATGTCTAAAAAAAAAAAAAAACGAAAAGTATTTCAAACATGGTTGTGCATGGCACATAAATCATGCGCCGTACCACTGAATTACGACGTCGGCCAGTTTTTGGTATGTTTAATTTGAATGGACTTAACATTGCACTAAAGCTAGACAACAAAGCAACGGTCTGGAATCCATTTCTAGGGTAATCCGGAATCGTGCCATCACAATTTAAAACCTCCACGGAGAAGATGCTTCCCCAATTTCAGTATACCCGAGCTATTGCATTTACAAAACATGGAGGACACAACGGATTTTACGTGCAACTGATATCATTGATCTACATGACCGGATTTGGATGGCTCCAGTATCGATTACTCAATCCTTCAGTTACGAGCTCGACTCCTTATTCACCGGATTACCGTGAGTCCAGTTTTTGGTGATTTTCTCCGTTTGTCAGTGGTTTACAACATCACGGATTAAAAAACTCTCTACCTGAGACTTATGTATTTTAAAGGACTAGTTCCATCAGTTTTAGGCCCAAGGCATTTTTTAGAATTATTATTATCATTAAACCTTTTCTTGCCATTTCCGATTTTAGGAACATTAATTCCATTGTTTACCGACATGCGGCGTTGTAACTGATCTTATTTATAGCGCATAACCATTTTACTATGCCTAGATATGAAGCTTAAGGTAACAACTAATATTTTTCTTAAAGTTAAGGTGATTGGGGGGGGGGGGGAGGACAAACTTTAGCGTACACGCTCTTGGTGTGTACATGTGCGGGTGCACGACCAACATCTTAGTGAAAGTTGGGCCCCCTCCGAAATTTTTTTCTGGATACGCCCTTGGTTTGGGGTTAAAAACTTTCTGGATGCTTAAAGAACTGGACATATCCTTATCTTCAGAAAAAAATTGTTCGCAGTTTACCATATATCGACCAGTTGCATCGTTTTAGAAATAGGCTTAATCGGAAATGGATATAGTGATTTCAAATAAAGTTTGTGGTTAGTGTTTTTAGGGATGCAAAAATGTTTGGACTTATTCTCATCTTTTCAAAAAAATGGCGTGATCAGTTAAACCTTTATCGACAAATTGCAACATATCGCCCAAATTCGGGTTACTCGGAAACGGATGTATCGATTTTGATGAAAGTTTGGGATTAAGTGTTTTCGGAGGTGCAGAAAGTTTGGATTTATACAGAAAAATTAGCGTTCGCTGTCATAGTATATGGTAAAAAAGGATTCGGGTTCCAGTTCATGACTTCATTTGTTATTTTGTTTAAATTTAGTACGAGAGAATGTAATCGATTCAAGCAATATTTGTGTGCATCGAAATATTTGGTAAATAATGAGGCAGGTTCAAGTCTATAAATGTATACTTATTGTGTATCTTGTTTTCTTTCTTTACTTTCTATTTATATATATATTTTTTTATACAATTTAATTTAATCAAAGGTAGCTGATATTTGTGCGTGTTGAAGTATTTGGTAAAGAAGGAAGCAGGATCCAGTCCATGATTGAAATTATAGATATTTTTTTTAATGGAAAGGCCTAAATTCAAATAAAAGTAGGTGATATTTTCAAATGCCTAGCTAGTCGTTAATTTAGTTAAATAGCGATTGCAAGTTTTGTACTGGTAACGCTGCCGAAGGCAGCAGGAACCAGGAACAGTTGGCTAAAAGAATTAAAAAATGCATTTTCACCGTGTTCTGATCCATTCTGAAAGTTTCAAATGTCTAACTTTTCGGGAAGTTAGTTAAATGAATTTTCTGTCGAATCATATAAACACTTCCGAAGGCAGTAGGGACCTGAAACAGTTGACTAAAAGTGATAAAAAAATGTATTGTCACCGTGTTCTGAGCTATCCTGAAAGTTTCAAACGTCTAGCTAGTCGGGAAGTTAGTTAAAAATCGATTGCAAGATTTGTACTGAACAAACAAACAAACAAGAAGCGAAGTTAATAAAAATAATTACAAGATATAAAGAACTTTTATATACCATGTTTTTAAATTTTCTGTTGAATCATACAAACGCTACTGAGCGCAGTGGGAATCCGGAGCAATTGGAAAAAAGTATTAAAAAAATCCCTTGCTATCGTATTTTGAGCTATTATAAAAGTTTCAAATGGCTATCTAGCCGGGAAGTTAGTTAAAAGTAAATTGCAAGCTTTGTACTGGTAACGCTAACGAAGAGAGCAGGGTCCCTAAGCAATTGGTTAAAAATATTTTTAAAATGCATTTTCACCGTATTCTGAACTATTCTGAAAGTTTCAAATGTCTAGCTACTCGGGAAGATAATTAAATAAATTTTCTGTTGAATCATATAAATGCACCGAATACAGTAGGGACCCGAAACAGTTGGCTAAAAGTATTTAAAAAATGTATTTTCACCGTATTCTGAACTATTGTGAAAGTTTCAAATGTCGATCTAGTCAGGAAGTTAGTTAAATAAATTTTCTGTTGAATCATATAAACGCTGCCGAAGGCAGTAGGGACCTGAAACAGTTGACTAAAAGTATTAAAAAAGTATTGTCACCGTGTTTGAGCTATCATAAAAGTTTCAAATGTCTAGCTAGTCGGGAAGTTGGTGAAAAATTGATTGCAAGCTTCGTACTGGTAACGCTGTCGAAGGCAGCAGGAACCCGAAGCAGTTGGTTAAAAACATTTTTAAAATGCCTTTTCGCTGTGTTCTGAACTATTCTGAAAGTTTACAATGTCTAGCTAGTCGGGAAGTTAAATAAATTTTCTGTTGAATCATATAAACGGGTAGTGACCTAAAACAGTTGACTAAAAGTATTAAAAAAATGTATTGTCACCGTGTTTTCAGCTAGCCTGAAAGTTTCAAATGTCTAGTGAAAAATCGATTGGAAGCTTCGTACTGATAACGCTGCCGAAGGCAGCAGATACCCTAAACAATTGGCTAAAGGTATTTAAAAAAATGCATTTTTACCGTGTTCTGAACTATTCTGAAAGTTTCACATATCTAGCTAGTCGGGAAGTTTGTTAAATAAATTTTCTGTCGAATCATATAAGCGCTGCCGAAGGCATTGGGACCTGAAATAGTTGACTAAGATTATTATAAAAATATATTGTCACCGTGTTGTGAGCTGTCCTGAAAATTTCAAATATCTAGCTAGTCGGGAAGTTAGTTAAAAATCGATTGCAAGATTTGTACTGGACAAAAAAAAAAACATACAAATAAACAAACAAACAAACAAGAATCAAAGTTAATAAAAACATGGTAATATGGTAAAATATTACAGGGAGTTCAAGTATTTTCTCCCCTTGCTTAATTTTACGCTGTTGCACTTCATATAATTTTAAACCATAAATCGTAATGATAATATAATTTTTTGTCGTGTTCCTGTAAAAATCTATAAAGGCTATCTTTACCAAAATCTATACAATTTGTGCGACGGTAAAGTATAACATGTGCATAAATTTTCAGTTTAATAGAATAAGGTGTTTAGATACTATCGCATTTTAAAACGATTGGGCCCATAGACCATAATGACAATTTTTCTTTCTGTCCTTGTAAAAAGGAAAAAAAACTATACATGCTAGATTTATCAAAATCTATACACTTTGTTCGAGAGTGATTATTAACATTTATAAAAGTTTTTTAACTCAAACGAATAAGGCTTTTAAATGCTATCGCATTTTATTTTATTTGGATCTATAGACAATAATGATAAAGAATGTTTTGTTGTGTCCCTGTGAAAAACTATTAATGTTAGATACATCAAAATCTATACACTTTGTGCGACGGACATTTATAACACAGGTATTAGCTCAAAAGAAAATGGTATCTAGACGCTATCGCAGTTTGAAAAACTTGGCCGTATAGGCTATAACGATAAAGGATATTTCTTTTTTGTGCCTGTAAAAAGTACTTTTAAGTGCTAGATTCACCAAAATCAACAGTGATCGTGCTATGATGCCATACAATAACTTACTATATTTCAACTTATTTGAACAGAGGATTTAGGCGCTGTCGTATTCACTCACACACATACAC
Source organism: Salticus scenicus (assembly GCA_963930645.1). Lineage (NCBI taxonomy): Eukaryota > Metazoa > Arthropoda > Arachnida > Araneae > Salticidae > Salticus > Salticus scenicus. The sequence goes on from OZ005653.1 coordinate 275,886,838, forward strand.
CCATTCATAATCGAAAACTAGTAAAAATGAATTCAGTGTAATTCAAAAGTATAGAAAACCCATAATCTCAAAGGTCGTTGTTTTTGTCACGATTACAATACTTCCTTTACATACGTAAGTTCGGAAAGTAAAAATCTGATCTCTCAGCTATGAAGTTCTGTCCAACTCAAAGAAATAATTTATTCTGTAATAATATTATATTATTTTAATTGGTTAATTTATATTTCCAACACTATTAATAATAGCGACTATATAAATTAGAAATCACGATTCTTCTAAAGAAAATTACGAAAACATTATATAATATAGTAAGGAAAGAGATAAATTAAAAAATAAATAAATAAATGTTAAACTACATTTTTAAATTGCATGTCTACTATTATTATACGATTTATTTCAAAATTAAATTCCAATTTATTTCAGCTGAAAAAAAAAAAAAAAAAAAATCCATTGTTGAAATAATTAAAAATATATGAAAGTGAATTAAAACTTTTTTTTTCTTAATATCGTCTGCAATAAAATTCAAAACTGATTGTTGTGAATGCTACTTGTAAATACAGTTTGTAATCGTTATATGGCCCCCAAACTTGATCTTCGATCGTTTTTCTGGAATATCTCGAGAACTATTTGGCCCAATGAGCTGCAAATTTGCACACGCGTATTTTAATGTGCTAGAAATCGATATCTGTTAGTAAAATTATAGGTCACAATACATAATTTTTTTAAATATTAATTTAATATTTTTTATTCTATAGATAAAAAACATTAAAATCTTAATGAAACTCATAAATATGTTTGGAAAACCTGTTATTAACATCATAAAAAAAACCAGGTAAAATAAAATGAAAATGTAGGAGATATGAATAAAAATGTGTAATCAGACTTTAACATTAGAAGCTCGAAAGTTTAGACGTGTATAACTCCTAAACTTATACACCATATGACTTCCAAATTTATATCTGGGGATGAAATTGACTGTAGAATCGATATCCGAAATCAAAATTATATGTTACCATTGAAAAAATTAAAGTTTGACACGATTTCAATATGGAGACGACCCCTTAAGCTATTTTTTTCCAATTAGCTTAAAAGAGAACAAAATTCCCTGACGAATGGTACCTTCGGTGTCTTTCTGCAACAATTTACTGATGAGTTAGGTGGGGTGTTTCGTTTTTTTTTTGACCGACTGTACATATTAAGTGTAAATTAGAAAGTATGTCAATATTGTCTTGTAGAAAAGCTTTGCACTAACAAGACTTATTGCAGAAAGCATAAAAATATTCTGTCACAGGAATTGTAGGGTAGTACTATTAAAATAACAACATATTAAAGTGGTAAGGCAAACTTGACAAATAATATCGTGAAAGAAGCTTTTAAAATTATTTTTGCTTTTTGTCACATCCTAATTTTCTATTCTTCTATGTAAGAAAATGCATTTTTTAGCGAATAAAACAAATCATTAAATATGTTGCAGATAAATCATTAAATTTTAAAACAATTTTGTTGAAAACAAATAAAGTCATCAGAAATTATAGATTTTAAAAGAAAATTTCAGTTAAAACTGAAAAAAAAAAAAAAAAATTAATAAATCAGAGTTAAAACTTTTAAATCATAAAATATATGATAATATGATATTAAAAGCACAAAATTCAGTATTGCAGCAATTACTCACACATGTATATACACTTTGCATACATGAAAACTAATAAAATATTTCTGGATACATCTATCTCCCAGTGCATGAACCGGAAAATGTATCAAATTATATACTGCAGCCCTCGTTCATTCTCGTGTATATGCTTCACATACACAAAAATCAAAAGAAACACATCACAGATTACAGCCACTTTACAGTATAGGAATTTGAAAATGCAAGTGAATTAAAGTTTAAGTGAATTAAATTTAAAAAATTACGAAAATCCCATTTAGTTTTTCTCAGCTCTTCTCATCATATTTTTTTTTTTTTTTTTTTTTTTTAAGTTTTTCAAACTCCAGAAAAAAAAAAAAAAATGTGTTTAAAATAAAAGTGAAGAATATTAAGTTAATGTAAAAATCATATAAATTAAATTGTCAAGATAAATTGTCCACCATTGTCAAATGGTGGATTCCTATGATAACTGAATGGCACTTTGTACAACAAAACAAATACATTTGTAGTTCTGCCCAGTAAAATTAATAGATATTCAGAAATCTGAGAAGTGGATTTTCATATTCATTCTTAATATTAATAAAAAGGGCAAAAATAAATAAAAAATAATTAAAGGATTTTTTATATTACCAATTTAAAATGACAACAACTATTTTTTTGATTAGGAAAAATAAACAAATAAAAATACTAACAAATATTTACTACTGGAGAGCTGTTTTCGATGCTCCCTTTGGTGCACAAGAACTGGAACTTGCACTAAGACGTCTCAAAATGAAAAAATCTCCTGGTGTGGATTATATCCATGCAGAATTTCTTACCCATTTGGGCAGTGTGGCAAGAAAAACAGTACTGAATGTTCTAAATCGTGTATGGGAGTCGAGTCAGATTCCGGCGCATTGGAGAAGTGCTATCATAATTCCAGTTCTAAAGAAAAACAAGGACTTTGGACAGTTGAATAGCTATAGGCCCATTTCACTTACGAGTATCCTTGCAAAAGTCATGGAAAGACTTGTGGTTAACCGTTTGAACTGGTATATCGAGGAATATAATATATTAGATACAGAACAGGCTGGCTTCCGAAGAAATAGGTCAACGAGTGACCAAGTAACAAAATTTAGCCAATTCATTAAAGATTCATTAGATAACAGAGACATTTTAACAGCTATTTACGTTGTCTTTAAGGGGGCATATGATTCTGTCTGGAGGGAAAGACTTTACCAGAAGCTCTTGAATATTGGAATTTCTTCCAAATTATTTCACTGGATTAGTTCTTTCACAAACCAGAGAACATGCAGGATTAAATTCGGTGAATCTTTCTCCAAAAGCTTTAATCTTCAAACTGGGCTCCCTCAGGCTCCCCTGCACCTTGTTCAATATATATGTCAATGATCTAATTCATCACTTAAATCAATACCTGATGTTAAATGTTTACTATTTGCTGATGATTTGGTAATCTGGACCCAAGCACCAAAAAATGTTGCTAAAAATGTTATTGAAAGTCGCTTAAATAAAGCCCTGCACGTGCTCTCGAAATGGTGTGAAGAAAATAATATGGCTGTAAATTTAGGAAAGACAGCTTCGCAGTCTTTCTCCTTAACCCATGAGGCTTTCCGGCCAGAGTTAAAGTACCAAGGCTCTTCGATCGCCAACACAGACAGCTTTACCTACCTGGGAATGACTTTTGATAATAAATTAAGCTGGAAGCTCCATGTTGAAAAGCTTACCGAGCGTATTTCAAATAGAATGAGTATTCTTAAGCGCTTAGCAGGATGCACTTGGGGATGCGATCGGTCCACTCTTAACACTACTTTTAAAACTTTTATACAGCCTTTAATGTTGTATTGCTGTGAAGCTCTGATCACAGCCCCACAAATTGTGGTCAATAAGCTGGAAGTGTTGCAAAACCAGGCTTTACGCCTGATCACAGGAGGTGTGAAGTCCACTCCTATCGATGCGATGTTATTATTGACAGGGAATATACACTTCAGAGATATTATGAAATTGAAGGCCTTATGCCTCTATGAAAAGCTACTGCGTATAGAGGATCCCTACTGGAGGGACTATGTGACCAAGCCAAGGAATTTAAAAACTCAAAATGGATTTATTCAAATAGTCCAGGATATTAAGAAAGATCTTGTAATTCCAGGTGATATACAACCACTTTTGACACCCAGAAATCCCTTGGACGTGATTAATGTCGATATGAGACTGGATCTAGTTGAAACTATCCATAGAAAGGGAGATGTTGCACCAAGTGTGTTGAAATGTCTTGCCTTAGAGACCATTGCGGCCAGATATCCACTATCTCAGTGGCTGCTAGAGCTGGACGATATCAGAAATCAAATATCGCGATATATCGCCAAGTTAATATCGATATTAATGATATTATCGATATTTTTTCAAGAAAAGGAAAATAGACATTTGCTACTTTTTAAAGATAAATGAACACCAATTTTAATGTATACAAGCGTGGATTGTTTTCAGTGTCCAGAGATGAGAGAAGTCATGTAGAGCCATACCAGATTGTAAAAACATGAGAAAAATGACGGCTTTGGGCTTTCTCACGGTTTTGTGAGATCTAACTGCAACGTTTCCGGCTGCAATCTTTAAGAGACAGTGTCCGGAGATGAGAGAAGTCGTGTAGAGCCGCACCAGATTGTAAAAACGTGAGAAAAATGGCAGCTTTGGGCTTTCTCACGGTTTTGCGAGGTCTGACTGCTATAGAGACAGTGCCCGGAGATGAGAGAAGTCGTGTAGAGCCACACCAGATTGTAGAAACGTGTGAAAAATGGCGGCTTTGGCCTTTCTCACGGTTTTGTGAGGTCTAACTGCAACGTTTCCGGATGCAATCTTTAAGAGACAGCGTCCGGAGATGAGAGAAGTCGTGTAGAGCCGCACCAGATTGTAAAATTATGAAATTGAAGGCCTTATGTCTCTATGAAAAGCTACTGCGTATAGAGGATCCCTACTGGAGGGACTATGTGACCAAGCCAAGGAATTTAAAAACTCAAAATGGATTTATTTAAATAGTCCAGGATATTAAGAAAGATCTTGTAATTCCAGGTGATATACAACCACTTTTGACACCCAGAAATCCCTTGGAAGTGATTAATGTCGATATGAGACTGGATCTAGTTGAAACTATCCATAGAAAGGGAGATGTTGCACCAAGTGTGTTGAAATGTCTTGCCTTAGAGACCATTGCGGCCAGATATCCACTATCTCAGTGGCTGCTAGAGCTGGACGATATCAGAAATCAAATATCGCGATATATCGCCAAGTTAATATCGATATTAATGATATTATCGATATTTTTTTAAGAAAAGGAAAATAGACATTTGCTACTTTTTAAAGATAAATGAACACCAATTTTAATGTATACAAGCGTGGATTGTTTTCAGTGTCCGGAGATGAGAGAAGTAATGTAGAGCCGTACCAGATTGTAAAAACGTGAGAAAAATGACGGCTTTGGGCTTTCTCACGGTTTTGTGAGGTCTAACTGCAATAGAGAGGACAGTGCCTGGAGATAAAAGAAGTCGTGTAAATCCACACCAGATTGTAAAAACGTGAGAAAAATGGCTGCTTTGGCCTTTCTCACGGTTTTGTGAGATCTAACTGCAACGTTTCCGGCTGCAATCTTTAAGAGACAGTGTCCGGAGATGAGAGAAGTCGTGTAGAGCCGCACCAGATTGTAAAAACATGAGAAAAATGGCAGCTTTGGGCTTTCTCACGGTTTTGCGAGGTCTGACTGCTATAGAGACAGTGCCCGGAGATGAGAGAAGTGGTGTAGAGCCACACCAGATTGTAAAAACGTGTGAAAAATGGCGGCTTTGGCCTTTCTCACGGTTTTGTGAGGTCTAACTGCAACGTTTCCGGATGCAATCTTTAAGAGACAGCGTCCGGAGATGAGAGAAGTCGTGTAGAGCCGCACCAGATTGTAAAACAATATACAGTATATAATTATTAACACTTCACATTAGCAAGTTAATTGTATGATACATTATTTGTATCATACAAGGATGGAAAGCGTTCGCTGACGATGACGCGAGTTTAATTATTTTTGTTCACCAAAAGTGCTCAACGCGCCTAAAGAAGTTTTCACTTCAATAAATGAATGAATATGTAAGTAAATATATTACTTTTATGTCGAAAAAAATATATAAATGTACAAACATTTTTTTTTTTTTTTTAATAATTAAAATAGAATTTAAAAAAACAGTGCTAAAGAAATGGAACCGCTTTAGCATAGCCCTTTGCAAAATTTAAATTTGGTACCGAAGTAACCCGGATATTTCTTTCCAAAATTTTCGATAGCCACTTTAATTCATCAATAAATTGACAACAAAAATTTAAAAACCACAAAGGGGCTCCTTTGCTAAAGTTATACCAAAGACATTTTAAGAAATGAATATAGTAATCGATGCTAGTGAATGAAACACAGTTATTAAAATAAGTCCAGTCGTACTAATTTAAATTCTGTTTACATAGAATGTAAGTAGAATTTCTATTTATTTTTTTTTACCACTTTTCTTTTGTTTAAATGTCTTATATTTAATAAGAACAGCTAAAATAAATAAATAAATGAATAATAACAACAATAAAATGCTGCACAAAAAATAAAATAAAATAAAAATGAATTAATAAAATAATAATAAAATGCCGGAAAACTGACCCTATAAAATTTCTGAAGATAAAAATCTATTTTACTAGCTTAATAAAGAACTGAGTTTATTAAAATATTTAATAATAATAATGATAGAAGGTAAACTTATATATACAAAAAAATTTACATTATACTTGCACACGATTAAAAATTACAGATCGAAATATGTTCGAAAATTATTTTATTATTTTCATCTCCGAGACATCCAAAACATTTCCATATTTCCATTTTTTTTTTTTTAATACCACTTGACATAATTTCGAACAATCGATGTGGCTGCGAACATTCATTTTACATTCAATATTCTAAATATTACTTTCACGTAAACCGCAATATATATTGCAGTCATGTAGTATACTACATGAAGAAAATATATCGATATCAATCCGGCAGACGAGATTACTCTTGCGATCAAAGTTCTAGTGGATATCAGTGTCTGAAATACTGGAATTCGGCTTTGATCATGTTTGATAAACATATGTTGAATCTCGCATGTCATTGGCCATTTAATACCGATATGAATGAGCCAATAACAGGAAATGAGCTGCAATATTACTGGTATGGGGGATATCTTCGAATGTGATAAGCTGGAAAATAATATACTGCGATAACTTGATGAATGATGAATGAAATATTTTCTGTTATCGTTCAACGTCTGACTTTTTAAGCAGTGGTACTGGTATTTATTTTCGATTTGAGAGATCACAGGTATGACAGAAAAAGGAAGTGGTTATATTACATTCGGATGTAGAGGGATGTATTGCGGTTCCGCTTCCGGTAACATTGAGAGAGATCGTTTGGGTCATTCTTTCTGACTCTCAGGCAGCCATCCAGTCAATAAGCGCTGTTGATCATCCATTAACACCGGAAGTATCCCAATGTCAAGAATCATTAACAACTCTCACTTTAAAGGGGAAACAAATTGTTCTCCAGTGGGTGCCCGGCCATTGTGGCCTTTGGGGCAATGAACAAGCGGACTTTCTTGCAAAAAGAGGTGCCACCTTACTACAACATCCCAACACAGCCATTTCTTACTGGAGGATTAAACTGTTTTTAAAGAATTTTTATGAGATCTTGAGAATCGTACAGCTCTCAAGAAATGGAAGAATTTATGTCCTACTCTAATTCCTGATAAACCAAGACGTAAGGCAGTTGCGACTTTCCGCCTATCTACAGGACATGACTGCCTTGCCGCTCATTTGAAGCGCATAGGTATCTTAAACGACCCTACTTGCCCACTTTGTGATTCTGGAGAAGTAATGGACCGGGAACATCTGTCCTGTTATAGGGCTCTTCGATGTTCTACAGAAGAGTCGAGATATTGGGAGGCAAGATCGCTCCTTAGGCAATGACTTCGGTCTTCTATGTTATATTGTCTATAATTCTTTATAGTCCTCTGTAACTTTTGCCTAGCCATTGGGGGAAAAAAAAAAAAATGATTGATGTATGTTTAACTCTAATGATAATAACCATTATATAAAATTTGGACCCAATTGCCAAAATATATTTGGAAATTTGTCTTCTGTATTCTGTTGCAGTTAAAAAAAATATTCAAGAAATTTCGTGAAGATATTGAGAGTTATCCAAATTTGTCATAAATAAATATATATATATATATATTAAATGACATCTGCCAAATCACTTATACAGTAGAGAGTCAAAAATCCGCACAACACGGGACCAGAGGTTGTGCAGATTTTAGGATTTTGCAGATTTCGGGGCCCATAAAAATAAAAAATGATTTTCACTTTGAATAATAAAAACAGAATATTATTCAAACTAAACACATACTAGTGAATAATAGCACTGAATATTAAATTACTAGGTACATAAGAATAATAATGAGCATTAACAAAAATATATAATGAAAACTATAAATAAAAATGAAAAAAAAAAATATATTTGTCAAATTTAGATAAAATCTGTTTAAATGTAGCTAGTTTTAAATTAAACTTGAACCTGCATGATTTATTTGTTTTTTATTTATTATAAATAATAGTAACAGAAATTTATTTTTCTACGAATTTTATTGAGTTCTTCCTTACAAATTATCCCTTCATCAGAAAGCATTAAAAAAATTAGTTTATTATTTACCTGATTGATATCATCATATCACAATAATAATTATTTTCTTTTGATAAATTTAATATACTGTCAATAATTTCATTAGCAGCAACTTGGCTCTTGCAGTCTTTCATATTATTATTATTTTGTTTTTCTTTTTTGTAATCATAAAATGCAAACATAAAATATGTATTCAAAATCTTTTTCAAAAATTCTGATTATTTGCAGTTTTGTAATTTATCAATAGTGAATTTCATTGTTTGTATCTGACAAGCTGCGTGGATTTCGGAATTCGACGGATTTCTGGCTCTCTACTGTATTAACAATTGAACAGACAGGGGGCTAATTTTGATCATAAAGTTTTTCATTCAAGTTGATATGCCCTGATATTCTAGAATGAATTAATTTCCTGCTGAAATTAACTCAGCTCATTGTCTATCTTTATACTGTAATTTAAATATTTATATAATAATATTATATATAAACAGTGTCATTACATGTATAATTATTTAATAAGTGGATAGAAGTTTAAAATTTAAAATTTCAGAAACTTTTGTTCAAATGGCATAATATAAAAGAGTATGTTTTCTATTTTATTAAATTTTCATTAATGTTAACTTAATTTAAAATACAACCTTTAAAAAACTCCATGTTCGCTTGGCCGGAACGTTTTCACTCGGGCACCCCAGTTTTCTCGACGGCAATCTGGTGCTTAAAGTTTCGGAACTGTGATGTCTTTCTCGGCTGCTGCTACTTTTAAGTATGTGGCGCCATTGTTGATCTAGCCCTGCCCCATCGTTGCCATTACACGAATTAGGAAAACTTAAAATTTCTATGGTTTCTCTGAATGCAGCATATTTATGATTTTGATAATTTGCGAGTTTTTTGACTTCTTGAAATTTAATATTTATTTCTTTATTTTTATTTACATGGGTGAACGCAGTAGTAATTTTAATTCCAAAACTTTAAGCACCAAATTGCCGTCGACAATGCTGGGGTGCCCCAGTGAAAACGTTATGGAGTTCTTAAAGGTTGTATTTTAAATTAAGTTAATTATAGTACTTCATGAAATGCCTTTTCGAAAATCATCAATGTTGTTTAGCTTAACAGTGATAATTTAAATAAAATTTCTTGCTCAATAGATAACTAATAATATAAATTTTGAAAAAAAAAAAAAAAGTCAAATATTTTATACTATACATAATATCAATTATATTTTATTGTGTTTCATTCTTAAATTTTGCATTTCACTTTTTTGTATTTAGTGAAGGTGATCCGGATATATATGAAGATACTTATGTGAGTCTAAAAAAATTCATTGAAACAGCTTTAGATTCTTATAAAGTAAGTTTTCAAAATATGTTTTTAATTATTTTTTCCTTTTTTCATAATCCTTTTAATTATTTGAAAACTCAGTAGCAGAATTTTTTGTATCTATTTGTAATGAAATGAAATGTATATCTGTGATCCAAGAATGTTGGACCAAGTCTAGTGTCTCAAAAAGTATTAGCATTTCATAAAAAATAAATAAATAAAATTTTCATCTACAAAGAAAATAAATTAAGAGACTATAATAATCACAGTAATTTAGACATATGAGAACACAAATTTTATTAGTATCTTTCAACCTAGCATTTCTTTTGATTTTAAAAGTATTACAACATATTATAATAATTAAAAAGGAATAATCAGCATTTATAATTTGTGAAAGATATTTTCTAAACTTTCTCATTTGTTACTTAAAAAATTCTTGAATTGTTCACTTTTATTATGTACTAACAGGCATTGCCTACTTCGCTAGTCACTATATTTAAAGGAATTTTCAAAAAAACATTAATGACTATACTTTAAATCACTTTATAAATAAAAACAACAAAAAAAAAGTTCCATTGAAATCACTTGAAACCTAGCTTGGAAGCCCCCACTGCCTTCGGCAAAGTTTTCTCTGCCTATACTGTATTGTTTCCACATCTCCACTGCTTGCATTTACACCTTAACTGCCTAACTGGACATTTCAATATAGATGCTAATTAGACAATAAGTGGGGCTGCTATTGTTCAAGAACTATGTTTTTCAGACAAACAGTTTTTGGACAGATTATCATCTTCACTCTATTGACAACAGGTGGCAGCACCAGACAATCTTTTTAGCTGAAAAAATCTTAATTAAAAAAAAAAAAAAAAAAAAAAAAAAAAAAAGAGTTTTGTAAAACCACTGAAAGATTTTCTTTTATCAATTGGCATTTTTTCTATTAATTATCTGCAGAAAAGTAACACTGTAGCCCTTGGAGGATCAAACCTTCAACCTTTGTGTTATTAGCATGACACTCTAACCAGCTGAGCTAATGGGTCACAGAAAGTCTATTTACTTTTACATTTCTATCTTTAGAGTTGATCATTTCAGAAATTTATAGATTTTAATTAAAAAAAAAAAAAAAAAAAAAACTAATCAAAAATTCAGAAATCGAGCTGTGAGATGCATCAGGAGAGATCCGCACAGACCTCCATACAATGCTCTGTGTCTCTGTGATCAGCTGCTTACAAAGCAATGGACACATACACACATTGTCTTTTATTATATGTAGAGATAAAAAATATCATTTTAGTATTATGTAGATTTTGATAACATTTTGAGTGTAATTTTTAAATATGTGATAGTAGAGAAGAATTGTGTATTAAGTTGTCTATTTCAGCTTTCTTTTCTTCTTTATTTATTATTATTCATATTTTTTATAAATTCTTCTTTCAATTTCTCTTCCATGGCTCTAATAATAATCATTGACTCTTGTTATATTCCTGACACCAGAATTATTCCATTTCAGTGTTTGGGTAAATTGGGAGTGAATAAAACATGCTTTAGGATATCACACAATTTATTTTAAGGAAATTCCAGATGATACAAGAATTTGTAGCAGCCATTAAGTACTATTATGCAAGTAATCAATGTGGCATAACAGAAGTTATAGGAATAAGAACTCTAAAACACAGGCAAAAAAAGGTTTTACATTTACTACTACAATCTGAATATCACAGGATTTGATTATTCAGGGGCCAATCCAAGCAATAAATAGAGCCTTTTTTTTTTTTTTTTTTTTTTTTCCCTTCATAAAATTCCAAATCACAAAAAGAGGGCCCCTTCACAAATTTCAAATCAATCTATAAAATGAATCCCTTCACAATATTTAAATTTATAAAATGGGCTTCTTCACAAAATTTAAATTCATAAAAACAATCTCTACACAAGATTTTATTCTGAAAAATTTATTCCTTTTTCAGAATAAAATCTTGGGGAAGAATGTATTTAAGTTTCTACAGTGTATAAATGTACAAAACTTGGCATGTGATAGGGATATTAAATGAAACTATGCTGATTCACTTTGGATGCATATTGGACACTGCTATTCTGCATTATTTTTTGTTTACTACATGAAAACTATATCTCAGCTGCATTGCTATGTACATGTACCAAACCCTGTGTGTGATATATATTATGAAAAATTATTCATATTGAATTTTGGTGTGTATAGTCCAAAAAGTGGTGCTGGTATTACTCTCTGAGGTTTCTCAGATGATTATATCTCAACATCTTTTGGTGAATATTGCACAGATATAAATGTTGATTGTGAAAAGATATATTGATTAAATTTTTGTTCATGTTAACTAGAAGCTGGTGCTGTCGCTGTTATATAAAATGATGTAGAAGGAAGTATTGGATTCATGAAAATATCCAACTTCTGTTTTTCTATGAATTTACACATTTTGAGATGTCCTAAACATGAATCGCCCATTTTTAGAAAGTGACTAATTGTGTGCAATTAATTTTCATTTAGAAAGGCTATATCTCAGCGTCTGTGTTATATATATGCAACCAACTCGCTAGGCATTTTATTTATTTATTTTCATGTTACAGTACAGTCCAAGGACATTATTTACACAGAAATTTTGAATTTCTATATTTATCAGGACTGAGGACTATTAGTCTCTATCTATGGATTTTTACGATACCAAGTTTACAATAGTCGGACATTTATCGAAATCGAAAATTTATTGAAAATACAATTGAATAATTTGAAAGCGATGTTATAATTTAAAAAAGAAAAAAAAACCTAATAGTCCTCAGTACTAAACTAAATTCTGCTTTTGCCAGAATTTCATGAAAATCTTTTTTTTTTTTTTTTTTTTTTAAGAAAAAGAAAAGAAAATTAATAATAATCAGTATCGAAAAAGTTTTTTTTAATAATTTTGAATTAGGAAATAAACAGCGCACATGCAAAATGAATTAAAAAATAAAATAAGGTTTATAAATGGACAATATTTAAGCTCGTGGAAGAAAAAATGATGACATTAGTCTAATGAGATTACCTTTTTTTTTATTATTTAAATGCTTACTTAAAAAATTGGTCCAATTTCGACCACTAAGCGATACTAGTATTTAAAAATTCTTTAAATAGATTTTTAATTACAGAGTCACCTTTCTAAGAAAAAATATTAAATATATAAATTTGTATTGATGTCAAATTTTAAAATACAGTGTGGGACAAAAAAAAAAAAAAAGACGTGCTGCAGAAAAATTGACTTATACCTTTTTTATTTGTAATAATTTCAAAACTGATGATTGAAACAAATAAAACTATCATGTTTGCATAATACCAAAGAGATAAAATAATACCTATGTACATTTTTCATTTAGTAATCTGCTTTATTACACTCTATGAAGTACTTCATAAAAATTCACATAAAACTATCTTTTTAAATGTAATGTAATAAACATATACATTGTATTTTATTATGATTTATTATATGAAATAATCACATTATATTTTATTTAATATATATAATAAAACTATTTATTTGTTAGATCTAAACAATTACTTAATAAAAATACATATTCTAGCATTGGGTAATTCCCTCTTAATATAGAATTACTGCTTTAATGCACAATGGCATTGTATTATACAGTTTTTTAAGATAAACCTCATAAATTTCACTGTGCCAAATATCATTAAATGTAAAGATGTTTATTGACATTAAATTTTGAAATATACTTATTACTCCTCGAAATATATTTATTTAATTTTTACCAAAAAAAAAGGGGGGGGGGAGTTAATAATAAAAGGTTTTAAAATAAAATGTTTGAAACATTTAAACAAAACAAATAATATTAATAATGATGATTTGTTTTTGTATCTGTTTCCTAATACACTAAAAAAATTCAATTTCATTTCTGTTCTAGCATGAACTGTCTATGATTTTATATCCTGTATTTGTACATATGTATTTAGAACTTGTATACAATGAACATGAACAACAGGGTTAGTATTACAGATTTATTTATTTTGTTAAATTTAATGAATTACTACCTATATATTATTTATATCTCATATTAAAAGTTTGTGAATATTTATATTCTGACATTTTAAAATAGTTATTACAATTTGTTTACCAAGATTTTAAAAAAAAATTAAAAATTTTAATGAATTAAATACAAAACTCTTTTAAGTACTTTTTTTTTTTTTTTTTGATAATTGTATTCTTATTGTATTCAATCAAATTATTTATAAGAAACCAAAGATATTATAATAGCTTACAACATTTAAAAAAATTAAACTATTTCTCAAGATGGTGTCTAATTTTTAAGTTTTTGGACAATTTGTAAGGTAAATTCATATGGGGCAAATTAAATAGTTTGTTGAGGGCGGAAGAATAGGAGGAGACAATGAAGAAGTAGAATAAAATTAATATGTAGCAATGTAATCTTCTCATTAAACTTAACCGACATTTTTAATATGAATATATTGTATTTATTATTGTTTTCAAATAATTTAATAAAGAAAAGCTTGAAAAGCTTTTTATTTTAAAATAAAACTGTACAGGGATATGTCATCAGTGCAGATGAAACCATGCATTTTAATTGTGATAACTATGGTAATTTACTATAATTGCTTCAAAATCACTAAATTAAATTAGGCCCTGGCATTATCAAAGGCGACTTTCTGTGGTAGTGTTCCAAATGAGCTAGTCCTCTAGTTCACTTAAATGAAGCCTTAATCTTTAGTTTTATAATTTATAAATATGTTAAACTTTGTTTTTGTTAGAATATATTTATATAATATGATTTTACTACGTACATGCATATTCTATAATTAAACATTTTAATAGTAGACAAAATTTATTTTTGGACCTTATCTATTTTTTTTTTTTTTTTTTTTTTTTTTCTTATTTACACACGTTGTATAAGTTTGTATAATTCTTTATAACCAAATTCTAATCTTCATTTCAGCAGCATTCACTTGACATTTTTAAATTATCAAGTCTTGATAAATACAGGGTTGCTAACTGCTCCGATTTCTGCGGAGTTTCTCCGAAAAAATTTAAAAACTCCGCAATTCCGCAAAGTAATGTTTATGCTCCGCAAATTCAGTCTTGACCACCTAACTAAATATTTTTTATTAAATACGTAAAACTGAATAGTGGCAGACACTGAAAAAAAAAAAACTATTTTTCTTTTTCTTTCTTTCTTTTTTTTTTTTTTTTTTTGAAGAACCACACACTTCACCGTACAATACTCATAAATAAATAGTAAAGAAAAAAAAAGAAAGAAAGAAAACATTCTAGTGCTAAGCATTGCGTAATCGAAATATTGCTGACTCAGAACGGGAACAAGTATTTGTTTACATTAGCTAAGAGAGTGTTTAATTAAAACCACAAGCTGAAAGGGGGGAAGAAAGAAACCGAATGCTATGATTATGCGGTGTTTTGATTTTCATTTAAACTATATCAATGTTTCAGTTATCTTAATGCTTAATGTTAATAGGTCTTTAAAAAAATTGTTTATTTTAATTATTTATCGATAAAAATAATGGATTCAAAGCTACTGAACTTTAAGGCCGATTGACAACGCTTTATTTAAGATTTATTTGAAATAATTATGCATTTATTTTATCATTCACTTAAAGCATTAATGATTTATTATTATATCTTCATTTGTATCTGGGGGGGGGGGAAATAAGTAAACAAATTATGACCAATAATCTGCAAAATTCTAAAGTTTACAAAACATATGGTCCCAAGCTATGCAGATTAGAGGGTGTTGACTCAGAGATGAGATCATTTACACATTTATATGAATATTGGGGATTTCGTTTTTAGATTTTTATGTGATAGTATAATAATTATTTTGACATTCATGAAAATTGTTGGAAATTTAATTTTTTCTTCCCCTTCGTGCTTTCTTTTTTTTTTTTTTTTATGTAACTGAATAATCTACTTTCATATATTGTCTTTATTTATGTATGGAAAATATGCCATTATGCAAAAAACAAATTACTTTTTGGTTTTAAGCTTATATTCAGACTTAATCGCATTTCCCATTCTTATCTCTCTTCACTGTTTTGCTAAATATATTTGATTATCAATAAATATTTCTTAATTTCATATTATTGTTGTTAATTTATGTTTGTTAGTGGTTTCTTTCTTTCTTTCTTTTCTTTTTTTAAATATATTTTTAAAATTGCTCCTCAAAGTAGCCAAAATGCTCCTCAAAATTTCTCTGAATACTCCTCAAACTGTTTTTGAAAAGTTGGCAACCCTGTAAATAGAAACAAAATTATGGCTAACTTAGGTTTATTTATCTCAATAATCATCATATGAGACCTCTGCCACTGGGCCCGGGACTTTTTCAGATGTATCTGTGGCTCTGAGACTTCTCTCTGCTCTATGGTATGAATTGAGCATAAGGTGACATCTGGCAACAATGAAAATTAATATCATTATCGTTACAACTGACCGGATTGTTTAATACCTCCGCAGCTTCACATTTTAATTCATAGATATTGTTTACACAATTTTCGGGTTTCCTGGAACTGTTAAAATTTATTTTAAAATTTTCTTTTTTGTTAGTGTTGTTGTTATTTTATTAAATTTGATGTTATTTTGGTGCTCTTTTATACATTTTATTATTTTTCTTTTTGTCATACCAATGAATGCGCCAGGTCATTATTTGCATTCATGTAATTAATTTGATAAATACTGGCTGTTTTTAACTGATTGATCTTCTTTGCAAATTTTCTCTTGTCGTATTGTTAGGGTAAATAATTCAATGTTATTAAGTTTCTTCATTTAAGTTTGTATTAAAAATTATAGTTATTGTGTAGTTGTACCATATTCATAATTAATATTTCAAACTCTCTTTTTTTTTTTTTTTTTTTTAAGTTTAGTCTCTACTTAAATGTGCGAATTAAATCTCAGGAACTGCTAAATTTTATTTTTATATGTTTAGTAAATACATGTAATAAATCAAGTGTTTTATTGCAGCTCGTTATTTTATGGATAAATTTGGTCCTGAACAAGAACATTATTATTTAGATGATGTTAAAAAATTATCTTGTTTGACAAAAAAGGAACATATGAAAGGAAATGAATTTATGGACAACTTTAGGTATTTTACACTTCCTTTTATATAAAATATATAATGTATTTTAGTAAAAGTAGTTTGACATAGAATAGTGTTTTTCTAGAATTTATTTACTGTCATCTACATTCAATTTAAACTACATTGTTCCCTGTTTTGTTTATACTTAACAGGACACAGTAGACAGGTAATCCTTAATTTCTGATTTATCACTGTAAAAAAATACATGTATATGCAATTTTAAATGTAGTGTAATATATATCATAACTAAAAATTTTCATTTTGAGCAATTGATTCTTTTTCAGTTATTAAAAGGGATTATCAGGGTTTGGAATTAGCAGTTGTTAAGTGTATTTTGCACCTAGAAATTTAAGTTTGCCAACTATAAAATCACTCTCAATTGTCATTTTTGACCAGATTTAAAAAAATAAATTTTGTCATAATAAATTTTTTCTTTGTGATTTACAAAATGCTCGTTTTTTATCATCTTAAAAAAACTCTTACATTGTCAGCTTCAACACATATACATAAGCTCAAAAAAAAAAAAAAAAAAAAAAAAAAAAAACAGCAAGTATAAAAATACATAAATGCTGTTTGCAAAAAAATGTCTAAATTCATAAAAAATTTTAATTTTTTAAAAAAAAACTTTTTACTTTTTGCTATCACTTAGTTTGTATACAATCAGAAATTTGCCTTCATGTTAATTTCTGAAATACTGAATTAATTTGAACCAAATTTTTGCCTATTAAACTTGAAAGTATAAATAAATAATTTGTAAATAATTTAAATGGATAATTTCTGGTAGTTCCGATTTTGCTTGAAAATGTAATATATGGTATTTGACTTATTTTAAAAATAAATTAATAATAATAATAAACTTTTAAGATTTATCCTGTTATGATCCCAATAAACATTTCTTTTTTTTTTTTTTTTTTTTTTTTTTTTTTCTTTTTTGAGAAAAAAATACACCTGAGCACCATTTTGACAAGTAAGAAAAAATAGTTAGGTGCCTTTGAAACCTGACTTTCACATTCTAATTTCTAACCCTTGGGAGGAATATTGAAAACATTCTAAAATGAAATGAATTGATAATTTTGTCCCAAATTATTTCAGATGGATAATTCAACCACTCATTTTAAAGGTATTAGTGAGCTCTTTTAAAAAATACTCATATTGAAAAATGGCACTCTTGGAGAGGGAGGTAGGAAAGCAGTGTTCTTTCTACAAGAATTTTATGCTGATTAACTATTCGGTATAAAAATTTTCAATTTATTGATTGATTATCAGTACATTTATATAAAATTTTGTCTTGTGATACTATATTAAAAATTATTTAACGAAAAGAATGACAGCTCTACCTATTGAGTAATATGCAGGAAAAGTTAATAGAAATCAATTTATTACATCAAGATGCAACTAAATATAAAATTTACTGAACTTTTGTGCATTAATTTCTAATCTAGTGGTGCCAAAATTTTTGTCACACACACAGAGAGACATATATCATTTGAAAAGTGGTCAGAATACATTCAGTATTTCTTAAACCATATACAACTGTCAAAAATGTTTATGAGTGCAATACTTTCTTCTTGTGAATATAGAAAATAGTAATTAATTAAAGGAGTGAAAGGAAGAATTAAAAAGATAATATTTCTATGTAGCAGATGTAGCTTGATATTTGAAAATCAACATTAAGGTATCTATTCACAGATATTCAGTAAGAAAGATTATATAAAAATTTGAATTTTCAATAGATTTATATGAGTGAAAATCACTCAAAAATAATAGCTAGCTGGATGTTGTTAAAGCTAGAACCTTTGAATTTAATAAATAATTTACTTTTAAAGCCTGGATTCTTCCTAAGAATTAAAAAAAAAAAAAAAAAAAAAATAAGCAAAATACTGGAACGTTGTTGTTGGAGCGATATAAAATTATATATATCTCTCTATGTATGTAAAGTAAAAAAATTAATGATTTTTGCAAAAGGACATAGCTTGATTATTCTAGAATAATTTTCAAACCTGTAGAATACCCTATCCATTGGGCACATACAGACTTCATTTTATTAATATGCTTTCGTTTTTATCCATTTGTAACAATAGTAAAGAATTTTATATAAATTTACATTTTTTGTATTTTATAGCAAATATGTATTCTGTTTTCTTTCTTTCTTTTTTTTTTTAGGAGTGAGGACTATTAGTCTCAATCTGGGATTTTTGCGGGGTTATTTTTCGATAGTTGGACATTTATCGAAATCTAAAATTTATCGAAAATATAATTGAATAATTTGAAAGCGGTGTTATAATTTGAAAAAAAAAAAAAAAAAAAAACTAATAGTCCTCTGTCCTAAATTAAATTCTGCTTTTGCCAGAATTTCAACAAAAATTTTTTTTTTTTTTTTTTTTTTTTGGAAAGAAAAAGAAAAGGAAATTAATAATAATCAGTATTGAAACAAACACTATCAAAAAAGTTTTTTTTTAATAATTTTGAATTAGGAAGTAAAAAGTGTGTGTGCATGAAATAAAATGAAATAAAAATAAGTAAAAAACTGAGAATGATTTAATTTTTATATAAACCATGATCACATGCTGTCTTAAAAAGTAGATTAAAATTTAAAGTTTATGTGGTGCGTGTGGCATCTATAAAAATTGTTCTAAGAAATAGAATAGAATAAAGAATGCAACGATGTTGGTTGCATTTTGTTATATAGTTTGAATTTTTTTAATTTTATAGAAGTAATATCTACCGTAGGAATAATTTCTTATGTTAAAACTGTAGGAAATTGTTATGTGAGCACAAGCGATACTACTTTATATTTTTATTTATTTATTTATTTATTTTATTTTTTTTTGTATTTAGATCTGGCCAGTTCACTGTAAGAATGTCTAGAGATACTTACAATTTCTTGAAAAGGCATTTGCAGGATAAAAAGAATAATGTTTTACAGAATATCATTCAAGAACATCTATATTTAGATGGTAATTCGATTTATTTTCATGAATAAATTTATTGTATGAATATGAATACATTTAAATTGATTTATTTATATTGTAAATGTATCATTTTACTTGATATTTAAAATTATTTATATATATTTTCATATTTATGTAAGAATCAATTTAATTTTTCTTTTAAATTTCTGCCAAGTGAAAATTTTATTCCATGGCTTTCTACCTGCCCACCTATATCCAATAAAATAAAATAAAAAAAGGTGGGTTTTATTTACAAGAGGTATCTTAGAAAAGAAGGAAAAAATTATTTCATGATAAAAACTAATAAAGTACATCTCTGAAAAATCATTGAATACTTGGAATTAAAAATTTACTTGGCATTGGTAATGTTTGGTAGACTTTAAGTAATGTACTTGTTCTGATAGATGGAGCAACTTTGAAGAAAATTGTTAAAGTCATTTTTGAGATACGAACTTATGTTCCCGTTTCCAGATTTCCATTTTCTCCTAAAAGTTGACGAAATCATCTGTACCCTGGATCAGTTTTAAATCTGCAGTTTTATTATTCTATCTTCATTTGTTTTGGAGACATGGTAATCAGAAAATTATCTATGCGCATACATACACAAATACTCACTGACCTTTTTTTTTTTTTTTTTTTTTGAAGTGAAAACTTCTTTAGGCGCGTTAAGCACTTTTTGGGTGAACAAAAATCATGGAACTTGCGTCATTGTCACTGAGCGCATTCCGTGAGCTATATGTATACTGTGTATATATGTACATAGATATACCTCCGTGCATTATTAGTATACAATATATATATACAAAGAGTATATCTTTCTACATATATATCCATATATGTAGTGCACGGCATGGCATGCCTCATATACATATATATATGTATAAAATGTATACTAATACAAGTAGTATACTGGCTACTGGCATCTGTCTCTTTCTAGTTCTATACTCTATGTATGTAAGAAAATTATTTTAGTCATATTACAATATCTTTACCTAATATAAGGCTTAGTTCATTTAATTTGGGTAGCTACAAATATTGTGCCAAATCATACAATACAGATCATAAACACTTCTTTATAAACCAAAAATAATTCGAAAATAATAATCTAATAGCTCGATGATACAATTCACAAGTTACTTAGTTTTCACTTCTATCAGCAGTCCCCAAAGACTGCTTTTAGTTTTTTTTTTTTTTACTCAGGAGATCTTAATACATGTGAATCAGGTGAAGACTCAATATAAAAATTTTTGACTAACTACTATACTTCCATTACTTATGTTAGTCGGATAATGGAAGTAAAATAATAATAATAATAATAAGTAAGCATGAATTGTATCTGAAAGAAAACTGCTCTTGAATAACTAAAAAAAGATCTTAACTAGGACATTGAGTTGTCATTTACTGTTTTTATTAATTTTATTATAATTTTGGTTATTTTATGTATTTTCTTAAATGTAGTGTATGAGGGAATTTCTAGAACTAAGCAACAGATTGATAATACAGCTGGTGCTTTGATTGGAGAAGCTGCTAGACAAGGTGAGTGAATTCTTATTTGATGATGATATAGTGTTATAAGTACTGCATGACTGACGCTCAAATATTTTTTCTTGCAGCCAATAAAACAAGAGTGTATTATGGCCTCTTAAAAGAACCAGAAATTCAAATACCACTAGATGAAGAAGATGAAACTCAAGAGGGTGATGATAAACCAAAAGTAACTTTTAAAATATCTTTCTTTTGTATCAGTTTAACTTCAATAAATAAATAGTAATGCTTAGTGTTAGGCTTTTGTTTGACATGAAAAACACCTCTATTTGATCTCAATTTAATTTCTAGATGTTTCAGTTTGAATTAAATTAGATTTATTTATTTATTTTTTTTTTTTTTTAATTAAAATATGTTGATATTAAACCTTTCTTGCTGAATTATTATAACTGCTAAAATCAAATCAATATAGATAATAGATTTTCTTTCTTTTCTTTTTTTCTGCAATACCCTCTTTTTTAATTGCTAAAAGTTTGTTTAAAAAATATATATTTCTTCAAACGTTAGGATTATTTTCATTGGAATTTTTTTTCTCATATGGGAAGAAAAACACTTAAAAATTATATATAAAAAGATAATTCTTCTATAATCGTATCTTTGTACTGAGATAAAAAATCAAAAGGCCCCATCAATGGCAGAGTGGTTCTGCGCTCAAAGCTGGCAGACAGAAAGTGCTGGGTTGAAATCCCGAGCTGTGCTCGTCGATCTAGCCGTTCAGAGTATATCTATCCTTTTCTCTGAAACTCACAAAAGTGCGGGGCAGGATCTCTTAGAAAGACCCCACAGTGAGCATTCCACTCATAGGCCTAAGAGCCTACCATAATCAGGCGGCCTTAAACTACACAACTACAAAAATCAAATGTTGTTAGTAAAATATCAATTACAGGTGTAGAAAACATTTTGAAGTAGAAAAAGCATTCATCCAAGATCTCAGGTAGGGATGATGAAGTATAAATCATCAATTCAGTAATGAATAACCTTTTTCTTTTTCTTTTCTTTTCTTTATTTTTTTTGTTCAAATAAATATTTAAAATTTTATATATCAGGATTGCTGAATTCAGTTGTTTTTAAATGTGCATTTTTTGTACATCTTTTTACTGTGTTTTTCTTTTCAATAGGATTTAATTTTTTATAGGATTTTTTAAAATGTTTTTTATATTATTTATTGTGTAATGAAGTTTATTTAGTTGACAGATTCCTTAAAGCATTTTAATTAAAATTGCTTTTTAATTAGAAATAATTTATCTATTTAAATCAACTTATATAAAGCACTAAAGTTTATATTTACTAAAGTCTTATTTATTTACTTTATTAGAAAAAGAAACCTAAAAAAGATCCTCTTCTCTCAAAAAAATCTCGAAATGATCCTAATGCTCCACAGTCTAATCGAATTCCACTTCCAGAGCTGTAAGTAAAAATAATAATCTAGTTTTAAATTGCTTGTGGCTTCTAGAAACTTTCTATTGATGATATTTCATATTATTAAGCAGGTTGTAATCCAAATTGTCACTTCCTTAAAATTGTTTTGCAGATTTCTAATTTTTGAAGAGTCTCTTTAAATAATGAAGAAAAATCACAGTATTTTAACTAGAATTAAATACATTCGGTTTTACAATCAATTCTGAATCACAATCACTTTAGAGAACTTAAATTAATACTTAATAGTAAGAATCAAACTTGTTATCTGTTGAATGATAACCAGTGTATTAATACAAGCCATGAAAGTGTAAAATCAAAATGCATATAAATTGTTTATTTATTGAAGTCAACTCCCTCTAATCCGCAGAAATTTTGTCTAAAAGTAGTACAAATTAGAGATCGTTGTTTTTGTTTATATATTTTTCTTACATTCTTTGGCTTGATCTGGCACTAGTCCATATGAATTGTAGGACAATAAATATAAGAATCTTACTGTTTTTTTTTTTTTTTTTTTTTTTTTTTTCCAAATTGTGTTTGAATCCAAGGATTAAATAAAATATTTGCTTTAAAATAAATAAATAAAAATGTGAGAAATGTTGATGATTTTTTTGAAATATCAGCTGTAAATTTCTTTATTTATATTAAAAAAATAATTATGGATTAGAAGGATTTGCAGATTATAGGTCTGTGGATTAAAAGGCGGTTACTGTATAGTTCTTGTTTCACTGCATTTACCCTTTTTAATGTAAAAGTTAAATTAAATAAATAAAAGTGGATTTTAGTACTAAAGAAAAAAAAAAAAAAAAAAAAAAATCTGCTTATTTTTCCCTCTTGTAAGTTTTTACTTATTTATTTTTTCCACTTTCTAATTTACTTTTTACTGCAGTTCTGCAGTGAAAGTTTTAAAAAGTCACCATTAAACTTTAAAATTTCATTTTCTTCACTTAGATAATACAGTGTAACTCAGATAGCCATGAAATATTCGCAACCAGCTAACAAAGGTGAATTGATAGTAGAGTAATCTAGTAGAAATGTAGTGGGATTTTTATTTACTTATTTATTTTCTATATTTCTGATTTATTTGTAATTCTGGCCTAATTGTACTAAAAAATTTGTTTGCTTTATAATAATATATTTATGTACTTTCTATATTAAATGGTCCACGGTAGTACATTTAGACTATATAAAACTAGATTTGATATATATGCATACCTGCCAACATTTGAAAATGACAATTAGTAGCACACCAATTTTAAAAATGGATTGGATGGTTGGTTGGTTCATTTTTATCATGCAACACACGAATCCTAAACAAATAAATGTATATAACCGTATTTTCTTGCGTATAATCCACGGGGTACTATTTTCAGCCCTGATGAAAATTTTTCCATAAATACGCACTGCCAGATGCCAGACATCCGGCTTTTATTTGCCACAGCAATCTGGCCACATTATGCTACATGTTTCCCCCCCCCCTTTCTCCCTTAGATTAAATATTTTTAAAGTTATTATTTTTATCGAAATATTTTGCATTAGTGTTCATATATAATGAAAGACTGTACTGTTTAAGAAACAAACACGATTTGTGAAATCAGGTGTAAAATAATTTTATTTTAATTCAGAATTACTCTTTTTACACTACATTCAACCAGTTATTAAAATTCAGCAAAAATGCTGGCCAATTAATAAATATTTTTGTTGTGTGTTTAATTATGTGTGTGATTTTAAATATAAATAATAATTATTGCAAAAAATTATAATCTTAGCATTGGGATAATTATTTTTAAAATGTTAAAATATAAATTCAAAGGCTTCTGCAGGCGTTTGATCATCAATTGTTAGGGAAAGGGGGGGGGGGAGGAGATAAAAACAAAACAGTGAGAAATATTGAACAATTCTACTTCTTTATAGGTTCTAGCATCTAATAAAGTAAATTTAAAAAGCACATTGACATTTACGTTGCGGATGGGAAAAGATTAGGAATCACAAGGTACCACAAGGCACAAGGCGTTTGTTTGCCGATCATTAGGGGGTGGGGTGGGGCCCGAAGGGGGACACAAAAAAATACACGAATGAGAAATATTTAACAATCCTATCTTTTTATACATTCTAGAATCTAATAAAGCAAGTTTAAAATGAAAATTGACATTTATGGAGTGGATGGAAAAAGATTGAAAAGTCAAAAGATTGATAGTCAAAAACGTTGCAGTTTTGGTGCTACATAAAAATTCGTAATTTTGAGCCGATTTTCGTAGCACCGTAGTTTATGGCCCAAATTCGTAGCAACTACGAATTATTCGTAGCAGTTGGCAGGTCTGTATATGTATATATATATATATATACAGTCAATAACAAAAGTGTCCGAACACCAGGAAAAATTCCTATATTAAAAAAAGTACGCTTAATACAGTTTTGCTAAATTAATCCTTGTCGAATCCTGTTCTTAGACTGACTAAGAACAGGATTCGACAAGGATTTATTTAACAAAACAGTATTAAGTGTACATTTTATATAGGAATTTTTGCTAGTGTTCATACACTTTTGTTACCGACTGTATATATATATATATATATTTTAATTACATTTCTCAAGTGTGGTAAGTATTATTTTCGTATTAATAAATTTAAATAGTTGTAATATATGTATATGTATATAATTTTATTTATTTGTTTATTTATTTTTTCCTGTCTCAAATATTTTATACATAAAATTTATTTTTAGGCGGGATGCTGATAAAATTGACAAAATTAATGCTATGCGAGAAGCTTTAAAAAGAGTACGATTGGGACCCAACAGTTTGCCTTCAATTTGCTTTTACACATTTTTAAATTCCCATCAAGGGTAATAATTTTTATTAATTATTTACTAGGATTTTGCTACTGCTGTGAATTTTGATCATCTGTGAATTTTGATTATTTACTAATATAAAAATTAAAAATTAATCTGATGCCTGCAAATCTATACTTAATTGTTTGCCCCACTTCGGTGACTCCAGCTTGCTGCTCAAGATGGGTGCAGTCAGGAAAGTAAAGATTTAAACTTAAGATAAACTTGCCTGACAGGAAATAATTTTTTCCTTGAATTATTCATAATATATTTATTTTTATTTATTCATTTTATTTTATTTTATTTTTCTGGAAAGAGAATTAGTGGTACATGTCTTCAGTGATTAAAAAAAATGTTGTGTTTTCTAAAGAAACTTTGCTATTGTTGCTTTGAAAATGGTTGTCATAGCTAGTGGAGCCTATTTATCTCTTTGATGTATTTAAAGAGATCACATAGTAGTTAGCTTTTATAACAGCATAGAAATAAAAGCATGAAGTGATTAGCAACTCGGAAAATCTAAAGGTTAGGGGAAAGTCAAGGAAATCTTAGAAAATTTGATTGAAATCTGCAAAACAAATCAGAAATTTTGGACTGAATCTTTTTTATTTTTTTTATTTTTTAAATCTTTAAAAAAAAAAAAAAAAAAAAAAAAAAAATTATACTGGAAATGTGAATTGTAGAAATTTATATTGTACGCTTATTTTTCAATGGAAATTTCAAACAAAAATATATGTTTATAAAATACTGAAACAAAATGGAAGAAAAGGACCTGGAAATGCCGAGTAAATTTACCTTTAATTGTTCTGGAAAAGTCAGAGACAATCAAAAGAATCACATACTAGCCTCTCTGAATAAGATAATAATTTAACCTCATCTATTAAACAAGTTGTGTTGGACATAAAGTTGTTCTAATCTATTGCACAATGTGAAAAAGTTATAAAAAATATTTTTTAAATAAAGCTGTAATATACAATGGTTAATGTGTAAACTATCACCTTACTTAAATCTGATGGCAGTTATCATATTATTTAATACTTTTCTGTTATCAGGACTAGGCTCATTGCCAAAATTTTACAAAATTTGTTTATAAATACTAATACGCAATTATTTTTTTAATATTTTAAATGATAGCTTCAATTTCATGCCTCTGCATCAATATCATTTTTTTTTATCATGAGTTGTTAATTTATTTTGATCAAATTTGGCAAATTATTTGTTTAATTACAAATTTCCATTTTCAATATATATATATATATTTTTTTTTTTTTCTGAATTTTTGTCAGATGCTAACGATTTGGCAATATCTGAATCTGTTCCTGTTAGCAGAAAAGTACATTTGATATTTTCTGTATGTCCACTATAAAAAGTTACATAATTTAAAAAATGTGTGTGTTTCATATCAATTATTGCCTTAAAAGTTTTTTTTTTTTTTTTTTTTTTTTCTTTTAATGTATGTTTCTTATTGTGAATATTATTTTTCAAAATATATATTATATATATATATTCAATATATATTAAAAGGGACCTTGATTAAGTGACAGCAAATGTAATTTTATTTCATTCTGCACTACATAAAATAAAAATCTATCTAGTTTTTCATAATACAAACTATGTTGTCTTCGGGGTAAA
The DNA here is from genome assembly GCA_963930645.1 of Salticus scenicus. Classification (NCBI taxonomy): domain Eukaryota; kingdom Metazoa; phylum Arthropoda; class Arachnida; order Araneae; family Salticidae; genus Salticus; species Salticus scenicus. The sequence goes on from OZ005653.1 coordinate 275,914,013, forward strand.
ACTACAATGTTCTTTCATCAAAAAGTACTTATGAAAGTCCAAAAGTGAAATTTTCATAAAGAAAAGTAATGCCATCTATTGTCTATTAGACTGAAAATAACAGAGTAACCAGACTGAAAAATTTTTACTTTTTATTAATGGAATTCGCCAGCATGTTAAATTTCCGATAATTCAAAAGAGGTTGTTTCGGTACAAACTTATTTTTCCTTGTTAAATTTTCTTTTGATTTGCAAATAACTGAAGATAAACAAAATCTAGAAGTATAAATTATTTTACTGTGTTTGAAAAAATATCTGTATTGGACCAATGGAGGTATTTTTCGAGAATAGTAAATGATTTATATATCTAACCAATACCTTTCCAGTGCTCTGAACTATCTTGGACAATTCCTAACTAGCATATTACATTATGCTAATTGTCTATTAAATCAGATTGTAAAGAATTCTAGGATAATGCTCTATAATTGTATTCACAGCAAATCTGTACATCTAGCATGTATATATATCACCAGATTGAAATATAATACTACATTTTGCATTTGGTACTTACCAGAAGGCTTTTATTACAGTAGTTTATTACTATAATAACAGGAGACTTGGCGTTGGAATGTTAAAACCCAAATAAACTACTACGTCAGAAACGGCAAAAGAAAAATATTTGCGATGCATACAGCTGTTTCAGTAGCCTTAAGTGTACCGTCTTCAGTGTAAAAAGAATGCACTGAAGACGGTACGCTTAAGGCTACCGAAACAGCTGTATGCATCGCAAATATTTTTCTTTTGGCGTTTCTGACGTAGTAGTTTATTCAAGTTTTAAGGTTTTAATTATATTACTGTCTAATGCACGAGATGAGGAGTGTTCTTCACAGCTGAATAATTGCAAAAAACAAAGGTATTTAATTCAATTAGAGTAATGTACTGGCTACATTTATTAAAATTCCAAAATAACAAATGAAGAAATAAAGTAATTTTAAATTTGGATGTGAAATATCTTCTACATTTCTTCTGCGATGAAATTGTGTAATAATTACATATTATACATTAATAGAAAACTTAAATTCATTCATTTTTTGTAATAGAAAAACCTTGTTCACAACACTTGTTATATTAAAAGGATGATTGAGAAACAGCTTTTTTAAAATTACTTTCGTAATATTTATAATTAATACTTTGCTTTTAATAATTTTTTTTAATAGAGTTACTTCAGCTGAAATTTCAGAGGATTCAAGTTTATTGAGTGCTGGAGCTTCAGATTCTATTGTTCGAATATGGAGTCTGAATGCCAATAAGCTGAAAGCCATGAAACCTGCATCAGAACTAGAGCATGTTGACAAAGAAGCAGGTAAAATAGTTTAATAACACTTAAGGGAAATTTAATGATAGGCTTATTACTTTCTGAACATATGTAAGAAGAATAGTATTGTAATTATGAAAAAATTTGACTAGGAAATTTTGGTGGGTGTACACGTTTTAAAATCTCCTGAATTCATTTATGATCATTTTACACTGATGTATGTATCTGTGTGTGTATGTGTAGGAGGGAACATGATAGCATCTGAACACTTTGATTGAGCAAAAAGTTGGTAGATATGATATAGATCAATCGTATAAACTGTATTAATTTTGATTAGTGTACTAGTTCTTTTGTAAAAACATAAAGAAAAATTCTTTATCATTATGGCCAATGGACTCAAATCATTAAAATTTGATAGCATTTAAATACCTTATCCGATTGAGTTATAAATTGATAGATTTGTTATAGGTTATGTCACAGTCAAATAATATCTATAGATTTTGATGATTGCAGGACTAATAGTTTTTCTATAGGAGCACAAAAAAAAGTTCATCTTTATATCCAAAAGACTCAAATTACTTAAAATATAATAGCATCTAAACTGTACATTCAATTAAGATTTAAACTGGTAGGCATGTTATAGGTTATCATCACAAGAACAATACAAATTTATGGCTGTATCACATAAGAGATTTCGCTCAGCTTTTTATTAAGCACAACATACTCAACTTTTCCAAAAGACAGTCGAACAAGTTGATTACATGATTTCACTGACTTTGAATCTTCCCCCGTACACTGTTGTGTTGTGTTTAGTAAAATGTTGCATGAAAATCTCTCGTGTGATAATGCCATTACATGAATATAGGACCTATAGATTTTTTACCGGTATACAAAATATAATTTTTATACATTGCAGTCTATGGGCTCAAACTATTTAAGTTAAATTGTTTAAATCATTAAAAAACAGATAAATATTTGATATTGAGAGCTTACCAATAATAGTTCTTTTACAGGAATGTATTAAAGAATTTGCATGCATTACAATCCATTACATGGCAGAAAACTTAGGGTAGAAATGCTTTAACAGCCTAATATGATTTTTCCCTTTGTTTGTTTAATGACTTCCACACTTCTCTTACTTAAATTTATTTAAGCATCCATTAATTACTAAATGTTTAGAAAGTTAAATGGAGTCGCACCTGATTTTTTTTTTTTTTTCTTAATCATTCAAGTTTACTTCTAATATTCTTTTCCGCACAAAATATAACACTATACATTCATATTCTGTGGTAAATATAATATTTTATTTTTCTTTATTTCTATCTGATTAGTTTTAAAGTTATATCGAACCACTATATTTAGTGGTATTGCCAAGATATTTATTTTTTACTACACTGTAAATAGTGAATAAGTAAATTGCAAAAAATTTAGTAAATGTACAATATGTACATTGTGTTGTAATTGTGTTCTGTGATGCTGGATGAGCATAATTTTCTTTTTTAATTCCTGATATCTCATTTGGAAATACTAGAATTTAATTTAAAAAAAAATAAAAATAACTATTTTAATTTAAATAACATATTTGTTATATTTTATCGCATTATAGAAATAATGAACATATCTTTAAATAATATTCTTAACAGCCTATTCTATTCACTTACAATTATAATCTTTTTCTATCTTAGATGATGTTTTATACAGAATGATGGATGAAAAAAATGCGACAGATATGAGAGTATTAATAGGACATAGTGGTCCAGTGTACTCTTCTAGTTTTAGTCCAGACAGAAATTTATTACTTTCTTGCTCAGAAGATTCAACAGGTTCGAATTTTTTTTTTTTTTAATTACAGTAGAACCCCGATCCATCGTTTTTCATGGGGTGCTAGAAGAAAAACGATGAAATCAGGTAAACAATGAATGTGGGTTAAAGTCAAAACACAAATAAAATTATGTTTATTAAATAATACACGCAATGTATATATACTACTAATTAAAACTAATTTGTTACTCTCCAAACTGTCAAAAAAAAAAAAAAAAAAAAATCAAAGTTGTAGAACATTAAGTGATATTAATTTTTAAAAATCAGTAATTTTATGTTGGATTTTTTGTTCATTTTATAAATTAAACGAGGATTTTCCAGATTTACAACATTTTCTGATGCTTTTCTGTAATTTCATGTGCATATAAAAAAACTTGTGCATTTTCAAATGTCGTAATTATGGCAGGCACACTTGGCACTGGCGTAGGCTCAGCTTCAGGAATGTGAAAAAAGGTAGTAGCTGACCATACTGGGCATCCATTCTCCTTTTTACACAAAGTAGAATAACTTATTCTCCTAGCAACAACACACAATCTGTATTCAGTATTGATTGGTAACACATATACATCAGATTTGTATGCTTGACTTGTAGTCCGCTTGTAAATCTTCATCAGATAAAGACAGATAGCACATAACAGAATTACAGTATGAAGAAATGGAAAAACACCTAAGGTCAGCACGTGAATTGAACCCGCTGTCCTACGCTCGCAGGCAATTAGCAGTGTGGTGATATAACCACTTGGCCACGGAGGTCCCTTCGTATTCTGTAATCCATAGACACACGTTACAATATCTGCACAATTCCTATTCTTCACCTAAAGCAGTATAAGGTTAAGTAGTTAAGGTTGGTTGGGTTTTGCATCGCACTAGTGCTACAATATGGACAAATGGCGACTTTCTGGAACTTACCTTGAGGAACTTACCTTGGTCTGGAGACATGCTATCACAATTTTGATCCACTGTGGAGGAGACAAAGAGTTATTTTAAAATAAAGAAGTAATTCCAGTTTGATTGCCATATGGAATCGCTTGATTTTCAATTTCATTTCGGTCAGAAGAAAAATTTTAAAACGATGAATGCGGGAAAATGAGTTTTTGAAGAAAGATATATGCGGGTTCCGTTAACATTATTTAAATACAGTTTGTGCAGGGACCATAGAAATAAAACAATCAATGTGGGAAAATGATGGATGTGGGAACGATAGATCGGGGTTTCACTGTATTGGTATTATTTTTTATGTTTTTACTTATGTATTTATTTTTTATCTGTTCTGTTGTATAATCTTTTAAAGAAGTCTGTTTAAGTAAAGTCCATCTAAGCAGTTTTACTAGTCTCGATAAATTTTTGTATAAATATTAATTTTTAATTATTTAACATAGTGTCCTTTAAAGGTACATCAGTTTATCCACCCAATTAGTTAAAATGATACCAACCCATTTCATATCATTCAAAAATTATTATTATTATTATTATTTATTTATTTATTTATTAACTTAAACAGCAATGGTGCAGCAAGCAGGTTAAAAGTGAATAATACAAAGAAAAAAATATACATATATATAGCTACAGTAAAATCTCTACAAAAATCCTCCTTTATTCGAGGGCCGCATTCCTTTATGGTCAGTTTTTCCCGATCCCAAATTTTCCCCATAGAACTCAATATTAATTTATCCCCATTAAAAGTCCAGTTGCAACTGTATGCTTTTTTAAGGGGTGCCACATTTTTTAAAAGTAGATGATTTTGTTTTTACAATGAACTAATTGTCCGCCACTTAACTACAAATAATTTCATGGGTGTAACCATAATCCATGAGCAAAGAAATCAGGCCTGTATTATAACATAGGCAAACTGGATCTTTGCCTATGGGTCCCAGACTTCAAAGGACCTTCAAATCTGTGTAATATTAAATTGTAAAATATCCATTTCATTTCAATCAAAATTTTAACAATTATTATTATTATTATTCAAATAATACTCTTAAAAAGCATTAAATTATCTAAAAAATAAATTTATTTTCAACCACTAGCACATATCTATTATAAAACTCTTCGTGTTAAATTGATAGATGCAATTTTTTATGCCTGGTAATGAAATGGAAATTCTCATTGGTGTGGATGGTGTAATATGATGAATGAAACGTTCGTCTCTAAATTCTTTAAATTACAAAAATGGAATTGACAAAACAACATTTAGCTCTTTCACATGTTAGAATTGTTAGAACACCATGCCAGTTACCAATGACAAGGGTTGATCCCAGTTTAATTTTCGGGGCCCATTTTTGTGAAAAACAAAATATTTTTATGAAAATTTATTTCTTTTTGCAAAAGAAGAAGAAAAAAGTATTGTTGCGTGATACCTTTAATTTTAGCAGTTACTCTATCTAATGTTTAATATCAAGTTAATAGCATTTTATTGAACCAAGTACAGACACTCATTAAAAATAATATTGTAAACATGAAAAAACTGTACAAAAATATTTTTATAAAACGAAATTTTTTTAAAGGGCTGTTTTAATGGAAAAGGCTATTTTTATGATTCTAAATTTTGTGAAGGAGTCTAGTTTATGAATTTGAATTTTGTGATGGGACCCATTTTATGGGTTTGAATTTTGTGAAGGGGTCCATTTTAGAGATTTAAATTTTATGAAGGGGCAGCAAAAGGGTCCCAATTTTTGCCTGATCGACCTCTGAATGATGGAATCGATTATTTTTCCTTAGTATGTGTTTTTGAAATAATAATTATATCAACAATGTCACATTTATCTCTTATTTACCCATCTGGTTTATACTAAAAGACTCATTAAAAAAAAAAAAAAAAAAAAAAAGCTGCAATTAAAAAAAAATTGCAATGTATAATTCATTAGGTTTTTTCCATAAATAGAAAATGAGTTTTTTGTAGCAAGTGGTACTAAAAGTAGTGGAAGAAATAGTATCACAAATTTAGTAAATGTGAAAAATATTGCTTATGTGGTACGTATGACTGACCATCTGTCGCAAATAAATTATGACAGAATAGTTTCAATAAGGCCCACTAATGTTTCTTTGCTCAGGGCCCAATTTGTCACGATTAGCGCCTGAAAGAAGTACATGATAAAATTTTATATATCTGGATGTGCATACTTAAAATTTAAGCATGGAAAAATGAATTTTGTGTCATCATTATTTAGCTAAAAAAATTAAATGTAATGATTGCTAAATAAGTAATACTGACTTCATCTGACAAAATAAAAGTACACAACATAGGTAAAATTACTAATTCTGTCATGAAACTTGGATGGAAATTTCTAAATTACTAGAGACTTCTTTTTCTGCTCGGAAATTACAAACTGAACTTTTTTTTTGGTGTATAAAATAATTCGTGGAAAACAAATTTGCTGCTAAAAAGGTAAAAAAAAATCAAAATAATATTAATGATTATTAAAAAATATATATAGTCAAGTAATGTAAATTTGAATAATTAGAACCATTTAATTTATAGAATTTGATACCTGATTTATTGCTTTCTGAATAACCTCTATTAGAAGGCACCTCTCTAAAAATTAATTTTCTGTAGTGTGATGGTTGGTCTTAAGGAAGTTTCCCTGTATATTAGACATTTCATAATTGCTTTTAAACTCCTTCATTTTAAAGAATCTTTGTTTGCATAAAAGTTCAAGATATTCTAATTTATATTCCAATAAGAAAATGGTAAACAACAATTATAAAAGTAAAACAACTTTCACAAAATAAATTATTTGACTCTTATCAAAATAACCAATAACTAATTATAATCGAAGATACCCTACCTTTAGGACTTGAATAAAAATATCCTTAAAAAAAAGTGCTTTGTATTTGTAAATATGAAGGATAACTTTGCAATTATGTTAAAATAATTGTTGATAATTTTTATTTTAAATTTTTGTCAAATATTTTTTTTTTCTTTAGTCAGATTATGGAGTTTACAAACGTGGACTAATGTTGTTTGTTATAAAGGACATTGCTTCCCTGTATGGGATGTAAAATTCAGGTATTCACTTTTATTTTAATATTGTTTTCCTTTTAAGTTGTACTTAATTTTTTAAAATATTTTAGTTATTTTTGTTTTATTTTTATTGATCTTTTAAAGCTGTATATTGTGTTTTATTATTATTATTCTCTTTTTTTTTTTTTTCCTTTACCATCGTATATAGCCCATATGGTTATTATTTTGCATCATGTGGCCATGACAGAACTGCCCGCCTTTGGGCTACAGACTATCATCAGCCAGTTAGGATATTTTCTGGACATGTATCTGATGTTGATGTATGTATATATTTTTCTTTTATTTATTATAGTATTATTTATGTTTAAATGTATATGATATCTATTTCTATTCTGATAAGTAGATATTTCATGTGGTGTAACAGCACCTCATCAGTATTATGTGTTAACTTCAAACAGGTAAGAATATAGATCTGAAAATTGGAATTTTCAGTTAGTCACCAATAGCGAGTAGACCCTTATAACTTAGTCATCATCTTTTCACAACGTAATAATAGCCAGTGACTATTATATTCGCTTATCTTAATAACCACTTTTTTGCTGATTTTTTCTTTAATTAAATTAAGATGTTTGTATTAGGAATAATGCACAAAAATAAAGACTTATGTAAAAGTTGGTAATAATTTTAATAAAACATGGTAGAACATAAATTGAAGCTACAGAATTTAGTAAATTTTGCATATTATATACAGTACATCATATGTACCAGGTGTGTAAATATGAAACCGAAATTTGCCCATACATGGCCATAGCTGTCAATATAGTTATCTTCAAACTACATCATTGGCACCATTTTATTTCTTTGACAATTGACAAATATTTTCAACCATAGGCATAGTGTGAACGAAAATTTTGGGGAGGCACACATAATTTAAGTGAGTGAGTAGGTTTTATATTGTACTAATGCTACGCTATGGGCAATTGTTGACGGTTTGGGACACATCCCTTAAGGGGGTCCGAAGACATGCCATCACAATTCGGATCCTCTACTGAGGGATAGTTCCCCGCTTCAGTGACCCCTAGAGGTATAATATATGTAGGAAAAAGGATGGCATTGCAGCCACGACGGATTTTACGCGCTCCAGCCACCATTAAGTGCCAGCTTCACTTACCATCTCCGGAAGCCCAAGCCAATGTTGAAATTTTGTTTACTTATAACTCATTAATAAATATATATTTTTCAATTATATTGTCACATTCAGAAAATTCACAACTGTTAAATTGACAGACATTTTTAAAAAGGGATTTTTTTTTTAATTAAGTATTTTATTTCAAAACCGTAAAATACGAATTTTCAATGTGTGAAATTTTTCATTTTACACTTTCAAAATAAAATATTAAAAATTAAGGAAATCCATTTTTAGGTAACATCCGTCAATTTTACAATTGTAAATTTTCTGAATGTGAAAACAGAATTTAAAAATATGTATTAGTTAAAGAGTTATCAATTATATATATATATATTTTTTTTTTTTCTCATATCAAGAGCTTTTTGATTAATATTTTAATTTTTAATAGCAGTTGTCAGATTTGTTAAATGATAATTAATAGAATTTTATGTGTTTCATGAATTATTTATTTTTCACTATTTGGAAAATAAACTGTTTTTTCTTCATATATTTGAACTGAAGATTTATCATTGTTTATTTCTTACAGTGTGTCCAGTTTCATCCTAATTCAAATTATATAGCTACAGGTTCTAGTGATCGTACAATCAGACTTTGGGATGTTTTGTCTGGCAATTGCGTTAGATTTATGACAGGTCATAAAGTAAGTTTTTTATGTATTAAGTTTTAGGTACTTATGTATTAGTTTTTTATGTATTAAGTATGTATTCTGTATTAAGTTTTATTCAGACTTTAGACAAATTCTAATCTTATTAATTTTTATTTTCATTTCTAGGGAAGTATATATACTTTAGCTTTCTCAACGTGTGGCAGATTTTTGGCTTCAGCTGGTAATTTCTTTCTTCATTTTATTGATACAAATCATTATATTGCGTTTTATTTATTTATTTATTTATTTTCCCCAAAATATTTCTTTCAATTCTTTTATCATTCAATTCTAATTTTATTCTGCTGTTCAAAAATTAAATTAGAATTTCATACAAAGCTCATATTCCTCTGAGAAATATTTGGAAAATTAAGATTACACTTCCAAATCTCTGGGAAATCTTGTAAAATATAAAATTTTTTGTTGAAATTCTAAAAAAATTTTATTATACAATTTTGAAAATCAAATTTTTTCTTTCTTACACATTTTCTTATTTAGCTCAATTGGAAATAAAGTATTAAGGAAATACACGTATTTTTAATGCTTTCGACTAAGATTAGCAATGACATGACGTCATATAGTCTCTAATGATAAATGATATAGTCTCTAAAGTGTAACAGATTAATTATTAAATTAACTTGTTGAGTCTTATTTGACAAGGAATGGGCTGAGTTCTGTTCCATATCACCAAGAGTATCAGACACCATTCATGTGTTTGTATGTGTATTGTTCTTGAAAAAATAATCTGAAAAACTCAGAACTTTTTTTTTTTTTTTTAATCATTTGAGCATGAACCCTGTGAGCAAATACAAATGTCCTGCTAGTAATCATATACTGCTCCATCTTTCCGTCTCTCTACACACACACACATACACCACCCAAAAAGCTAGTTACATGGACTACTGTTTTCTGTAATTATTAACACTGGAAAATTTTAACATTTTACATAGGTCTGCAACCAAAAAGCTGTATAGGACTTTTTTACTGTTATAGATTTTTATTCACTAAAATCGAAAATAATGATAAAACATTTTCATTGTCTTTTTTTTTTTTTTTTTTTTTTTTTTAACTCATATGTAAAGTTGATTTGTGATATTGAAAAGTTTAAAATAGTTCTCATTATGTACATTTATATGAAATTTTGTTTTATATAGTACGAAGCCGAAAATCCGGACAATTTCGGAGGCGTTAATCATCATCATCAACAACAGATTTTTTTTTTTTTTTTTTTTTAGTATATCTAAATAAAAAACCGAAAAATTATTTTATTTCTTGGTAATCTTCAAAACTGGCATTTACAAAGTCTGAAAGAGGAGGGAGAAGAAGATTATAATAATAATAACAATTCTTCTAATTAAGAACTAAATTCTTTATTCTATTTCAATTATGCTTAAACTTTTAGTTGAAAACCTAAAGTACTAAAATAAAAAATAAATAAAAATTGCAAAATGTTTTAAAAGTGGTATGTTTTTCTTATTTATTTTTCTCTGTTGTACCTTGTACTAATTTTTGTATGCAAATATTTCAATAAATCTGTTTTGTTTTTCAAGTTTAATTTTTAATTTTATTTATTTATTGCTAAAGTTAGAAAAAATATTACGGAATACATTTAAAAATCGTAATATATTATTTTTTACTTGAATTTGCATATTACTTAAATACTTAAACCAAAATATTACATTTGTTAGACATGACCAAAAATCCAGAAAATTCGAAAATCTGGAATCGCTGCAGTCCCGACGATTCCGGATTTTCGGCTTTGTACTGTATCGCCATATTAAGATTTTTGTAAAAGTAGAATGATAGTACTGCCTGTTCAAGAATAGATCCCCAAATTTAATCAGCATCAGTTTGGGTCTACATATCAGTTTTCATTAAATTTTGTCCGTTGGTTCATGAGATATGGCATCCACAAAGTTTCTATACATATACACAGATATTTTCTAAGAATGGTCAAGTCATAAATAACATCTCAGAATGTGCAGATTCCTCCAAAAATAGAGGTTAAAATTTTTCAAGGATCCAATACTTTCTTCTTATTTATAGAAAAAATTAAAAATGGATAAATCATAAGTATTTTAATGAAAGTATTTTCTCTTAACACATTTGCAACCACTGATGTGAATTCACATCATTTTAACTTCTATAGCCAGTTGCCGCTGATGTAAATTCACGTCATTAAAAAAAAATTTATGGAAACGATACTTTAGTATTATTTTGATTGTATTATTAGGGTAATAATTCTTACAGTAGTATTATAGATTCACTCTAATATTGTATGACTAATTTTTATTTCAAGCTTTAGGTAATTACAAGAATAACATTTCAAAACATTATATTTAACTTTTATCCATGTTTAAACATCAAAAGTTTGTGGCAACTGGCTTGAGTTTACTTCAGTATTTCCCGTTAATCAGTTTTAGAAAAGGGAAAAGTATGCTGGTCGCGAAAGTGTTAAAATTATTTTTCTTTTTAATTCTTTTTTTCTCTTGCAACTTGGAACTTGAATTTTTTACAAAACAAAAGTCAGGCTACTAGATTATTAGAAATATTTAGGAAATTTACCCAGTGCATTGGTTGAAGTGACAGAAATTAACAATAAAACAATTTTCTGATTATAAATATTAAAAGCAGATAAGGTGCAGAACATGTACAGATCTCTGGAATTTCCTGTACACATTATACATTTCTCCCAAAATAGTACAAAAATCTATTACGTTTTACAGATCCATTTACAGGTAGATAATAAATGTTTCGGGATAAACATACACTGTAACCTAAAAATGTAGTTGGAAGTGTATTGTTTTACTGTTTACAATTGTTAGTTTATTTTGTTAGTATAAGAAAATTTGTTTTTTCAAGATTTTTGTTTCTACTTTCATTTTCTGTTTTCTCCTCACTAAAAAAATATATAGAAATAAAGTTGTGAATGAGAGTCACCTGTCAAGTACAAAGGGTTAAAGTATTACTTATTTTATTATCTGTTCATTCAAGTTAGAAAATATTCTTATTAGAAGTTTCATTTCATTAGGAGAGTATTTAAAAGCATTTATTTTAACTTTCAATGTGTGATACATTAATTAATCCTTTCTATTGTTTTCTTTAAGGCTGTACAATAGTCACATTCTCTTTTTTTTTCTCTACAAATGTAATCTCATTGGATTTTATTTCTTCGCATTTTAAAGATATCTCATTCAAAAATAAAGTTTTTCATTTTTTTTTTCTTTTATTCTTCTTTTTGAATATGTCACCTATTACCTTATGATTTATATATATATATATATAAATTTAAATATTTCATTTTGAAATTGAAAATGAGAGCCTTCAGTTTACTTAATGAAATAAAATATTTTTTTATTTATTTTTTTTTTATTGCCCAGTGACATGTTCAGAGTGTTATTTAAAAAAAAAAAAAAAAAAAAAACAGAACTCAAAAAACTTTTTTAAGTGTCAGTGTGCAACAAATCCCGTAAGATTACATGGGGGGAGGGTGGATTTGATCAAACTGCAGCTTTAACGATAAAATTTACCTTCTCTTTCGGGGATTAGTTTTAATGAATAAACCTTTATTTCTTTTTAGGTTCTGATAAAAAGATTCTCATCTGGGATATTGCATATGGTCATCTTTTGGCTGAACTCAGTGGTCATACTGATACAATATATACTTTAGTATTTAGTCGTGAAGGCACAGTATTAGCATCTGGTATGTCATTTTTATTGCTTTAATTAAAATAAATAAATAGTTTTGTGAGTGTGTAAAGTCAGGTGGAATAATTATGACCATGTGGTAATTGTGACCAGTACCATTTTCAAGAAAACTGCAAATGATATATATATGTGTGTGTGTGTGTGTACAAACACACACACATATATGTATATATATATATAATTTTTTTTTTTTTTTTTTCTGAACTATAGATGGGAATGTATTTTCCATGATAAATATCCTTCTTCATTTATCTGAAGCACATTAACGCTGTTATGAGTGTTAATTTAACAGCCTGCTGAACAATTTTAAAAACAAATTTGTCAGTGCAGTGTTCAAAGTTATTTAGTACAAAAGGAAAATATTTCAGGTCAAAAAATTTATATTTAAAGGCCTACTAATAATATATTTATGTATCTTTGATATGATTTTAATCTTTCTAACATAATTGAATGTTTTAAATGCATGATCATGATTTCCCCATTGTTTTTCAAAAGTGGGTTAATTATGATCACTCTGAAATAACATAGTAACAGGTCACATACTAAAGATTTTTTTATTATTATTATTATCATTAAAGGAAGCTTATAACCTTCAAACAATGTAGGAAACCAATAAATCCTTGAAATTATTTACGATTTTTACCAGATGTTGCAATCTGTATATCACAGAAAAAGTAGGTACTAATGAAAAGAACCTTTGTTTTTAACACATATGTATATAGATTTAGAAGTAACCCACCTTGTTTGTCTCTGTATGTTTCCAAAAGCCAAATCCCAGGTGTTTTTGTCAACAAGCCACAAGCAATTGGGGGGGGGGGGGGGGGGAATGTATGGATGGTAAGTGCGCCAGCGATTGACACTTTTAGAGCAATCTCTGATGTTTTTAATGTTCTAGTAACCAGAAAATATTTTTAGAAATCTTAAGTTAGTACATATGGCATGAAAGACACTCAGAACCACATATATGTTAAAATATATACATTTGATAACAATTATTATTTTTTTATGAATTTTTATTTGACACCCACTCAATGCTCCAGTAATTGACACTGCCAGTTTTTCCTTTTATTATTAATTGGCACACTATATTCCAGTGTTTGACACTGCTAGTTATTCATTCTACCAGTTATTAGCACCCTATGCTTCAGTGTTTGACATAAAATGTTAAAATTCTTATATGTAAAATAAATGATTTTATTATTTTTCTTATTTATTAATTATTTCGGGATAGATGTCAATTACTGGAGCATGCCAATCACTGGAGCACCTACCTACTGTGTTTTAAACAGTTGCTATTTCTGAATAGTCCTAGATATTTATTTTGACTTGTTAAAATAAGTTATAACACTTCTAGTTCAAGATGCCGTTTGTTTTAATTTGTTTTAATAAATGGAAATTATTCAATTTGTATTTAACTACTAGAATAATTTTCCAAACAACAAATATTAGAATTATGCATAGTTATAAATATTCTTTAACATTAAATCAAAATAACACTAGGGGTCTCAATGCTCTCAGAATTTTTTTTTATTAATCAGCATAAAATGAAAACAAAGGGTTTATAATTTCCCTACTGGCAGTCATAATTACCCCGATTTTTTTGCAATTCTGTGCTTTTGGTGGGGTAATTATAATTAGTACCATTAATTCAAATAAAGAACCCTAGAGAAGTAAAATTTTAAATGGGGTGTTTTTAAAAGATTAGAGTTACCCCAAATTATTTTAAATAAAATCATTTCCATTAGAAAAAGAATAAAAAAATTGAAAAGTGTAATAAGTCGTCATAATTACCCCCATTTGACCCTATGTAGCCAAATTGTGCTATGCATGTTTTTTTTTACTAATAGTGTAATATTTTAGTGGGAAATTTTACTAGATTATTACATATCTAAGAAATTTAGAAACATTTTAAGAAACATTCTGTAAGTGTTATAAATTTGTGTATCTGCGCTATCTCACGGTAATTTATATGCATAGAATAGGTATTAAAATGAGAGTTTTTATTGCTGCCATAGGTTAATAAAATGGTTTTCAGATTTTTTTTTTTTTAACTAAAGCTTGAAGATTAACTAAAAAGCAAACTTGTATTTTCACCAATGTGTTAAAAAAAAAAAAAAAAAAAAAAAAAAAAAAAATCCTTAAAAAAAGTTTGTTAGTTATTTTAATATCAATAAGTAAAGATTCAAATTCTGATGAAAGTACCTTGACTACATCTGTTTTTAGCTTTTATTTATCTTAAAACCATGAGAGTACTTTTGCAAAATATATGCTGCTAAATTACAAGCATTTTGAATACTAATAATACATATTGATGTATATTATAGATACATAGACTAGAATAAACGAGTTGAAAACTTATAAGAAGATAAAAACATATGTATGTGTGCCATCAAAATAGTCAAAGACCAGATAATCCTTAGAAAGTAGCCCATTCAAAAACAGCGTAGAATTACCCTAAAAAAAGCCCTTTAATTTCAATTACATTAAATAAAAAGCAACAGATTTGACTGGTTTTAAACAATCCTTTTCATTTTATATACAGTGCACTCAAATTTGGATATATATATATAAAAAAAAAAAAAAAAAAAAAAAATTATAACGTAGCTAAAAATACATTTTCAAACATTTCCATTGATTACCTGTATCGAAAACCTGGATTGAGAGGTGCAGTTTGTAATGTAATCTTCACACATGCCTAAAATTTAGTATTTGTTTGAATGAGTTCAATGTGAACACCATCTGTTTGTAACATGCAGGATATCTAAGTGATATTCTAGTTCAGTCCACATCTGGCCTAGCATGTCCCTTGTAACATTTTTAAATGCTGTGCTGGTACAAGCTTACAGTTCCTTCAGGTCTTACACTGTGATCCTTCACAAAACTCCCAAAGAAGAAAAATCAATGAAGTTATGTGCGTTTTCATTATAGCCTCACCTGCAAAGACAAAGAAAAAAAAATGTTTGGGAAGATAGATTTGTTGAATGTACTATTACAGAACAAACTCTAGAAATGTGTGATCATTATGGTACAAAACACAGCTTTTTATCTACAACCTTTTTTTGACTTATAAGCGATCAAAATTGGAAAGATCATTTTGGAACATCTTATTTATATAAAAATATGACTGCTAGAATTAATCATTATATCTTATAGGTGGAAAATATGAATAAGTATCTATTTGCATCCCCCCCCCCCCCCAATACTCATTATTTAAAAATTTGCATGTATTAAAGGAAGAAAAAAATGACAGTCATTGATATTTTAAAATGTAAATAAGATCATATCATTGTTTTCTTGCTGACATCTTGAATTTTTAAAAATATTTTTAACAATTTTATTTGTGTATAATAACATTAAAAGAAAATTTTTAAAACCTTCTTTTAATAACTGAATGTTATAACTAAGGGGGACATTCTAAAATTAAGTTTCATCGTACTTTTTCACAGGGAAGCTTTATTACAAACAGAAATATGCAATGCAAAACAAAATACAAACTTTTGGCTATTTTTTCACATAGTCGACACTGTCATTCATACATTTAAATTAAATTAAAGTTAAGTACCTTGAAAAGGTCAGCATACCAGTTGCACCTCAAGGCCCTAGACTAAACTGACCATATGTCCTTGAATCTCGAGGACAGTCCCCGAAAACTACCTTCGTCCGCAAAAAATTACAACACGTTTGGGGATGCCAGTTATAAAGTTATTAATGTTTTATTATAATAATTTATTACATGTGTAATAAATAAGCTGAAATAAGATCTTTTAGATGCTTTATACATAAAAATTATTAAAATTTTACAATTTAAGGTGATTTAATTATTTATTTTTTGTCCTTGAAATTTGAGGATGCCACCATATTTGTCCTCGAAATTCAATGAAAATATGGTCACTCTACCCTAGACATCTTTAATGTTGTTGTTGCCGTCAGTAATTACCGACGGTCTTTTCTCGTAGGTCTTCTTTATATGAATGATGCAGTGCTACCTGTATCCAAATACTTCTGTTGTTCCACATCATTACAATTTATTTTGTCTGCTAAGATTTGTACTGTCTCTCTTTCAGTGCATAAATTATGATTTTCGTAATTAGCAAGTTTTTAATATTTTTTAAAATCAATATTAATATGGTAATTTAGTTAAAGCAGTACAGTTAATTTTACTTTAGTTAAAGCAGCGCTTAAATAACCACTGCTTTACTAAAGTAAAATAGAACTGGGAATTGGAAAAATCATATAAAAATTAGGCAGAATTCAGGGAATTTCAAAATCTATTGAAAACATAGGAAAAATTGAAAGAAAAAAAAAAAAATTCAAAAATCATGAGCAAAAGTTTTTCATAATAAAGTTTTAATTTCAGTTTTTAATTTTTAATTGTCTAGTTTTATAGTTAGAGAAAAATCTTATTTTATATTTTAGTCCTTTATAATAAAGAAAAAAATGTCAAATATATGATTATCTTATAATATAATAAGTTGATGAAATTAATATGCTCTAGATATGTTCAGTTGACTTGTAAAGGTGTTAAGTTCCTACAGAAGGTCATTCACGCTTTATGGGAATAATTTTATAATTTATTTTTCTCATATGCAATTTGAGATAAAAATTTGGCAACTTTAAAATAATCGTCTGTTGCTTTTATCTTTTGATAGGAATGTAAAATTAAAGATTTATTTTGAAAATGGCTCTTAAAGTTAATAGATGGCTTGAAGATTTTGTAAATGCACTCTCTGAGGAAAAATATTCGTATCACCAAATTTTAAAGCGTTGTAAAAGTCACAGTTATTACATTTCTAAAAAAAAAAAAAAGGTATTTATAATATATTAAATTTGAAAGGAAAAAGAAGTTTTAGTGAAAGTAAAAAGGAAAACATGACTGTGAAACTTCATCCAAAGACTGTTAAGACTCGGGCGATTATCAAGAAAATAAAGTCACTAATTCTTAAAAAATCAGCCAACTTAAAGATCCATTGCATCAAAACTAGGAATGTCTTCTGGTACTATAAATAAAATCATTGACAAAAATTTGAAGTTAAAAAAGTTATTTAAACATAAAGTTAATCTGATTTTGCCAAAGCATATCACTGAAAGAAAAACAAATTGTAGAAACTTCTATGAAAAAGATCTAGCTGCTGTAAACTGGAAATTTGTAGTGTCACTCTATGAGGCATGGGCATATTTAAATGACTGTAATAAAAAAAAGATCAATTTTCTATTGCTCAGCTAGCGGAATGATCGCACGGAATGGCTCCTTCAGTATACAGGAAAGCTCCCAAAGGGATTCATGATAGTTGCAGGATTTTGTTACAATGGGAAATTAAATTAAAAAAGTCTCAAATCCAAATTTCATTCACTCTACTATCAGCAGAATATTTTAGAACCAATTTTTGAATAAGAAATTCCAGCTTTATATAGAAAAGACATTGATAGAGCTAAGCTTAATATGGATAAGCCTCTAGTCACACACACGTCTAAATCAACTGTCGCTTATTTAGTAAAGGAATTAGAAACAGGAATAAAATGTATCCCATTTAATGAAATACCTGTAAAGTCACCTGACGCTTCTCTAATGAACTTTTGCACTTTTGGTTTATTAAAATGAGCTTTAGGAAAATGGTATCCAAGAACATTGAACTGAATGGACTTTGAAAAACGGTACGAGAGGAATGGGATAAAATTGATATGACAGTACTAAAAAAAACTTTACTTTTATTGAAAATTCGAGCTAGAGTTATTGTCAAGAATCATGGCTATCAGATAAAAGCAAATTGACGCAAAAAATACGACATTTATACATAAAACTCAACTACCGTAATTTAGTGTATATAAACCACACTGGTAAATAAGCTGCAGCTTATTAAAATGTTGTGGGGAAAAAAAAAAAAAAAATGCTCTTAGATAAACCGCACCGGAAGGTAAGCCGCGGCTTATGCAAGCATTATTACGATGATGTGACAGATAAATAAGGAAAAAAGATATCAGTCTTCCTGACATCTACGGTTAATAGAAATAATAAATTATTAATTATAAATGAAAATAATAAATTATTTAAAAAATAATTCGGTATAAAGAAAATAAAATCAAACTATACCAGTATGCCGATGTAATGCAACAAATATGAGAAACACGGGAACAAGATGGGGGAATCTGGGCATATTAGAGGTGCCAAGTATTACGATTTGTCCGTAATTATTACGGATTTACGGCAATAATTACGGCATTACGGACAACATATAAAAATTACGGATTATACACTTTTAAAAAAATCGCTGATATCGTTCGTTAAAAAAAAAAAAAGAATCGCCACTAACGATTGACAATCAAACGCACAACAGAAGCATTCTAATTCTCAATCTTTTCCCATCCACAACATAAATGTCAATATTCATTTTAAACTTGCTTTATAAGATTCTAAAAACTATAAAGAAATATAATTATACAATATTTCTTGCTGATGTAATTTTTTTTTTACCCCCCCCCCTCCTCTTTTCTTATCTCCAACTAGCCACCATCGATTAAAAGCTCTGCAGAAGCCTTTAGTTTCCCAATCTTTCTTCATCAGCAACATAAATGTCAATATTCATTTTAAACTTGCTTTATTAGATTCTATTGCCTATAAAGGAGTAGAATTGTTTAATTTCTCATTTATCTAATTATTTATATTTTGACTGCCCCTCCCGCTTCCCAGCTGGTGGTCAAGGATTACTTCTAGAATCAAAAAAGTGGTAGAAGTGCTCAATATTCCTCACATATGTAATTTATTATTTTTAGGCTTTATTGCTGAACTTGATGAATTTATTGTTTTTCCTTAATAAATTTAAACTACATACAATACCATCAAACAAAAGATATGTTAGTTTTTATGCAAGATTCATAAAGAAAAAAAAATAATAATAATGTTTTATTAAAAATAAAAGAACAATGTTTTAGTATGTAACGCCATGAGAATAGTTGTCTATGAAAAAGTGACTATTAGATAATAATAATAATAATAAATAAATTTTTGTGCACCTCCCCCCCCCCCCTCAAAAAAAAAAGAGATCCAAATGTTTTTTTCCCCTGACCAGAGCATGGTTTTTTTTTTACTTTCATTTTGTAAGAAGGTAAAGAAATACATATTTACTTTTGTTTTAGAAATTTTTCTAATTAATATTTTTTATACTTGTTTACAAAAACAATGCAATTCATTGTTATATGTGGGCTTGTGTATAAAAATTATTCCGTGACGAGGTTCACGTCTCCACGTTGCACAAGTATATAACTCTGATTACTGATAGATAGCTCTTATTGAAACTTGGTACCTCTGTGTATATATATAACATATAAATATTATCTATTTTTTAAAATTAAGATCATTATCTTATATTTTATACATACATATGTATATTAAATATTATTATATACTGTGTTATATATATATAATACAGTAAATAGTGCGGTACGGCGTGTCAGTTTCTGATGGCAGTACCATTACTGATAACAGTTTTAAGAAATTGGCAGCTCTATATATACAAAGTCATAAAAATAATTAATTATAAATAAAAGTAATATTTTAAAATGCACTGTATTAAAAAAATAAAATAAAATTAAACCAAAATTAAAGCCAGTATACAAATAGGATACAAAAAATCAAAAACAAGGGAACAAGATGGCAAACTCCAGACGTATATGCAAATTAATTAAAATAAGAGATTATAAGCGTCAATCAGTGCTCGAGAAACTCAAATACTAAACTTCCGTTTTCGGGGAAGATCGACTGTTCCAAGAAGTATGGACGACGGAATTTGGCATTATCATTAGATAGCCCGCACTGATAGATAAGCCGTAGTCCCCAAAAATCAACGTTTTTTTAAAGATAGCCCGCGGTTTATCCTCACTAAATTATGGTACTAAAATATTTCCATAAAGTGTTAACAACCTTCAGTAATGCTGTATGATTGTGTGTTATTAATTTTATTTTTGAAAGAGACAGGAAAAACTCAGAGAATTTACTTCCATATTTGTGTAGCAATCTTATATCTGTGATATCGATGTAGAAAAATCACAAAATGTTTCTACCTTGTTATATCTTTATATTTCTGTCTATAATAAAATTCCATCACAAAAAAGCATGATGAAATTTACTTTTCATCATGCATAAACTTTCCTCGTATCTACATATCTATCAGTTTCGTAAATAACTGATATCCGAAGTATTAAACTCTAATACATGCAAATAATGTTGATTATATGAAAGTTATAATTAATGAGTTAATATCAATATTTTTGTTGGTACATTGATAATTGAATTAAAATATATAAATTAATAAAAAAATTGATGTGTGTTCTCATGTGTAAGTCAAGATATTTTTCTAAGTTTATAATACTTTTTAATTTTACTCTCATTATGGGTATATTTTTGTTAGGACATATAGTTTTCTTTTGAGTTTTGAAGTTTATAACTCTATATATATAAAGCAGGCTGTTAATTAATAAAATTGGTTTCTTTAAATATGTGTACTTCATCCCCTGATAATTTTTTTACCTTTCTGAGCTTCTCCTACATAATTTTATTTTTATTATTATTATTATTGGTCTTTGTTGTTTCGGTGATCTCGTATCTGTTGCTTGGCTTTTACTACGCTTAATAAATCATTATATATATATATATATATATATATATATTAACTTTAAAATATTTTTTGTTTAAATTGGACAGTTTAGTATTTTAACTCTTTCAATATTTAACATTATTTCATTTAATAGTATTTCTTCATGCTTTTTTGTTTAATATTTTCAGGTGGTTTAGATAATAGCATCAAATTATGGGATGTTACAAAACTTCTTGAAGAAATTGACCTTGAAGATTTAAATATCTCTCATGCTCCTAATGTAAAGTAAGTATAATTATTTTTTATTTTTTAATAAAATGTTTAATTATTTAATTTTTTCTATACTTGGTCTAGTATTTAAAGTATTTTATAAATGAAAGGTTCTGCATCGAATATGGGAGGGGTAAAATGAGGGGTATAAAGAAAAAATGTACTTCATTTAATAGAACTAGTTTCGCCCAGTTTTCAAAACTCAACCACTTGTTTGCAAAGCAAAGCAACACAAAACAAAATAATTGCCTTCTTGTAAACAGAATTAAGTTGAAACACAGCTGTGCCAATTGCTTATCAATATGCTTTCAAAGTGAATCAGTAGAATATTATTTAATATATTTCTCTAAGCTTGGCACACTATACATAATAAGCCTTTCCTGAAAGGAGAGGAAATCACAATGAGGAAGTGTCCCCTGTTCGGTGATATAGTCTAAAAACTAATCAACAGAAATTCAAACCTAGATCCAACCAAATATCAAGTTCAGTTAAATTAAGTCCATTGGTTCATAAAGTACAATGTTCGAACTCAAAAAGATAGATATTTTCTAAAAATGGTTGAATTGTGTTCAGGAAATCTTAAAATGTGTAACTTCATTGAAAACCGAAAATCTAATTTTTTTTCTGAATCTTATACTTTCTTCTTTTATATGCAAAGCATAGAATAATAAATCCACTTTTTTAAAAATAAGTAGTCAATTTCAGTGGAAATCAAAAATTTTTCCATGTCTTCCACATTCTTCTTATACATGCAGAAGATAGTAATAAATCAACTTTTTAAAAAGTAAATAATCAATTTCAGTTAATTGAAATGCAAGGAAATCTCAAAACGTGTAAATGCATCGAAAACCCGAAATCAAAATTTTTTCCATATCTTCTACTTTCTTCTTATATATGCAGAAGCTAGTGTTAAATCCACCTTTTTAAAAATAAGTAGTCAATTTCAGTTAATTAAAATGCAAGGAAATCTCAAAAACGTAAATTCAGCGAAAAATGGAAATTGACATTTTTTCTATATCTTCTACTTTTTTCTTATACATGCAGAAGCTAGTAATAAATCCATTTTTTAAAAGATAAGTTGTCAATTTCAGTTAATTGGAATGCAATATGTTTTTGCTTAAAAATATGTCTTCAAATTAGAGCTGATGTAAATCACGAAAAAAAAAAAGAAATTGGATCTAAAAAAAAAAAAAATAGAGCTCTCATAAATCAAATCTTTTTTAAACTTGCATATATTTTCAACAGTATAAACTTTTGCTCATTCACTCAAATTTCTACCATTCTAATGGCTGTTTTCCCTTAGAAGAAACAAGAAAGAAAAATCATGCAGTATGCATTGATTAGTAACACTTTCCAACTTTACGCAATTGTTGTATTGAATAACTTTTAATATTCATTGCCTACGTTATCACACAACAGACAGAAGGACTGAAAAACATACAGATAGACTAATTGATTTTAAAATTACTCTTAGGCATTTTGGAAAGTGTTAAAAAAGCTTAACGCAAAAGAAAATGCAGCCGTTAGATTATAATTACAGCTTTTAATCTCTCTGAATATTTCACTGTAGCCCTGTAAATCTGAAAGTTAATCATATCATATTCTATACAAAACAATATTTTAGAATATTAATAATACATGTCAATGTTTTTATGATTTTTACAGTAGAAAGTTTTTAAAATATAACTTCTAAAAAATTCTGTCCTAAAACATAATACATTGGCTTTTTTTTATTGTTGTTGTTGTTGTCCCTGTAAACAAACTAGTTGTACAGGACCTATTAATGACATTTTAAATAGGGAACATTCCATAGGGAACTTGAGTGTATCATTTTTTAAAAATTCTCAAAATATTCACGAATGATAGGAGCCGGAGAAAAACAGATAGAAAGATAGACAATCGGATAGACAGATGCACAAATTGAAATAATATTACTACTAAAATTATAAGAAAGTGTTAAAACGCTCATGTAAACAAAAGTGCAATTCCAGCAAATTTTTATTAATAGCTCTTAATGTAACTGATTATTTTTCTGTGACCCTGTAAACCTAATGCTAACCATACTATATTACATAGAAGGCACCTTTTTGTGCATACGTATAATATATTTCAATTGCATTAAGCTTTGTGGAAAGTAAAATTATTAAAATTTGGTTTATAAAAAAAACTCTCATACAACACAATGCTTTGGAATAATTTCAAGAACCCCTGTACACAAACCAGTTAGAAATGTTCTCTATTTTACATAGGAAACATCTGATAGGGAATTGTATAACATATTAAAATTTCATTAAAGTTTCTATACATTAAAGGTATTAAAATATGGTTTATAGAAACTCCTCCCATAGAACACAATGC